>NC_051167.1:107817222-108342222 GCF_013339725.1 Rhipicephalus microplus | reverse complement strand
ATGTCCATGTCCTCTTCCTTATTTCAACTATGATATCCTTAACCCCATCACATATATGATGATATCCTTAACCCGTAATCACATACGAATGCCCTAACGCGAGCTCTTGCATTGTTCTCGCCCGGAGGAATCGAGGTGCAAAAACACCCTCAATAATAGGCAATTTTAGTTTTGACGTTATCGTGCAACGGCGGGGTTTATAAGTGAATGGCGTTACTGTGTTGCTAACGTTCGTTGGTGAGAGCGCGTTTTAGTTTAGAGGGATAGCGGTTAATGCACCAGCTGTGACTGCGGCCCCATCTAGCGGAAGGTGAATGCGTTAAAAAGAAAGTGAAAGGAGAGAAAACAAAAAAAAGTGAGGATGCTCGCCCGTATCCCCGCGGCAGCGATATTAGCACTTGTTTAGTAGTGGTAAAAGTAAATAAATAAATACGAATTACGCGCCAAACGAACAAAAGGATATATGTTGTGGATTTGTTTACACAGATATTCTTGTTAGGGCTAGGAACGTTCGAAATTGAAAGCGATTTAAAGAAATAAAACGTCGATACCAGTAAAAATTGTAGGACGCTTGAGCTTTCGCCTTCGCGACCTGCGCATCAGCAGCCGAGTACCTTAGCCACTATATAGACCACCGCGGTGGGGCGCAGTTTTGACAGACATCGTGGCTTTGTGGTAGGAAACCTGCTTGCCTCCGCAGACTGCCTGTGTTCGATCCTCTCATGGATCCGAATTTTTTTAATGAAATTTATTTGAATCTTTCTAGATCTTTTCGTCACGCAGAAAATGACGTGTTTTCGCCCACAATGAACGACACCGAGGCCGGAATTTTTTCGAAACGGGCTCCTCAACGCTGCCCCGTCGCGGTGGTTTTGTGGCTGAGGCACTGGGCTGTCGAATCCCGGCTGCATTTTCGATGGAGGTGAAAATGCTGTCGGCCCGTGTGCTCAGACTTGGGTGCACGTTAATGAACCCCAGATGGTCGAAATTTCCGGAGCCCTCCGCTACGGTGTCTCTCATAATCATAAGGTGGTTTTGAGACGTTAAACCCCACATATCAATCAATCAATCGATCAATCATGTGGTAGTTTTGGGACGTTAAACCTTCCATATTATTCATTCGGCCTAATGAACGCGTCGAGACTCCAACGCTGCTAGTGTCTTACAATATCAATCTTTAACGCTATCGCGTTAATAATATTCGGTAGCCGAACCCGACTCAGTAAGTTTTCGCTTCAGGAGCGATTTGCGGATTGGAGTTAGCGATGCAGTGCAACAGTCAAAGAAATAGTAGTTTAGATATATAAGATGATTCATATCAGTGTGGGTGGTATGTAAGGTGGACGCGAGTTTTTTTTTTTTTTTTCAAACGTGTGTGTAGGTGCTAACACCCCCTGTAAAGTCGTTTGCTCCTCGCGGCGCACGTGTTTCGCGCGTAGGCCGCATTTCGGGCTCACAACTATCGTGCGGTAGGTGGCGTTGTGCTCGCGAGCGTTTATTACCGCCATTATCATCATCATGGTTAGCGTGATAGTGCCGGCAGTGAGCCCCGCCGCGGTGGTCTAGTGGCTAAGGTACTCGGCTGCTGACCCGCAGGTCGCGGGTTCCAATCCCGGCTGCGGCGGCTGGATTTCCGATGGAGGCGAAAATGCTGTAGGCCCGTGTGCTCAGACTTGGGTGCACCTTGATGAACCCCACGTGGTCGAAATTTCCGGAGCCCTCCACTACGGCGTCTCTCTTAATCATATGGTGCTTTTGGGACGTTAAACCCCACATATCAATCAATCAATGAATCAATCAATCAATCATATGGTAGTTTTGGGACGTTAAACCTTCCATATTATTCATATCAATCTTTAACGCTATCGCGTTAATAATATTCGGTAGTTGAACCCGACTCAACGACTCAGTAACTTTTCACTTCAGGGGCGATTTGCGGATTCGAGTTAGCGATGCAGTGCAACAGTAAACGAAGTAGTAGTTTAGATAAATAAGATCATTCATATCAGTGTGGGCGGTAGGTAAGGTCGACGCGAGTGGTTTATTTTTTCTCTTTTTTTTTTCAAACGTGTGCGGGTGTTAACACCCCCTGTGAAGTCGTTTGCGCCTCGTGGCGCACGTGTTTCGCGCGTACGCCGCATTTTGGGCTCACAACTATGGACCGGTATAGGTGGCGCTGTGCTCGCGAGCGTTTATTACCGCCATTATAATCATTATCATCATCATAGTTAGCGTGGTAGTGCCGGCAGTGACGCCTGGATGGCGGCACGTGAAAGCTGAGTGGCCCTCTTTGGTGATTGGTGGATGGCACCGCAGGCCGTCTCCAATGGGCCCTCGTGGTGAGTCGACCGTTGGCGACGCCGCCTTGTGTGCGTGTGTTCTTACGTCGTTGGGTGTTGTGGAATATTGTGTAAAGCTGTTTTAGCGTGTTGATGACAATTTATGTGCACTAATTCGGCTGGCGATATCGTCGATGTAAAGGTAATTGAATAAATGTTTTGTTTGGTCTGACCGTGTCGACTGTGTCCACTCGTTCCGAGAGCGTGGTGCGTCACGTTTGAACCCCACAAACTCAAACGCTCGCGTTGCAATCGAATACCGAAATTCCCCTTTTCTTAGTGGGACGCAATGAAAACTCGCCCCTCGCGTAGCAATCGAGTAAATACGATACTTTCAATTTCACCGTTCTGTATCTTTTAACGACCAGACTGACGTTGATACGGTTGACGCATTCGCATGAAAGCGGTTCGTTCGATATTCAGCAAGTTCTCCATTCGACGTTTTACGATCTAATCAATTCGCATTGTGATATACAAAATGAATGAATAAAACATTCGTTCGACACCTCAAGATTGCGGTGCCCGTGCGTGGAATCGTCTTAACTGATTCATTTTTGTATAGACGAGAAAAAATAAATTAATAATATGAATAGTAGTACTAGTAGTAGTAGTAGTAGTAGTAGTAGTAGTAGTAGTAGTAGTAGTAGTAGTAGTAGTAGTAGTAGTAGTAGTAGTAGACGACCGTAAGGCACGGCGACTTCCCGCGGGATTGCTCTGAGGGTGACGATATCAGGCAGCGGAGCGTTGCCGTGGATGTCGCCAGCTCGGTCGAGTCGTGACGGAAGTGACGATGGGAAGCGTTGAACGCGGTTACATCCGGGAGAAGGAAGCGCAAGTTCCTCTTCACCGTGGTTACACTAGGTATAGGAAACCGCACGTCCTCATGGGTGAAAACGCCACGTTACCGTTGCCACAGGTGTGAACGCGACAATTCAGTGCCGAGCAATCCGAGCACTTTTTCGTATTTCAGCTGGCCCGTAGCCAGGCGGGTGGGTGATGCCCTGGAAGTCGGCCCCCCCCCCCCCCGCCCCCACCATTTTAAATTGAGATGGAGGGGGTGTTTTACACTGCAAATAGGCGTTCATCAAGGTACTCAACAAGTGGCCACACATCCCCGATCCCCCCCCCCCACCCGAAAAAAAAATAAAACCTGGCTACGGTTAAGCACTCATAAGCGTACGACCATTGTCGGGGTGGGGGGGGGGGTCGCCTCCTTTGTTCATCCTAAAGAGACTCTATACAGGGAATCGATTCATATTGCTACGTAGCTGACGTATCAGCGGTCTGAAGACGACAACGAGGAAGTGGTCTGTCGGTTGTGCGTGCTGTCTTCCATCTTAGTCGACGCCATACGTATCAGTTTGAATATAGAGTTTTCAATAGACACGCCTCGCGTAATTTTTACGTAACAATATTACGCGATAAGTTCCGGCGCCGTTGGTTGTCAGCAAAAAAAAAATTATATGCGTGACCGAAAAATCGAGAACGTTGCAAATAAAACAAATGATAAAAAATATTCGGTCAGAGTGGGGACCGAACCAGGGTCCGATTGGGTATCGAATCCGGGTCGTTTCCGTGGCAAGCGGATGTTCTACCACATGGCGATGCGTCTGCTTTTTTTTTTTTTCGTTTTCCGTGCGTGTACTTGTGAACATATTCAAAAGGAACTTCCTGTGCTTGGGCATGCAGTGAAAGTAGCTTTCATGCTTTACAGGTACCCGCGTCCTGTATACACGCTTCACATGGTACATGAAATATTGCAGTAATAATGAGTGGTACAAGCGCCCATTGCCGCCCTGCCGCGCAGGTCTAGTAGGCTAAGGCACTCGGCCACTGACCCGCAGGTCGCGGGATCGAATCCCGGCTACGGCGGCTGCATTTCCGATGGAGGCGGAAATGTTGTAGGCCCGTGTACGCAGATATGGGTGCACAGTTAGAGAACCCCAGGGGTTCGAAATTTACGGAGCCCTCCACTACGGCGTCTCTCATAATCATATGGTGGCTTTGGGACGTTAAACCTCACAAATCAGTCAATCAATCAAGCGCACATTGCCAGCGGGTGTCGGATCATGTGATTATCGTAATGGCTTCGCGGTTTGAAGTCGGTTACCCACTACAAAAATCACACACGCCACTGCGCCTCTGTCCTTAAGGTCACGTAGTGGGTCCATAGCAATTCGATAAGGTTTCATGCGCTAAATGTTTGAAGTACGCACTATGAACAGGACATCGATTTCGCGTTCAATCTTAAAGGCGATGCCATAAGGACCCCTAATGTTTTTGATAAATGATACTCGGAGGAGTCTATTGTCGTTAATTTCATGATCATAAGTCAACTAATAGACGAGACAATCAAGGTCACTGTTTCATTTTTTTTATTAGCTCCGAAATCACCTTGTGTGACGTAACAGACTTCGACGTGTATTTTGTTTTGTATTTTAGTGACATTGGCCTAACGAAATATCCTGAAACTCGGTACGCTAAGGCCCCTCACAGGACAATGTACTTCGTTTTTACAGATTCGGAACTATACGCGCGACTTTGTGGATGCCCGTCAAAATCTTTGACGTCGCGGCTTTTGGTAGGGCAACTTCAAGGTAGCGTCGCCACCCGTATTTTTTACGTGCGTTTTCGCAAGCGCCATCCCGTGGTAATACTAGTGCTTTCGATATTGCGAAATCGTAATTTGCTAATACGCGAAAGATTGCATTCGCCTTTACTGTCCCTGAAAGGTTCCATCCATCCATCCACCCATCCATTCATTTGCGCATCCATCTTTTCGTCCGTCCGTTCGTCAATCAATCAATCAATCAATCAATCAATCAATCAATCAATCAATCGCCTAAAAACACGCTCCACAGCACTTAGTTTGCCACATTGTGCGCGTTAAAGAACGTGTCGTATCTGGCTTGGTGACGTATGGGGGGGCGGGTTGAAGAGGGGCGTCGGGATTCATGTTTTTTTTTTTTCCTAGTACAACTCACCCCGTCACAGCAACAGGTGCCACGCGCCCACTTTTCTAGATCAGGAAGAAAACCCCGGCTGCGTATAGTGCTTACACGTATGACGCGCGTCGTTGCAATCCACTCTTGTTTATACTTCGGAAAGTGTCGTGATCGAGCGGTGACTACATAGCTCCTGTAGCCGTCTACTCTGGCGACGGCGGTGGGAAAATCGGCTCGTCGTGTCCTACTCGGTGTTTCCCCTTCCTCCGCACCGCGGCTGGCCTATCGCGAAATCCTCGGCAATCGTGAAAGCGCTGCCGCCGTTTGCTTGGGAAGATGCTAAAAATTGCCCTGCAGCCGCTAAACTTGTGCGACGACGATGAGTGTTTCACCGTTCGCGTGCCATTTCGCGTAAACGTTTTACATAATTGCGCCTTCGCCGCTCACTTTCCTCGTACTCCTCCTCTCCCCCTGTCTCGCTCTCTCTTATATCTTCATCGGCCCACGAGGGAGATAATGTTGTGACACGGTGGTCACGGTTCGAGGAAAAAACTAAGAGCGCATTGCGAGCCTTGGGACTGCAGCCGAAAAATGCAGTGTCGGCCCAGCACGCGGTGGTGGCCACTGCATTGTGCTTGTGTAGCGCACGCAGCAAAACCTCATAGGGTCACTAATACCTGTGTCACACGGGCGCGCAAAAAGTCTTTTAAGTAAGCGGTCTTTTACGAAGTTGAAAGACTTTTAACAAAGAGGTGTTTGCGGTGCAGACACACGGCAGCAACGATCTCCTTTTAGTGTTTTCGTTCGAAGACGCTAGCGAAAGCGTGGCGCTAGCAGTTAAAAGAGAAGCAATGAGAATTAAACGATGTATCACGATGTACAAATTAAAGACTTGATGCACTGCTCGTTTCTTCAAATAAATTTAAGAATAAGAGATGAAGAAACACCACTGTGAATGTTCTTTGCACTACATAAGGAGGCATTCCCATAACTAGCGACGTGCACAAGTCCGTCTGGCACCACTGTGCTTTTATTTACCGTATTTGTTTTTCGCTGCTCTCGACTGCTCTCGACACGTTATGGGCGACTGTACGGGAGAAAAAGCGAGAATCGCAAGCCTCACGGCCTGCCTTCTCGCTCTGGAAAGCGAGGCAGACGCTGCAAAAGTCGCCTAAGGAGAGGATAAAGCAGCGCAAGACCGAGCGTCACCACGTGATATTGCCGACGCGTTGTATCTGCTTACGAGAGTAGAAAAGGAAATGACCATTAAAAGAGTTCATTACACCTACTGCAGGGTATAAAATTTGTTTTACAAAGAGTTTTGGTGACAGAAAAATAAGCATTCGCTCTTTTTTTCCCACCACTCGAAAATTGCTGGCGCCCACTGGTTTCGAGGCTACTCATTCGGAGCCGTAAAAGAGATCGATGAACGCCGTTTACGAAAAAGACCGCTTCTGAAAAGGAGTTCGCTCTGTGCCGTGTGTCTGCTGTCAGGAACTCCTTTTCGGAAAAAGACCGCTTACTTAAAAGACTTTTAAGTGCCCGTGTGACAGGGGTATAAAGCAATCACCTAAGCCGACTAGAATGTGTAAGGGCCGTTCCACGTGCTTCCCGCACAGCCCCAACGCACGTGCCGGGACCCTCAACGCAAGCAAGGGGGGGACAAATAAGCCAATTGGCGACGCTGCGGAGGGTGAAAGAGCGTCACCAATTGGCATATTTGCCCCCCGCTTGTGTGCGGTTGGGCGCGTGCGTTGCGGCTGTGCGGGAAGCGCGTGGAATGCCCCTAAGTCATGTTCTTTGTTGTCTTACTCGATGCGTTGATCCTGCCATTCGCCACCCGCTGAAGGCTTTCTTCACGCTGCTTTGCACTGCCTCCGTCATCGGGCCACCTTTGACCAAGCAAGGATGTCAGGGTATGACGCCATGATGACGTCATATGGTACGTCATCACGTGATGTACCACATGGCGCAACATTCTTGTTTCACGAGTGTTGACGCAGCCGACGCGAGACGCCGGTCATTTTACGCGTTTGGTGAGACATCTGAGACTTTCGTCTTAAAATTGCGGGGGGCCCCGCCACGGTGGTCTAGGGGCTAAGGTACTCGGCTGCTGACCCGCAGGTCGTGGGATCGAATCTCGGCTGTGGCGGCTGCATTTCCGATGGAGGCGGAAATGTTGTAGGCCCGCGTACTCAGATTTGGGTGCATGTTAAAGAACCCCAGGTGGTCAAAATTTCCGTAGTCCACTACGGCGTCTCTCATAATCAAATAGTGGTTTTGGGACGTTCAACCCCACAAATCAATCAATCAATCAAAATTGCGGGGGGGGGGGGGGGGTTGTGATCAAGAGACACGGTATAATTCAGAGTGACGCCGTATATAATAGAGGGCTCCGGAAATTTCGACCACCTGGGGTTCGTTAACGTGCACCTAAATCTTAGCTACACGGGCCTCTATTGTTTTTCGCCTCCGTAGGAAATGCGGCCGCGATTCGACGCGAAGACCTCCGGATCAGCACTCAAGCACCGCAACCACTAGTCCCACCGCGGCGTGTTGTAGTGCATGCTAAGAACCTGTGGAACTGCGAAGCCGAGGGAACGTTTTCGACCAATCGGAATGTCCTGCTGTGGTCACGTGTCGGGCCGATAATGCGCTGGAGAAAACAGTCTCGCTTATCAGGGCCAACACCAGCGTGACGTAACCCTCTTCGCTCGTTAGCTTGCCTCTTTCTCCACGCTTGTGGAGTTGGTTTCGTGTGGATGGATGGTAAAACTTTATTTCGTCAGAAAGCAACTGCGGACGATTCCGTGTTAGATGAAAAGGTTGGCGGCGACCTGTGTGGCCCATTCCACGACTCTTAACTGGACGACTGGGTCTGAGTTGGTCAACACGGCCTCCGAGCGCTCAAGACAGGGATCACGCATTATATCCACCGGCGGCGGCACTATGCTACCTTCCCAAAGTATGTGATCGAATGTCGCCACAGCCTGGCACCATTTGCATTGTGGCTTTATCTCCTCCGGATATATTTTGTTCGAGACCGTAACGTCTGGGAAAAGATATCGTCTGCAGTTTTCTTGTGGAGTTGGTTTCGCAACTTTCGTGTCGTGTTGAAGGGGGGTGGAGTGTGCGAGGAGGGTGAGAAGGGGGTTGACCGGTGCGCCGGTCGGGGAACTAAAGCCTCCGAGATCGGTCCGTCCCTGGGGAGGAAGGAAATCGTCTGGTCGCGTCCGTGACGCAACGACAGTCCGTGACGCAATGTTATCGTCGCGCCCGTTGCGGCAACTTGTTTTTCTTGCGGCGAGCCGGCGGCACGTGCGTTCGCCGGCGATGTCGAATGACGCGATCGGCGGCTCGGCGCGTATGTCGCGAACTCTGCCATAAAGCTTTGCACGCCGCTATCGCCGCCGCCTGTAACAGCTGCTGCGCGCGTGTAATCTTGCAAAGACCTTGCGTGTCCTTCCTTCTCTTAACGCGGGCAGGCAGGCAGACATAGAGAAACATACTATATAAAGAGTGGCCACTCGAGCCATCTTCACGGCCCAGCAAGATAGGTTCTGACTAACCGCTATAGATCACTCATCTCTCACTGGATATAATAGCCGCCTCAGGAGGTCAATGAGAACACAAGTTTGGCATCGAATTTTCGCAAAGAAGAAACTTTATTTACTTGGTGCAATTTTCCACATCCGCTTTACAACGCGTCCCACTGAGGACGTTTAATGCTTTACCACAGAAATCGGTAAAGTTTGACTAGAAAGTATTGTTTTTCCGTATTTATTTTTGCACAATGGGTACAAATTCATGTGCTTTAGATGTGCTGTAGATGTTTTCCTTTCGTGTTCGGATGTTTTCATTTCGTGTGCGGTTTTTCCTTTCGTGTAACCTAGTGGTAAAAACACAAAGTTTTCGGAGCATGAGGGGGTACGGGTTCGAATCCCAGCATTGGAAAGAAAATGTTTTGTTGTTTTATTCATGCGAAAGACATTATCGGGTCTGACCAGCCACGTGTGGCGCTGAAAGCAGCGCAGTAGCTGGGCCGCAGGGCCCCATACGGGGGTGTCTGCTCTTTACGTAAGTATGTTGCTCTATGAAGCAAGTGCAAACACTGGTTTGGTTCTTGTCGATACCTTGACGGTTCCTCTTCTGAGCGGTTGGGACCGGTGCGTTTGGGTTTTTGCCGGTTCGTGGATGTGTGTTTCTCCGCATTTAGAGGGAGGGAGGAGCAATCAGAGTGGTTTCATTCCTGTGCAAATGGGAGCTATAGCGAAGCTGTGACTTTATAGTTGGTCTGATATGGTGAAAGCAATGGGCAGTGTTAGAACAGGGTAGACGGAGATTGCGTTTATGGAGTATGCGGATACGCCATTTCCTTCACTTAACGAGTCCCCTAATGGGTAACGTATGAATCATGCGCAGACGTGACAGGCGGTATTGCGCAATTTTTGTGTACCGTATTCTAAGACTTTCCTAATATTGCTGCAGTGTTTCTTTTGCGCGTGACGCATGTTACGCAATAAAGGTATACGGTCTCAAACTGAAATCCTTGTTGGGCGTGAGAAACACGATCGTTTCGAAAGTGCAGAAAAAAAAAAAGACATAACGTTCGTTTCTTGCGAAACTGGACTTGTATTTGAGGCTTTATTCATCGCGTCATTCTGTCACGTCGGCGAAATCACGCACCTTTTAATTTACTCTCAAGCGCTACGTTGATGTTTGCCATCTAGCATCGCTGTATTAGTCGAGTCGATCCGTTTCGCGGGAACTTTCGTTGTACGCATTTTCCGTCTGCGGCCGGTATCCGCCAGTACCTATAGCCTTATATACAACATCGGTGTAAAAATTGGTACCTACCAGAGTGTGCTTTCTTACTCTCGTTCGTATACACTTGGTGTATAGTCCGGCGTCGTTGTTTATCGATTACAGTGCTCAGCTGCTGAACCTAAGGTCGGTGGTTCGATCCTGCATGGCAGTGGCGGTCTCATTTCGATGGAGGCGAAGTGTTATAGAAAGAGCCCGTTCGTTGTGCGATGTCAGCGCACGTCAAAGTACGCCGAATGGTTGGAGCTTTTGGAGCCCGCCTCAACGGCGTATACCTTGTAATCACATTGTGGTTTCGGCGCGTAAAACTCCGGATATTATCGTTGCGTTAGGTCTTTTCGGTTAACCACGTGATTAAGAAACAAATGAAGTGACGAGCAGTTGATACTGGGCTTCTACCTGAATGGGAATCGGCACCAATTACAGAATGGCCATGTCGTCTTCCGTATAATCGCCGTGCCTTAATGGTTAAAAAAGGCAAAAAAAAAAAACGCACGTACGCTTGTGCACTCTTAGACCAACTACGGGGTTCGACGCCGCAAACAGAATTTCGCCGGAACCAGTGTTTTTGACGAGACGACTCGTGTTGCTCGTGGCATAAACTGCATTCAGTCTCGAGGAAAGTCCCCTTATTGAAACGCCTATACTCAAGTAAGATCCTACATTCGACTACTACTCGTTACATCAAAGTCTTCGTGCGTGTCCCGCCCGCTACAACCCTCTTCTTGGGCTCGCTCCCCTTTGTAGTCGTGTAGAAGGCAGCGGCATTTTCCCCTCAAAGGCGGATGCACATGAGCCTCTATACCAATAGGCGCGCACTTCAGGTGACGTCACTAGCCGGACGGCCAGTGACCCTGTCGACAGGGAACATGCTGCCTTCGTTGTTTCCAGCTCAGTGCGCAAACGACCGACCGTTGGCAGCAGTGTGGTAAGAAAAATGGCGATTTGGGCTAGTTGGTTTGAATTCATGGTGATAAGGGCTGCAGCGCGAGCACGAAGGTGCTAGAAGAAACAGACGAAAGGCGAGGCACGGAAGGCAAAGAGGACAACACGAGCGCTGAGCGCGGACAACACCAGCGCTCGTGTTGTCCTCTTTGCCTTCCGTGCCTCGCCTTTCGTCTGTTAACTTCTAGCACCTTCGTGCTCGCGCTGCAGCCCTTATTACCATGTGGTAAGGAAGTTGAGCATCTAGCTGCCCACATGAGCATTTTGAGCTCGCCAATGCTAATCGAGGAATGGGGCTTCAATTCAAATATGCCAGCATGGAAATGTGTTTATATGCCACTTCTCGAATCGAGCATGATGTAGGAGTGACGTTGCTTAGCGGAATACGCGTTTTAGGAGCAGTCACAATTTTTTCAAGGGGGACTATTTCTTTGGTCGCGGAGTGAATCTGCTGTTGTACTCCGGTCATTTGGGCGTGGCCTGTCCTGTCCTCTAAAGTTGTACCCGACTGTAGGTGATTTTCCCCCCGGGCATTATAAGGTACATCATGGACACAGACGGCTCAGCTGATGTAGTTGTGAAAGTTATTCACTGTTGTGCTACTCTCCAGTAAGCATTTGTGATTGATTGTTCTCTGTCACGCTAGCCGAGCATCCTAATTGTATGCACGGGCACCGTTTTCTCTTGCTAAAGGAATCAAACTTCGCTCTTGTACTTTCGTGTTTTATATATTTGAGACGCGTGGCAACGGGCCTAACGAGTGTTGCCTATTTACATATATCGTAAGGGGGAAAAGGATGAAGGAAAATCAACCTTAAATTGACGTAATGTTGGAAGGAAGAAGGAAAGACAGCAAGTATGCCACTCTGGGCGCGGTGCACGTGATGCGAATGGGGGGGGGGGGGGGGCAACAAAAAAAAAGGTGCGCCGCGTCTCATCCTGAGAGGGTGACTTCCCCTGTGTGCCTGGGAGTGGTATGGCCGAGCATCCTTTCCGGTGGCACTCACAGCCTTTCTTTTTATTATTTTTTCCCGCTTTCGTCGTATATGTCGTTTCAAACTCGCTTCATGCCAGTGTTGTCTCAGCGGACGTGTACAGACGCACGTGCCCCCCCCCCCCCCCCACCAGCGTGGCCTTTTCCGTGTTTACCGCCTCGCCCCGTTCCGTCTCGTTGTGACGTCACATCTCGCGCGCGAGATGACGCAATTAATAAGAGGAAAGAAGATGGCGTGCGATCGCCACCGACCGCCGTGGTGTGATGGGCGGCGCGTGCAACGATTGCGCGATTCGTCGATCAGAGTGTAGTGCACTCTGATCGCACTCTGATCGTGCTGCACTCTGATCAGAGTGTAGTGCACCAGAGTGTAGTGCACACTACACTCTGATCGACAAATGCGCAATTCGTCGATCAGAGTGTAGTGCACTCTGATCGCACTCTGATCGTGCTGCACTCTGATCAGAGTGTAGTGCACCAGAGTGTAGTGCACACTACACTCTGATCGACAATTGCGCAATTCGTCGATCAGAGTGTAGTGCACTCTAATCGCACTCTGATCGTGCACTCTGATCAGAGTGTAGTGCACCAGAGTGTAGTGCACTCTGATCGCACTCTGATCGTGCACTCTGATCAGAGTGTAGTGCACCAGAGTGTAGTGCACACTACACTCTGATCGACAATTGCGCAATTCGTCGATCAGAGTGTAGTGCACTCTAATCGCACTCTGATCGTGCACTCTGATCAGAGTGTAGTGCACTCTGATCGCACTCTGATCGTGCACTCTGATCAGAGTGTAGTGCACCAGAGTGTAGTGCACACTACACTCTGATCGACAAATGCGCAATTCGTCGATCAGAGTGTAGTGCCACGCTCTGCGTCCTTTCCGTTGCACCACGGCCCCTTAACGAGGAAAAAGGATGCAGGAAAAGGAGGAGGAGAGAGGGGGGGGGGGGAGGTGGAAGTGGGAGTGTTTTGGCGCTCGGCTTGCTTCGAAACTCCTCCCTGCGCATGTGTTCGGGAACCTGTTCGGCACCGCCTCTCGACTTGTACGTGTAATGGTTTTTCGAAGAGAAACAATGTTTCTAGACCGTCAAGTAATCGACGTCCAATGTCGTTTACGGCGATCGCTGCGTCGCACTGCCCGTGTCTTAGGTTGAACCCTTTGTTTCTCGCGGTGTTCAATGCGTACGAGGATGTTTCGTTTGTTTTTTTTTTTCTAACACGGTTCGTGCTTTCCCGTCACGGCGTCGAAGTGTCGTCTATTACTTGCTTAAGTTCTACAACAAATTAATGTTCATTGAAAGGGTTGCAATGATGTTCCTACCCGTAATACCTGTGGTCACTCTACGGTGAATATTAATTAAATTTCTGGGTGTTGCTATCCGGTGTTGCGATGTGAATGTGAGGAACGCGCGGGGTATGGGGTGAGACGCAATAATTTTTGACCGCCTGCTTTTTTTTTGTTTTTTAAACGTGCTATAGGCATGCATACGCCAGCGATTTTGCAGTGACTCAATCGCCTTTTTAAATTCTTTGTCTGATCATGAGAACTCGGTTAAGGCTTAGGCCTCGTCGTAGTGATGAGTGCCGGACACTTACATTGGAAAGAAAGCCCTTCTTAGTTCTCTAGTAATCGTTAACCAATCTATTTGTAGATTTTCTTAATCCACCTCTTAATGGATCAATCAGAAAAGTTACTCTGAAGACACTACTCAGCAATGCCGATGGACACGAATGCCGTCGGCAACCGCCAAATCAAATAGAGCGTGCCTATATCGCGCTCTTTTCTATTAATAGGACTGCGTTCAACTTGCGTCCGACAAATTTCTTCGGCGTAATTTTGCAAGTCCCACAAGGCGAGTGATAGGCCATGCGCTCTCCGATATCGGACGATGGCCATACCCGGTGACCTCCTGCGGGTTGTCGAACGGCGATGCCAATCGAACACTCCGAAGTGAACAGCCGTGTAACAGGGTAACGACTTTGATCGCAAATAAACGATGCAGGACGAGAAAGTAAACGCACCCCACAACCGCGCAATCAGCCTTGCTACGTGTGATGACGTAATCAAATCAAGGAAACTTACCCTCGTATTCGCAAACGCTCCTCGACTCGACTTTCACCCTTCACTTGACAGAGGTGAGCACTGCGCCACCACTCGGCTGAAAATGACGCTGCGCTGCTCAAGAATCGCAGCAGACTATCGCTGATACGCAGTGACTTGCCGTATCTAGAGATGGCGCTCCCATCGGCTTTCTCAAGTGAAGGCGAAGCGTTGAGTGAAGGGAGGTTCTAGAATACGGGGGTTACACTGTAGAAAGAAGCTGACGCAATGAAGCAGCCTTGGTGACTCGTTTTGAAGGCAGTGACAGTCACTCAATAAGCCGTCATCGATAAGTCATGATGAAAGTTTGTCAATTACCCGCAGGTCGCGAGATCTAATCCCGGCTGGCGGCGGCTGCATTTTCGATGTAGGCGAAAACGCTGTTAGGCCCGTGTGCCTCAATTTGGGTGGACGTTAACGAATCCCAAGTGGTCGGAATTTTCGGAGCCCTGCACTACGGCGTCTCTCGTAATCGTATGGTGGTTTTCGGACATTTCACCGCACATATCAATAAATCAGTCAATCAATCGATCAATCAAAAATTTGTCAATCAATAAGCCGTGATCAAAATTGTCGGGGTCGAACATAACGTGTTTTTTTTTTAACCAGACAACGTATTTTCGTTGCATAACCCTTCGCGGCGCGGTGACGTAACGTGGCGTGATGTCGCAGCTGCGTGCGTTTGGGCAACGCATATAAAGTTCTGCTTGATGGCGCGCATATATAGGCGTCGTGATGGCGAAATCGTGATCCCCTGCTCGTGCCAGCTGCCTGCAGATGTGTTTTCGCAGCTGCGTTTATTTAACTCGCCGGCAATCGAGCGCTCAGTATGCGGCGTTGGCATTGGATCACCGTATATACGTTCGCACTGACATGAACGAAACCGCCGCGCCATATTATAGCGGCGCGCGAAGTTTCTGACGTGGCGTTAATGTTGAAGAAGGAGGTCTTTAATGAGAAGGAGGAGGAGAGGTCGGCTTTGAAAGCGGGTTTCTGGCCTGCTACTCCACACGGGGGTAAGGGTAAGAGAGAAAGAAAGAGGAGAGTATGATGAGGGGTGATTGTGGTATAGCACAATGAGTCACTGCACACAATGTCTCGTTGGGTGTAGTACATGCACAAAAAGTCTCTACATTATCATATTCTCTTAAGACGGGAATCTATAGACCTGTCTTGCTTAGAAATGTGAGCGGGCCCTTTAAACTGCGTTGAGCGTGATCCACGCGTTCCCAAGCACCCAAAAGTTTCTCTTCCGAAAAGGGTCGGCAGTCTATAGTTCATCTGTGAAGCACTTGAGAGATTGTCTTTCAACTGCCTATAAAGGGCACACGCACAGGATGTGATTAATAGTTTCTGGCGTGTTACACAAGTTGCAGTTAGAATTTCGTTCTTGCCCTATCATGCATAAGTGTCTGTGCTCAGATTTGGGTGCACGTTAAAGAACCCCAGGTGGTCGAAATTTCCAGAGCCCTCCACTACGGCGTCTCTCATAATCATATGGTGGTTTTGGGACGTTAAACCCCACATATCAATCAATCAATGCAGAAGTGTCGTCGCGTGTATGCAACACCCAGCCGCAGTCTGTGTAGGGCGTTAATGTGATCTGCACACCTGTGTTAGGGATCCGTGTGACTTTTTGTCCAAACGCATAGACGTGTTACATTTAGCGACTTTTAACGTTTTTACTGTCGAGTTAAATCTTCCCATACGTGTGCGTACGCCGACTTCCGGGGATGATTTCAACGGCTAAGTCACGCGGTCGCACGTCACGCGTTGACTTTCGGAAAAAAAGAGTTGATAACCCTGCGACGTATACATGAGTCACAGTTGGATATGCCGAGTTCCGACATGGCCGAAAGTGCAGGTCTCAACCGCAGACATTTGGCGCTGTTTATTAGATAAGGGCAGGCGTCGAATTCCGCCAATGTCCTATCGTGGAAGTTGGTATGAGTCGCGCGTGCATTATTTCCTTAACGATAATTATTCGCGAATCACAGGTCGGGTCACGTTTAACCGACTTCCCAACAATGTTTTGCTGCCGAAAGAGCCGAGGGCCATATGCGTCGCTGTGTCCGTAACTCAAGTGTGTATCACTTGTTGTCAGCCTTTCTGTAGTTAGCCTTTCAACAGTGTCGCCGAGTCAGCGAAAATGCCTTGTTTGTTTATAAGTGACACATGGCCACAGAGTTAAACTCTTGTTTCTCTTCCACTCGCTCGAGGTCGAGTGCTTCCGGGTTTCCGAATAATAAAAAAAGAAGAGTCATAAACAATAGTAATCCATAGTTCATACACAAGTTAAAAGTTGTCTTGAATACGTAGATACTAGGGCATATCTTAAGGGTCGACTGCCTGTAAAGATAATTAATGAAAATTATTCGTATATGTATGTTGTAAAAATAGGCGGTTTTGTGGCGACTCTGGTGAGACAGCTCAGATCGTCGCGGCATCTGGCGGAGAGAATCTCAACCACGCGCTCCTTTTGAAGTGGCCTCCGGGATCTGTTTGGACAGCGCAAGGAAACGCCGAGTTAACGCGAAATGAATAGACCAGGGTAGGGTACACGGACGATGGGCATTCCACTACGATACACCTGAGTGTGGACTGTAAAAGTATCCCGCATTTCTATAGAGCACAGCTGTTAGGTGTCCGTTAACGTGTTGAGTGGCGTCGCCGGTGTTGGCTAAAGCCGTCGACGTAACCGACAGAAGAAGCGAGGACGAAATAGCGAACACAAAGCCTGTCGATATCACGAGCCACTGGTCTCTTCCTCCGCCAGGCGCGCTGGCCACTCGGTCGATGCTCGCGCGCGTGCTGGCACGTGCAGTGTGGCTGGCTTCGCTTGTCCTCGTGCGGTTTTGCCTGGGGAGCTATTGTCGCGGTGTCCACTTAGCGGATATGTCCATCTTCACTGTTGTCTCTCTATTTGCTCAGTATACTCGATAACTACTGGTGTAAAAATTCATGGCAGCAATAATATATATAAGTTCATTACATCGATATTCGCCATACCATACCCATCATAGGCGCAGATTCGCTGGCTTCCATATTTTCACAATAACGGAAGAGACCGCAACATTTTTTAGGGGCGAATCTCCTTAAGACGTGGGCTGTGCGTCCCCTGTATGTAGCCACCTCTCGTTTAGTTCTTGCAGTGTTCACTAGATGGCGGTACCGTCCCCTGTATGTAGCCACCTCTCATTTAGTTCTTGCAGTGTTCACTAGATGGCGGTACTTGTAGCTGATGATACATAGGGTATATAACATGCAGGGTGGTAGGAACAGGCTGAAGTGGGAAGAGATAGAAGAACAGCTAAGGGAAGAGAGGCCGATGGTATACGGTTTTGTAGAAACACATCTCAGGGACATGGAACAACCTCAGAACAATCCGGACTACGCGTGGGAGTATTGTAATAGAACAGAAGGCAGCAGAAAGGGGGGTGGTATTGGGGCATTCATTCATAAAAGTACAGACTGGCAAAGGGTCAAGCAGGAGTGCAAGGAACATTTATGGCTAAAAGGGAAAGTGGCAGGTCAAATGACACTCCTTGGTTTCGTGTACTTGTGGACGGGAGGCAAAGGCCAGAGAGGAAAACCAGGCAATGGTAGAGTGTATATCAAAGGACATTCAGGAGTTAGGAAGAGAGTGCGAGATAATTATACTAGGAGACATGAATGCGCACATAGAAGATATAGATGGGTATACCGACCCGACAGGCAAAATGATCATGGATATGTGTGAAAGGCTTGATTTGATCATTGCAACAGTACCGAGAAGTGTGAAGGGCAAATAACATGGGAGGTAGGAAGGCTTCAGTCGACGATAGATTATGCACTGATGTCACATAGGATGTATGATAAGCTCAGGGAAATGCACATAGATGAAGGTGGCTCCAGAAGTCTGGGTAGCGATCACAAACGTATCAAGCTAAGTTTTGGAAGAGCAGTGAAAGTGGGAAGGAGACAAGATGAGCAACTACAGGAAAATTTTTATCCAGAAAGGCAAATTGAAATAGCCACTAAACAAATTGAGAAAGTAATCACGGAGGATAATAAGACAGTGTGGACATACACGAATCTAATTAGACTCTTTGAGATAGAGCTTGCTAAGACGCGTGACAAGTCACCCCGGAAAAGAAGACAACAAACCCAAAAGTTGGTGGGATGTGGAAGTTAAGAGAGCCATAGCAAAACGTCAGGAAGCCTCTAGGGAACACAGACATGCTAAGCAGCGGGGTGAACCGACAGATGATGTGGAAAGAAAATGGGCAACCTTTCTAAGCTGTAGAAGGGATGCATCCCTTCTGATCAATGAAAAGATTAGAAGGAAGGGAGCTCAGTGGCTGGCAGAAGTACAGTAAAAAAGATAGAAAGGCAGCTGCGAAATTTTGGAACCATCCTAAACTCCCTAAGAAATGAGACGAGCCTAGAGCAGAACTTTATAACTACAGCCCAAGGTGCTAGGCTAGAAGGGGACGAAGCTATTGAATATATAAGAACAAGGGTGACAGAAAAATTTCAACAAAGAAGTACTTTATGCACCACAATAGACAAAGACGAATCAAGTAGTGCAATGGCTCCATTTTCACAACAGAGTGGGAAAGGGCTGAGAAAAGGGTTCCTAGTAGTACATCAACAGGCCCAGATGGCATTCCAATTAGGCTGATAAAGACATTAGGTCCGAAGTCTAAGCAGGCTCTGAGAGAAGCAGTGAGTACAATAATAATCGATGGTGAAGTTCCCGATGGATGGAAACTTAGCAGGATGAGCATGATCTATAAAGGAAAGGGGGCAAGCTGACATAAACAACTACCGTCCTATAACAGTGACATCAGTGGTCTACAGGCTGGCGATGCAGATTATAAAGGAAAGACTGCAGGCGTGGATAGAGGATGAGGGGGTGCTGGGGGAACTGCAGAATGGGTTTCGGAACACAGGAGGTTGGAAGACAATCTGTTCTCACTGACGCAGTGCATCGAAATAGCAGAAAAAGAACACAGGCCCCTGTGGCTAGCATTTTTGGATATCCAGGGAGCGTATGATAGCGTGGTTCAAGAGGAATTGTGGAGAAACTGACACACTAGGCGTGGAACATGTAGTCACTAATCTTTTAAAGGGTGTCTATAAAGGTAACAAGGTAGTTATACAGTGGGGAAAAACAGGTATCCAAGCCTGCAGAGGTAAAACGGGGGCTTAGGCAGGGGTGCCCCCTGTCACCTTTATTATTCATGATGTACCTACAAGGATTAGAGGCAAAATTAGAGGGAAGTGGACTGGGCTTCAACCTCTCTTTAGTCAAACAAGGAAAACTTATTGATCAGGCACTACCAGCATTAATGTACGCAGATGATATAGTGCTAATGGCCAACAACAAGGAAGATTTGCAGAGATTGATGGACATCTGCGGTAATGAGGGAGATAGGTTGGATTTTAGATTCAGTAGGGAAAAATCAGCAGTCATGATTTTCAATGACAACGAAGGTAGTGAGCTTAGAATACAGGAGGTCACGCTAGAGATAACAGATAAATACAAATATTGGGCGTATGGATAAGCAATGGGACCGAGTATCTGAGGGAACACGAAATATACGTGACGACTAAAGGTAACAGGAATGCAGCAGTCATGAAAAATAGGGCACTGTGGAAATACAATAGGTATGATGTTGTGAGAGGAATATGGAAAGGGGTCATGGTTCCTGGGCTGACGTTCAGCAATGCGGTCTTGTGCATGAGAGCAGAAGTTCAAGCGAGATTAGAAATTAAGCAACGTGGAATAGGTAGGCTTGCTTTAGGAGCTCACGGGAATACACCAAATCAGGGAGTACAAGGTGATATGGGATGGACATCATTTGAGGGCAGGGAAGCTAGCAGCAAGATAAAATTTGAGAAGCGACTGAGAGAAATGGGGGAAGAGCGTTGGGCTAGGAAGGTTTTCAGCTACTTGTACATGAAGAATGTCGATACAAAATGGAGGAAGCGAACCAGGAAGTTGACTGGGAAATACTTAGAAAACAGCAGGTGGCCAAACCAAAAGGAACTATCGGTTAAGAAAAAAGTGAAGGAAACGGAGACTGACATGTGGAGAATGGGCATGATTAAGAAGTCCGCACTAGAGATCTATCGAACTTTTAAGCAGGAAATTGCCAAGGAAAGGATCTATGATAATACTCGGGGTAGTTCTCTACTGTTTGAGGCCAGGACGGGAGTACTGCGAACCAAGACATATCGGGCCAAATACGAAGGGGTCGACACAGTATGCAGTGCGTGTGGAGAGGAAGAAGAAACTGCCGAACACTTGATAATGTTCTGTAAAGGGCTTCACCCTATAGTTCAGGATGATGGCACAGAGTTTTTCAAAGCACTGGGATTTAGGGACAGCGAGGGCAAAATAGACTTTAAGCGGGTAGACTTAACAAGAAGGAGGTTATCTGATTGGTGGCTAAAGTCAAGGCACGAGTGAAAATTAAACCCTTCACTGCGAAGTACGAATCCTCAACTTCATTATTTAAAGGAAAAAAAAAAGATAAATGTAATGGTTAGTTCACTAAGTATCACGGCTAGGTGGCGTTAGCCGCCGCCCGATCTAAAGGGTACGGCCACATCCATCCATCCATCCATCCACGTACGTTTGGGCACGAGCCTACAGGAAGCCTTGGGTTTTAGGGACAAACAATGGAAAGCTGAACACACCCGCGATTGAAATAAGTAAGAGACGGTTGGAGTATTGGTGGCGGAAAATTAGAGAGAAAGGACAAAAATAAATATTGGAAAAATAAAATATGGACAGTGTGCCGTAAATGGCAGAGAACTTAAGCTGAAAATTTACCTTTTTTTCCATTAAGATAGAATTTATCGAAGTAGAGGCATTAGGCCAACATAAAAAAAAAGAAAAAAGGTTTTTTTTTTTTTTGCGAGCCTGGTGGCATACTTGTCACCACCCCGTTATAAAGGGGACGCTCATAGCATCCATCCATCCATCCATGAAAAGATGCAAGATGTTATAAACTAGACGGCGGTACTTGTAGTTGATGATGAAAGATGCGAGATGTTATAAAATAGGAATGGCGCGTGTCATTACTGGAAGGCAATCGTTCGAATTAGTGCGGCAACGTACGCTAGGGGGAGCGTTGTAACAAAATCGACTGGGCAATATGTACCGAGGATTCATGGTTTACCAGGTTTAAACTCCGGAGCTTCGTCCAGTCATCATCATTCATTTTGTGGACATGGCGGCACTTTTTCTAATTATTTTGCTCCAGTAGTCATCCACTCGGTAGACTTTACGAAATACTTGAAATGTTATTGCACCCCAGTTTGGGCTAAGGAGTGAAGGGGGGAGCAAAGAGGGTTGCATCAAGGTGATAATAACTTTAACCACAGTATTTGCAGGGCGCTTACTTGCTGCGTAGAACACGACAGTTTTTTTTTTCTTTAATACGAAATGTTAATTCGCGCGCATACACTGCATGCGTGCGCACTTAGTGCGTCAACAGGGTGAAATGTAGGTATACATCTTCCTGGAAACGCGCGTTCGCCGTCACTGTGGGGCCATGCTGACTGTTTTTGCCTCGCTGGTTGGTATTCACTTCATGACGTCGCTGTGAGGGTTCTTAGCAGTACTTTGACCGATGCGCTCCTGTATAGGAAGAAAGGAAGGTTGCTGCATTCGCTAACTACGTTGACGTTGTACTAACGGGTTCAAAACGTGCCTTCTCTGGCGTGTTAGTGACCGCGCAGTTAGCGAGGGTGGCAGTTCGGTAACCGTTTGAGAAGGTGGCAACCTTCATGGTCGTGCACGGAACGTATTATGACGCCGCTTACAACTGTACAGAGATTAAGAGATGATCATAACAATACTAATAATACTCTCTATGGTTTTACGTCCCAAAACTATACCATATGATTATGAGACACGCCGTATAGTGGAGGGCTCCGGAAATTTTGACGATCTGGTGTTCTTTAACGGGCACAGTGCAAGGGACTCTGCCGTTTTGCCTTCATCGAAAATGCTACCGCCGCGGCAGAAATTGAAAGAAGACGGGAAGATGTACCGCTATGCTGGGAATAGGTTATTTCGGGACATATCGCTCTAGTTTAATCAAACATACTAGAGAATCTCGTGCGTCTGCCCCACCGTGGTGGTCGAGTGGCCAAGGTACTCGGCTGCTGACCCGCAGGTCGCGCGATCCAATCCCGGCTGCGGCGGCTGCATTTTCGATGTAGGCGAAAATGCTACAGGCCTGTGTGCTCAGATTTGGGTGCACGTAATAGAACCCCAGGTGGTGGAAATTTCTGGAGCCCTCCACTATACGGCGTCTCTCATAATCATATGGTAGTTTTGGGACGTTAAACCCCACATATCAATCAATCTCGTGCGCCTCCAAATGATCCAGTCGCTTTATTGTTTGGGAGAATAATCTCTCAAAAGATGCCTTCATCTACTTTCATAACCAACCACTTTTCGATCGTAATCTGCGTTATGTTGGTTAGCCCTTGTGATGAAAAAATCCGTAATCTGGGGGGATGTGTGCTTGAATCGATGTTTAAAAAAGTGGATTTTTTTTTTCTTCAAGGACAGAACCAATTTTCTTCGCACTAACGTGTATATGCTTTAGTTTTTTTATTTCAATCCTCGTGCGTTCAAAAACAAAATGTGCGAAATTGGTCGGGCAACACTGGCGCTGCTTGCCGTGCGAGTGTCTGCATTCCGCCGAACTATTTGGTTCCGTCGTCTTCAACTGTTCGTGTAATCGAGCGGGGGCAACTTCGTTCAGCTTTGCATCGAAATTGAATTATTTGCACAGCGCCTAAACTTTGGTATTGAAGACGACGACTGGCGCTGCACGCAGCGCATGATATCACACGTCTTAGCAAAATGGTGGGTGTGCACTTAAATATCATCATCATCATCATCATCATCATCATCATCATCATCAGCCTGACTACGTCCACTTCAGGACAAAGGCCTCTCCCATGTTCCACCAGTTAACCCGGTCCTGTGCTTTCTGCTGCTAATTTCTTCTGTCTCTGGTTGTTGTACATTACTTTCGTTTTCTGCAGATTAATTTTAAGACCCACTTTTCTGCTCTCCTTGTGTAACTCCGTAATCATAAGTTGCAATTCGTCCCCATGAGTTACTCAGCAATGCAATGTCATTGGCGAAGCGCAGGTTACTAAGGTACTCTCCATTGACTCTTATCCCTAACTGCTCCCATTCTAGGCTTCTGAAAACCTCCTGTAAGCATGCGGTAAATACCTCCCACATGCACTTATATATACACACACGCAAAATGTGAAAACATCGGTGGGACAACGCTCTTGGCCATAACCAGTGCTCGTTAGAGTTATTCTTGCGAATGATGGAGCCGAACTACAGTGATAAAGCGAACAGTAATTTCCATTAGTGGTGAAAATACGGCGATTTTTTTTCTTTCTTAAGCCGATCGCAATTTCTTAATTACAGTTTGGCCAGTTTGTACATATCTGAACAGTGCGTACAGACGTAGTGACTAAATGAAGCACGCAGACACGGCACTGTCTTCAGATAACATTAACAGACACAGCAAATGAAAATTATGATCGCCTGATTGCGCATCCAAAGCAGCACTGTATTATCGTACAAAGGATGAAAAGTTTGGTGGCGAGGCGCAACCAGCGCGGCGGCATGTGAAAGATTCGCTGATCGCGTTTCGTACGAGATCGCTGATGCATTGATTGATTGATTGATTGATTGATATGTGGGGTTTAACGTCCCAAAACCACTATATGATTATGAGAGACGCCGTAGTGGAGGGCTCCGGAAATTTAGACCACCTGGGGTTCTTTAACGTGCACCCAAATCTGAGCACACGGGCCTACAACATTTCCGCCTCCATCGGAAATGCAGCCGCCGCAGCCGGGATTCGAACCCGCGCCCTGCGGGTCAGTAGCCGAGTACCTTAGCCACTAGACCACCGCGGCGGGGCTTCGTACGAGATCGCAATGGATATCTTGTGCTCGCACTGTGCGAAAGACGTGTACAAAACATGGTAAAGACGTGTTAATGATATGCACAAAATAACCGTGTATGCCGCTTGCACGGCGGAACTCCGCATCATATACACGCCGACAACGTACTCATTCACACCAGAAGCGCGTGTCTTCCGATTCCTGTGTTCGCGACTCGGGGATTTTCCCGCTCGGCGTTTCACCAGACTGCGATAGCGGGGGTGGCGCGGTCTCGTGTTGCGTGACGTCAGCCGAACAGTCGCTCTCCTGCCACGCGGTGATTGGTTGGTGAAGCTCGCTGCCGAAGCTCGACGAATGTTGCGTATCGTTACGTGAGACTTCAATCGCTGTTTCCCAGTGTCGGTTTTTTTCGCCACCTCGTGGTTGCACTGAGAGAGATGAGATAAGAGGGCTGCGATATCGAGAGTCGAGACAATGATATCTCATCGCTGAAGTGTTCGTATCGCCCAAGAATTTCCCGATGTGGGCGTTAAAGTGAAAGCAAATATCTGCGTTTGCCCGTATACCAAGACTATACGACATTCCTATACCTGAACTGGAATAATATGATAGCTATAAGTATAATTCGTGAAGTATTACGTCCCTTAATCACGATGTGATTATGGTGCACGCCGCATTGGCGGTTCCCGAAATTCTGGCATCCCGCCTCCACTGAAATGCGACCACCGTGGCCGGCATCGAACCCCCGACCTTGGGGTCGTCGACTGAGCACCAAAACGACTGTGCCACAGAGGTGGACAGAAAAGTTGAAAGTCTTGATGAAGGGAGCTCGACCGCCCGTCCAACGTGTTTTTTTTTTTTTGTATCAAACTTAGAATTCTATTACGTATAAAAGCTTTACCGTCAATTGCTCACTGGCCCTCTACTCTCTGCTGTTGTAGAACCTCGTTCACGCGTTCCCGGTTCATACGATTTACCGGTGCCAACGATGGCGATATCGTTATCAAACGAGACTGTTTTCCCGGGTGGTTCGTTTTTTCCCGCGTTTTCTGTCTTCCTCTCTTTTCTTATTATTGCAGTGACTCTTCGACTATCCTGGGCCGTCGTTATCGTAGTAGCAGCGGTAATAGTATTAACAGTATTGGTAAACATATCATGACATGTGGGGTATAACGTCCCAAATTATATATGATTATGAGAGACGTCGTAGTGGAGGGCTCCGGAAATTTCGACCTCCTGGGGTTCTTTAACGGGCACCCAAATCTGAGCACACGCGGGCCTACAGCATTTTCGCCTTCATCGAAATTGCAGCCGCCGCAGCCGGGATTCGATCCTGCGACCAGCGGGTCAGCAGCCGAGTACTTTAGCCACTAGACCACCGCGGCGGGGCTGGCTACATACCAATCGTTCTAATAGTATCGTATTTGCTCAAAGTTCGATTGGAGTTTCTTTTTTGTAGAATTCTTGTTTCACGTATACAGTCGAGCCTGCGCGTAACAGTCCTAATGCAGAAATTTTGTTATCTTCGCGGGCGCATTAAAACGTCACACCTTGCGGTTACAGTCGAGTAAGGTAGTGTTAGGCATTAAGCCACAGGGTCACGTGACCAGAGTGGCAACTCGGGGTCAAAAAGATGTCGAAATGGTAAGGCTCGCAATACTATGATTATGATCGTGGTGGTGGTACTTTTTTCCTCAAATTAATAAACAATATGATAATATTCGGGGAAACTTAAGATCAAAATGCAATGCCTGTCGAAAGAGGCGTTCACTTTGCTTTCCGAGTATAGGCACCCGGCAATGCAGTTTACGAGATCTGATGGTAGCGCCAGAACACACAGCCGATCGAGTGGGCGCAGCAAAACCGATTCTTCCAATGCGTAACCTAGCTAGCGAGTAGACGCAGCAACACCGGACTTGCAAGTTGCACGTGCATATTATTTTCTTCTTTTAGTTGTGAGCAGGGGTTCACAGTTGATTATGTAAGCGCCCAGGAAGCGTTTTTTTTTTTTTTGAAAACGCGTCAAAAAGGGAATTGACACTTCAGCGTCTCAATGTGTTCAGCGAGCGTTCCTATTTTTCTTGGTATTCCTGGCTGGTCGGTACCAACAATGCTGAGGCGGCCCAAGAAGCTTCGTGGCGCCCTCTGGTCCACTGTCGGGTGCCTATTATCACTGCGTAGAACTGTTTCCTTCAAAAAAACGTATGAACGAAGTTCATACCACTATGTGTGTAATACAGGTCTGGTCCACTGTCGGGTAGCATTATCACTGCTTAGAACTGTTTCCTTCAAAAAACGTATGGAACGAAGTTTATACCACTATGCTGTGTTAATACAGGGATGTCACTCGCGCTTTATAGCTACCCACACGTGCCTTCAAGCCGAATATCGTTATTAAAAAGAAGGTTTAGGCACGCTGCCTGGTATCGTCGACGCCGTGACATATATATTTTTGTCAGCCGGAGGGCTCTGACGGCAAAACAGGAAACGTTCATGGAACGCTGGTGACATGTGGGTACACCAATCTGTTGTGCGTGTGTTGTACGTCGGCACGTGTGCGGCTATAGCTTTTTGGAGGTCTGCGCGCGCAACCTAAAGGCCGTCGCCGCGCGTGATCGAATATCTGGCGCTGTGTAAACGTGCAACACCCCCCCCCCGGTGGCGTATAGCCAAAAAGTTTGTTCGAGATGGATACATATAAAGTCATCAGATGAAGCATGTATGCGCTGCTGACGAAGGCCGGTTCCCGGCCGTAACGTTGGCAATAAAGCATCGTTTTTTTTCGTTCGCTCGTCCTCTTCATTTTTTGACTTATAACTCGACCGAACCCTGGAAGACTTTCAAAAATACCATATATATATATATATATATATATATATATATATATATATATATATATATATATATATATATATATATATATATATATATATAGTGTCAAGTAGATCCTCCGTGAGCGGTCACAACGTTGGCCTTCATCAGGAGCCTTCATCAATCCTGATGAAGGCCAGACTCTAGGCCGAAACGTCGAAATAAACCACGTTGTGACCGCTCACGGAGGATCTACTTGACTATATGCAACGCTACGGCCACTCAACCACCATGCCTATATATATATATATATAATATATATATATATATATATATATATATATATATATATATATATATATATATATATAGTGGGAGTAATAATTCAATGGGCCAGTTAGTCTTCGTGAAGGTATGGGATATGGCACAACGGGAGCGTTGTCAACAAGGATAAATATATTTAATTCCCAACAGTTTCGGGAGGGGTCCTCCTTCATTAGGGGATGAGTATAACTCATCCCCCTGATAAAGGGAGGACCTCTCCCGAAACTGTTGGGAAATAAATATATTTATCCTTGTTGACAACGCTCCCGTTGTGCCATATCCCATACCTATATATATATATATATATATATATATATATATATATATTATATATCTATATATATAGATATATATATATATTATATATATATATATATCATATGGTGTGTGTGTGTGCCTGTGTGTGTGTGAAATCTACCAGACAATAATGCCAAGGAAAGTATAGGAGAGGTTATTGAACCGAATTGTAAGGTAAATGGGAAGAAAGAAAAGTGGGTGAAAGGATAACTTGCCGTGGGCAGGAACCGAACCTGCAACCTTCCGAATAACGTGTTCGATGCTCTATACCACTGAGCTACCACGGCAGCTATCCTCCCAGCCGCTTGATTGGGTATATATGTGAATTTAAACGCGGGAGTGTCAGTCAGCGCCACCTGTAGCCATGGAGGCGAGTGTGGCACACTCTTTTTATGAGCCTGTGTGGCGTCACGTAGCACGTTAACTTATTACGAACTGGCAGCTGACCAATAGTCCCTTGTATACAACATACAACCTAAGGCACCAAGTCTGCCAGTACGGGCCCCTCGTATCGTGTATATATATATATATATATATATATATATATATATATATATATATATATATATATATATATATATATATATATATATATATATATATATATATATATATATATACATCATCGTTTGCATGCGTACGTATACTTTAACGTTTGTGCAAACCACTGAATGGTGATGATGAGGATGACTGCACCTAAACTACATTTATAGTAGATAAAAAATTAATCACTGCAGTGGCAGAATCGCGATGAATCCCGAAACCACGATACGATTATGGGGAACGTCATTGCAGAGGCCGTGCACTTATGCAATACACAGTATACGCGGGCGTCTATATGTACCGTTTCGTCGCCACCGAAATGCAACCGCCGTGGCCGTAAGATCCGACCCGTGACATTCTGGTCAGGAGCCGATATCAGATCTAAATCACTATTCCTACGATACAGTTAAAACGGTACAATCAACGTCCCCTATAACTTAAGGTGCTTCATTATTCTGTGGTTTTCTTTGGATTGTGTCAGAGAAACGAAACCCTCGAAATTCCCAAGTACTGCTGACTGGCCGAGTTGGTGCAGGATAAAATGATATTGCTTTAGCGCAGCTCAGTTATAAGCGCGAAGGAAAGATACTATGCAGTCAAGAAGTGGAAAACTGTCGTCTGTTTTCCCCTTCTTGACTGCATAAATATTTCATTTCGCTGCTCAAACTGAGCTGCGCTAAAGCAATCCCATTTCATTCATGTATATATCTGACAAAGCGCGACAAATCCACGCTTTGTCCGTCGTCTTCGTGATACATTTGTGTCCCTGTTTTCTGTGCGCTTATTCACAAAACAGATGACCCGCGTGTGGGAACCCGCAGGTCGCGGGATCGAATCCCGGCCGTGGCGGCCGCATTTTCGATGCAAACGGAAACGCTTTAGGCCCGCGTGCATTAAATTTAGGTGCACGTTAGGGAACCCCTGGGTGGTCGGAATTTCCAGAGCTCTCGTCATATGGTGGTTATGGGGCGTTAAGACCCTAGAATTATTATATTATATAGACGCGTGGTGACCCGCCACGCCTTTTTTTTTCTTTTTTTTTCTTTTGTTACCCGGCGGCCATTATTATTGAACGGTTGACGCGATACAAAATTGTTCAAATCCCAACTGTGGCGGCTGCATTTCCGATGGAGGTGGAAATGTTGTAGGCCCGTGTGCTCTGATTTGGGTGCACGTTAAAGAACCCCCAGGTGGTCGAAATTTCCGGAGCCCTCCACTACGGCGTCTCTCGTATTCATATGGTGGTTTTGGGACGTTAAACCCCACAAATCAATCAAGCGATACAAAATTGGACGTGATACGTAAATGACAGCTCGCAGCCCAAGAAGTTGGCGGGTAGGTATATAGGGGCTCTAGTTCGTAAGCTATATTTCCACGCCCCTTTCTCAAGTTTTGTTATCGCCCCACAACACGTGTAAGTGTGACGACACCCATTGACTGTCGATATAATCGTAGAACCTTCCGATGCGATTAGGCGGACAACGCGAACATTGCAGATTCTTCTGGAACTTACGGTTGCCGATAGCGATAACGCCGCAATATTCGACGGCGCACGTGTAAATGCCGCCGATGCGCGTGACCGCTTGTCAGTTGATCGACGGCCTGCGCTCTGTTCGCCGCTACAAGTTGATTGATATGTGGGGTTTAACGTCCCAAAACCGCCATATGATTATGAGAGACGCCGTATTGGAGGGCTCCGGTAATTTTGACCACTTGGGATTCTTTAACGTGTGCCCAAGTATGCGCACACGGGCCTACAACATTTCCGCCTCCTACGGAAATGCAGCCGCCGCAGCCGGGATTTGAACCCGCGACCTGCGTGTCAGCAGCCAAGTACCTTTGCCAGTAGACCACCGCGGTGTGGCTTGCGGCTACCAATGACAGTGTGTATTGCTGTATAGTCTGACCTTCAGTTTCCCGGCCACAAGATCGGCCAAATAAGAAGTTTCTTCTTTAGAACGCCGACTCTGCCCCGCCGCGGTGGTCTAGTGGCTAAGGTACTCGGCTGCTGACCCGCAGGGCGCGGGTTCGAATCCCAGCTGCGGCGGCTGCATTTCCGATGGAGGCGGAAATGTTGTAGGCCCGTGTGCTCAGATTTGGGTGCACGTTAAAGAACCCCAGGTGGTCTAAATTTCCGGAGCCCTCCACTACGGCGTCTCTCATAATCATATAGTGGTTTTGGGACGTTAAACCCCACATACCAATCAATCAACGCCGACTGTTGCGTTTGTCGACGTCATGACCATGTGAAAATAGCTTATACGCGCAATCAAACTACCGCTACAAACACGTCATCGAAGCTGTAGCGCAATACACGTTCAGCCCCCCCCCCCCCCCCCCCCCATTAAAACCATATACCTCTTCCTGCTCTCCGAAGTATACTTTGTCTGCATTTGGGTTACGATAACAACATCTGGCGAGAGCTCTGATGACGGCGAATTCGAACCACATAACCGACACGAGTTGCACATAAAACGCTGCCAAGTGCGCTTCCAGGAGAAAGAGAAGGGGGTAGGGGTTGGTGTAGCACGCGGGAAAACAACGATGCTATCGCTGAGAGAAAGAGAAATGTGGAAGATTTAGCGGCGCGTAAACACACTCGCCTTTTTAAAATGTTTTTCGCATCTTTCAGTTTATTATGCGTATGTGCTTTGTAAAACGCATATTTGTTAGCATGTATGTGCGCGCAACAGACGCGCGTAGGCGTTTCCCTCTACACCTCTCACTAAGCGCGTATACTTGCTCTAGCATGTGCGTTCAGGCTGGTCTAGGTGGCGCTGCTGATAATTGTCGAGGTCCAATGTTCCGCAATCGCGATACGATTTTGAGATAGAAACGATATCTGGTGTTTTAATTCCCCGAAACTACGACAAGATTATGCAGAGACGCCGTTAGTGAAGGGCTCCGAGAATTTCTACGATCTATAGTGTTCTTTAACGTGAACTGACCGCATATGCAGTCCACGGGCCTGTCGCGGCCGAAATCGAACCCGTCACTTTCGGTTCAGCAGCGGAGCACCGCGGCGCCACTGCTCCACCGAAGGAAGGAAGGAAGGAAAATAGAGGGAAAAGAAAGGCAGAGAGGTTAACCAGCCTATAGGCAGCCGGTTTGCTACCCTGCGCATGGGAGAGGGATGGGGGAGATGAAAGAGAGCAGAGAGGGAAGAGAAAAACAACACATTCGGCAGCACACGCGCGCACACTCAGTCATAGTCCAGTCTTGTCTTTCGCGGTGTGTGACGTTGCTGTTACAGTCGCTTGTTCAAGTCGGTGTCACGTATAGAATTTCAACAGAGCTTTCGTCGCCTTCTGTTGCAATGTCTTCTCTCGGGCACTTCACAGAATGGGGTCCACAGACATTTGGCTGTTGTCGATGCGCGCAAAAGCGGACGCCTGGATTTCATACAACGGACAGTCCACACAGGATGTGGTTTAGCGTCTCTTCGCAATGACAGGCATCGCAGAGAGCGTTGTCGGCCATTCCTATGACAAAGGAATAAGATTTTGTAAATGCCACTCCTAGGCATAAGCGATGAAGAAGGGTGGCTTCTCTTCGGTTGAGTCCAGTGGGCATGCGGAGAGCCATCAAAGAGGACAGATGGTGTTGACGATTCGTATCGATGCTTGGTGGGCACCATAGTGAAAACGTGATTTCACGCGCAAGTCGCCGAGGTGGACATTATGGTTACGAGAGACGCCGCAGGCACCCGACAGTGGACCAGAGGGCGCCACGAAGCTTCTTGGGCCGCCTCCGCATTGTTGGTACCGACCGCCAGGGATACCAAGAAAATGGAACGCTCGCTGAACCCATTGAGACGCTGAAGTGTCGATTCCCTTTTTGACGCGTTTTCAAAGAACGCTTCTTGGGCGCTTACATAATCAACTGTGAACCCCTGCTCACAACCAAAAAAAGAAAATAACATGCACGTGCAACTTGCAAGTCCGGTGTTTCTGCGTCTACTCGCTAGGTTGAGATCTCGTAAACTGCATTGCCGTGTGCCTATACATGATTTTCTTTTCGGCTGATGGGGGCCGCCATCTTGGGCTGATAAGCGCTTGTTTTGTAGATTTTCCTATGTCACAGTATAAAAGTATCGCGGTCATGGAACGTTGAATGTGCCGTCAATGCCATTTCGTGCGTCTGAGTTGACCGTAGCACTGTTTGTTTATTTGATACGAATACTAAACGTTATCAGTCCAAGATGGCCGCGCTTGAGCGCGTTTGGAAAATGGTGTGTAGTGCTCCGAAAATTCCACCACCTGGGGTCGTTTAAGATGCCCCTAAAGCTGAATAGACAGGTGTGAGGGATTTTGACCTCCTTCCAAAAAATAGCCACCACGGCCGAGATTCGACCCGCGATCGGGTTAGCCGTGGAGTGTCACAACAATACTCTTAACCATATCCGGTTAAATGCTGGCTATATCCAAAAACCAGACGAAATATGTCTCGTTTCCTGGCTATATGCGGCACCTTAAGCGGGACCTAATTGAGAGCGCACTATAGTGATCACCGCAGCGGATAGAGTGAAGGCGAAGAAGAAGAAGACAAAGACGACGAAGAAGACGAAGACGAAGAAGACGACGAAGAAGAAGACGACGAAGAAGAAGACGACGAAGAAGAAGACGAAGAAGAAGACGAAGAAGAAGAAGAAGAAGAAGAAGAAGAAGAAGAAGAAGAAGAAGAAGAAGAAGAAGAAGAAGAAGCAGAAGAAGAAGAAGAAGAAGAAGAAGAAGAAGGAGGAGGAGGAGGAAACAGAGAGGGACTTGTGGAAGATGGGAATGCATACGAAATCGTCACTGGAGGCCTACCGAACTTTCAAGCAGGAAATTGCAGCAAGGGAAAAGATCTATGATAATTCTCGGGGTAGTTCTCTCCTGTTCGAGGCCAGAGCGGGAGTATGGCGGACCGAGCCAAATACGATGGCACAGATACGGTGTGTAGTGCATTTGGAGAGGAGGAGGAAGTGGCTGAACATTTGATAATGTTCTGTAAAGGGCTCCATCCTATAGTCCAAGATAATGGCGCGGAAGTTTTCAAAGCATTGAGGTTTGGGGACAGTGAAGGCAAAGTAGACTTTAAATGGGTAGAAATAACCAGTAGGAGGCTAACTGATTGATGGCTACAATCAAACAGCACATAGTGATATTACTTGACTTTATGGCTAGGTGGCGTGAGCCGCCGCCCGATCTAAAGGGCACAGCCGGATACACTGAATAATGAGAGGGGTGGAGAGGGTGGTCGTACGAGGGAGCAATTAACGGGTGCAGTGCCCGGCCGTGCGCACACACGCGCGCGCTTGCTTGTTTGCCGCACGTCTCTTTCACGACCGGAGAGCGATTTCATGCAAAGAGAGGAAAAACAAAATAAAGCTACACACGATCTGCTGTTTGCGACATCGGTTGAGAAGGAAGTGTTAGGTAGGGGAAAAAACAGTATCGAATAAAAAATACAGTCCGCATTGCGCGCCACGTGGCAAATATAGCGTCGCGTTGCGAAGTGGCGAAGGTCGTCCTGAAATGTAAACAGTGTAATGAAACTGTCACGGGGTATACATACGGGCAACCGTGCGCAACAAGGGGTACGGTCGCCACGTGCTGCCCATGTTCTTCGCCGTCGACTACTGCGGAGCGGAGCAGTCGCCTCTGTCGACCCCGCCGCTACAGCCACCGTTGGCGCCGACGGAGTCGTTACGTCACGTAAACAGCCGACGTAAATAGCGGGACTACTCAGTGCTCTCCCATAGTTGAGTACGAAGCACTCGAAATCGTTAAACTTTTTTTTTCTAAACACAGTTTTACGTTGTCTCCATTCCACACGTAAACGCACGTGTGCACATATATAGGCGAAACGTGTGTATTGTAAGTGCTTGTTACTTCGTGTTAACGTTCTATTTGCGTTATACATAACTATCTTCGTCATCCCTGATTGTCACATTCGTGCTTTAGGGCTTTCGCAGGGCCCATTGAATAAATAGTATGTCTTTTTGCGTTGCCTCCTACTCTTATTGGCTTCCGCCTTCGGTGTGTACACCGATATTCATTTCTTGGTTTATCGTTACCGTTGTTAACTCCACTTACCTTGAGATGAGGCGGCAGGATATTCAGGATGCGAGAAAGAAGTACTAGGGTAGACATCCGCCTCCAGGATTTTATCCCGCAGTCCCGGAGGGGGGGGGGGGGGGGGGGAAGGGGGGTTTTAGTGTTGTGGCCGCCCTGCAACAGCTTGCCCTTATGCCACGTGTGTATTAGGAGGACGGCACAGCGAGCATTGCATTGGAAGATGGTCGTCGACAGGTGCAACTTTATGGGACAAGAAGATAATAGGGTTGGTCAAAGGACGAATTGTGTTGGGGACATCTTAGTCGAAATCGGGATGAAGAAATGGACATTGGGCTGGACACGGAGCTCGTAGGCAAGATAACTGCTGGTCATTACGGGTAACAGAATGGCTTCCAAGAGTAGGCAAACGTGCAAGGCGGGAGACAGGAAGTTAGGTGCGTCGATGAAATTAAGGAGTTTTGCCGGTATAACGTGGCAACAGCAAGCACAGAACGGGGTTGACCCGCCGCGGTGGTCTACAGTGGCTATAAGGCACTCTGCTGTTTACCCGTAGGTCGCGGGATCGAATCCCAGCCGCGGCGGCTGCATTTTGGATGGATTCAAAAATGCTCGAGATGCGTGTGCCTAGATTTGGGTGCACGTTTAAAAGGGCCTGAAACACTTTTTAAAGTAACCATGCAATGAATTCACCAGAAGAGCTTATTGCCTTACGAATTGAACGCCGCAAAAATTTTTTAAATCCGTCGAGTGCGAGTGGAGTTACAAAGGTTTGTCGCATGCTGCAATTGCAATCTCTTTTCTCTCGTCCCGACGAAAGCGCTGGAAGCTAAGCAGGGAGGGATGGGAGTGGCAAACAAAACGCGTCACCATCGACTCGTGACCTTGAGCATTTTTCTTTTCTCTTTTTTTTCTTCGAATGCGTGGCTTTATCAGTGTGATCGCGCACGCGTGGACAAGTAGCGGCCTCCCGCGGCTATCACTGTAACGCGGCACGTTCAAATCAGCCAATGGCTGATAGATGGGCTTGCTACGTATGATGTTCGGGCATATCCCGTGATTTGTCGAGAGAAGAGGAAGCAATTTTTAGCCGACTTTGGGAATTTTTTGCGAATTCCAGGCCGCGTGCTACACGCTATAATATTTGGCTCGCGTGTTGTCGGGAGCCTCTACTACCTCTCGGCAGCGTTTTTTTGACCATGCCCAAAAAGTGTTGCAGGGCCCCTTTAAATGAACCACAGGTGGTCGAAATTTCCGGACGCTGAAACGCTCTTTCCGCGAGGGTAATCCAATCACACAAAGGCTGGAAGATGTCAAGCAAACTGTTGAACTATCATTATTGCCGTTGTTAGTTACTCCGCGTTATCACAAGGCCATCCCTCATGTAAAGTCCCGAAGAAAAAGGGGCCCCGCCGCGGTGGTCTAGTGGCTGATACTCGGCTGCTGACCCGCAGGTCGCGGGTTCGAATCCCGGCTGCGGTGGCTGCATTTCCGATGGAGGCGAAAATGTCGTAGGCCCGTGTGCTCAGATTTGGGTGCACGTTAAAGAACCCCCAGGTGGTCGAAATTTCCGGAGCCCTCCACTACGGCATCTCTCATAATCATGTCTCGTGGTTTCGGGACGTTAAACCCCACATATCAATCAATCAATCGAAGAAAGAAGGGCTGAGTGTATTTACTTTAAGAAGAAAACATGCCCGGAGCTCTCAAAGAATGATGTAGCGAACGTTGTTTTGGGCGCTAGTTTTTGCTTTCACTTTTTTTTATTTTTTCAAAGTTCGGTAAAAGCGTATTTTCTCCTCTAGCTTTATTAGAGTGGGCTGCTATTGCGTGTAGGGGAAATTCGTATTTGCTCTGTCGAGGTTGTTAGCCGAGTCGGGAATGTTCTCGGAGAGCCGCGTTTTTTCTGCCCACGTTGCGTCACTGGGGTTTCCTCCCCCCCTCTCCTCGCCGAAAGAAGAAAAGGTCGTGAGGGTTGTTCGCGACGTACCATTGGCGCGTTCATTTTTCTTTTCTTGTCGGTAATTGACCCTGAGTCTCTTGGAAGACCGCTGATTCGACTGACCGTATGTAAGGCCTTGCGCGAGGATTCCCACGATGCGCTTTCCGGTGGATTGAATGCCTCCTTCTTTTATTGAAAACTTTTAAACATGTATTGTAGCTGTATTCTACGTTTCTACGGGTATTTTGTGAAGTGTGAAGCACTTATGGAGCACGTATAAGTGGGATGTCGTATGCATTCGTGTAGGTTGGAAATGTTCTGTATAAGTTAGATATTTTTCTGCGATCTGTATCTGTGTATAAGTTGGATGTTTTTTTGTTTTGTTTTTTTTTTTTCAACATATTCGGTATGGAGCTAATATTGACGCAAGGTAGGCTGGCAACTATAGTAGCCAGCCTCTGAAGAGGACAACGAAGTAGTTCTGTGTGCGCGTGCTCTGGTGTTCGCGTTTCTGGCCCTTGGGTTACGAAAGTAAACGCCTTATTTTGTACCTGCGTGCCTGTGTCTTTGTGACAATATGTCGTTTAACGATTGCATAACTAATTCTCCTGCCTGTACATTTATGTATGTACATTTATGTACGTTATAGCTGCATGGATCCACGCTAGCATTCCGCTATGGATGCAGATGTTTCCAGCAAGTTTTTGTTTTACTGTATTGCATTCGATCAAGCCCATCCTCCTTGGCTATGTCAATGGGGCATTTCTTTCAAATGATATGCTTTTGAGATATGACTTTTAGGTATTTCTTTGGTGTTTAGAACTAAAAGCAACTCCCTCTTAAGGGTGTACTTTCGAAATGATTCTCTGGACCGTACCATCAAGACATACCGTCTAAGGAGTGTTCATCCGAAACACTCCTTCAGGGGTGCTTTCGGAATACCCCGCCTAAGCATTGTATTTTCTGACACCTTCTTCAATGGTATTATTAGGGAGTCGCAATTTCCGGAGCCTTTCGTTATACGGCGTTCCTCGTGATCGTATCGTAATTTCGGAGCGTGAAACCCCAACACTTATTCACGGGGCCCGGATACGATAAGTGACCCCGGTTTTTTTTTGTTTTTTTTTTGGTTTTTTTTTTCTAACCGAGGAACACGGCGACCTCTGCACGAGTGGCCATCGCGGAATACGTCGTTGCCTTCGTGATTAGCGCTCCGTTCCCGACGCTGACGAGGCGGGAGATACACGCAAGCAAGCCCTCTCTGTTGGTTGCAAACCCGGCTATGTACGTGCGGTGCCGTCGCGCATTGCAGCCCGATTTCGGACGGGGCGCCCCGAGATAGGAAGTGTGTGTATACGCTAACAGGAACGGGGAGCGCCCGTCGCTTTGCTGACAGCGCCCGCTCTATACGCCAGGAGGCAGGAGCTGTTACACGAACGCGTGATGTGTCTTTAGAAGCCGGGGGAAGGGGAAAATCCCGCCGCTTTGCTAACTGTTGCGCAAGGCAGAGGCTGTTGTTTATGACGGCCGGCAGTGTGGTCACGTTGCTTTTTTTGGTGCTCCCGCGTTGCATAATTGAAAAGGGGCGGGACGATAGTTATAGCGCGAGAACAAAACGACGACACAGAGACAAGGAGGACACGAGGGACACTTCTTGTCTCTGTTGTCGTCGTTTTGTTCTCGCGCTATAACTATCGATCGCATGCCATACCAACTAGCCCAAGCTGCCACACTTCTAAGAAGCGTGTCAATGTATATGCGAATTCATTTTTTTTCCAAAAACAATTCGTCAGTAGAATGATTTGCCATTACCACTGGTTCATTGTGATTCACTGGAAAAATTTGAGGAAGGGCTCAAAGATATTTTTCTGTAAGCATGGTCTACTATGTTAATTTATTGCAATTCATTTGTATGCTTACTACGACTGCACTGTTTTTCCTTCAGCCTCAATGCCGGTGTTTCCAATGTATGTCATGTGACATTTCCAAGTTCAAGTGTTGCTGTTTAAATTGCTGTATGATTTGAATGTATTGATGTTTGTCATTCTTAGTATGTCCCACCCCTGTAACAGCCGAAAGGCTAACAGTATTTGGAAAATAAATAAAAAAAAAGGTGGGCGGGGACTGGATGCTTAGCTCCTCCTTCGGTGCGTTGCTTCCCTCCAGGGCAGAAAAGATTGGCGGGAAATCGTTGGCGCCTTTTGTTTTAAATGGTTTGTTTCTGGTAAGTTGCCTGACGAAACAAAGTACGCCTATCGAATAAATGTTTAAAAAGAAAAAAAAGTTTCGACCTTCATAAGGAAGCTTACCTGTTCTCTAGGTGGGGGGTTATACAGCTGTCTCGCCTCCGTACCTTCGCATACGTGGAATTGTGTCAGGGTAATTTTTGGGCCGGTGTTGACAGGTAGCCTTGAGGTGAAACATGGCACGCAATTCAGTCGTTGAAATTGGGTGGTCCTGCGGTTACGAATTCGGACAGCCAGCGTTTGACAGTACTGGCTTAGTTAGTTTTTAAGCGTTAGGTTAAATTGTTTAGAAACCGGTTTTGCGGCTTGAATCACCTCGTTACACAAAGTGGATGCTAAAGACCCCGCGGAAGAGCTGGCTCGCCTAACCACCTATCGTTCCATCCAATCTTATGCAAATGTTTCCGTCCTTTATCGTATTGTATATGTGTTCTGACCTGCCAAGTGGGATTTCATGCTGCTGCAATCCTGCCGCTTCCTAGTTTGATCATGTCGTATTTTGTACGCTGTTCCTGCTGTGACGAAGGACCTCCCAGTGCCATACCGTAGTATCCTAATACCATCCTATGGTATTGTAGACACTATATCTGTTCTATGGAGAAGGCACTATCTTATTGGGATCTTATCGTAATGGAGACACGATCTGCACTATTGTACTTCTATTCTAGTATCGCCACATCGTGCTTTAGATTAGACCTCCCCTAAGAAGGGTTTCATTGCCGTACTACCGTGTACAGGTACCATCATGAAATACTGCCCCGCCGCGGTGGTCTAGTGGCTAAGGTACTCGGCTGCTGACCCGCAGGTCGCAGGTTCAAATCCCGGCTGCGGCGGCTGCATTTTCGATGGAGGCGGAAATGTTGTAGGCCCGTGTGCTCAGATTTGGGTGCACGTTAAAGAACCCCGGGTGGTCAAAATTTCCGGAGCCCTCCACTACGGCGTCTCTCATAATCATATGGTGGTTTTGGGACGTTAAACCCCACATATCAATCAAATCAATCATGAAATACTGTAGATCTGACCTGCGAAGAAGGGCGTGATCCATTGCGAGGGCTGTACACAGCAGCCAATGTCGCTTCTCCGTGGCGCGCGCAAGCTTTGGTGGTTTGCCAGACGATGCGCCGTTATCTGGCTCGTTGCTGGCTTGGAGTTTCGGTCGTTCGTCGAGCACTCAACTACCGCGCAACTGTTATCGCAGGAAAATCGAAGTTGCAAAGTGCAGACGATCTGATGTTGTCTTCAAAAAAAAAAAAAAACAGCACAGGCACGGACAGCGGACAAATAAGGCGATTGGTAAAAGCGAAAGAAATGCTTTATTACCACCTCTAATTACCTTCGACATCTTTGACATGGATCAAAAGTGCTGGTGTATTGTGCGAGAAAGTCGGGTAGGTTTCCGCGAAACCTCGCACGCTATAGTATATTGCCAGAGCGTCCCTGCTAATGATGTTGCATTCATATTTACCACGATCGCGTACCCGCGAAGGTGACTGCATATAGGAAGATTACCCTGTCTGTAAATGTATTACATTTTGCGGATCACCCAGTTACCGTAATGGAGGGTGGTAGTTGCTACACTGGTGGCGGCATCCTGCGACAGCTAGCGCAAGTAGAACGCTAGTGAAACATTTTTTTTTTAAAAAAAGGAACTTTACGTGGCTAGCCGAAGTCACATTAAAATATATCTATCTATCTATCTATCTATCTATCTATCTATCTATCTATTTATCTATCTATCTATCTATCTATCTATCCATCCATCTATCTATCTCTCCACACACACACGTAGATGGCAATATGGCGTCGGCAAGATATGAATGACTGCCGAGTTGTGAAGTGCTTCTGTGAACGCATTAATCAGAGAATACGTAGGCCTTTCTCGACCGTCGTCGACACATCAATGTCGGATTGCATAACGCGCAGTCCTTGTGTCTTTGCTATGTACACGTGCGTGCGTACGTATGTGATGACCCCCTGAAGTCCGTGAATTTGATGTTGTGATAATGGTCTTCTGATATCAGCTTCTAGGTTTTAAAAGCTTGTCAGCGCGAGCCTCAATGACCATCAATTTTGAAACTGCCAATCGGTGTTGCAACTTGTCGTACTGCGCAGAAGCACAGATGCCCTAGTGTACACCAGTTAGATGTACCAGAGTGGGACACAAAGTTAAGCCGGACCACGCGAGTCTAGAAGTTATCGCCGATGTTAGCGACGTATTACATCGATAATCATTAGCCAAACCTTCTACGGATACATGTTTCGTCTATTCGATCTCAATCCACTCGAGACCGTCACGTACACGGTTGGCACATGGTCTTCCTTTCTCTTCTTTCTGTTTCCTGGTGCGTACGTGCTCAGCTGCGGTGTACGTTCAGTGCCTTGCTGCTAGCTTACCGCAAGGGCACGTTGCAAGTTCCGCGTTTGTCGTCATCCTCTTAGATATGCATATGGGTGCGTGTCTCTATTGCAAGCGCACATGCGACGGGCGTTATGTAACGGGTGTGTCACTTATCGTTGGAAGCTGCCGGGGAGCGGCTAACTAGATTGTTCCTTCCGTGCACGCCAGGAAGTGAGCTTGACGTGGCAGTGGGGGCACGGCTCAGGTTGCATTGCAGGCGGCGGAGGTGACGCAATCTTCCCGACGCCATCTCTATCTCTTCATTTGTTTTTTAAAGGCGTTCGCGATTGTGAGGCAGGGACGTAGTGGCAAACTGCGGTTTGATTTTGACCACCGGAAATTCCCTTAAAGGGCCCACTCATCAGGCTCCCAAAATACAAAAAAAGAGCGCAATATACTTTCCTGCTCGCTGGATTCCGTGCAGACCGGTTGTGCCCTCGCGATCTCCGACGACAGCGCAGCTCTGACCGACTGGATTAGCCCTACGCCACCTCCATTCGCCGACTAGAGCTCTCGCCGAGTGGTGCCCCGTCCTCGGACTCCTGCAGCCGTGTCCATCTTTCCTGTCTTCTCCTTACCTCCGTCGCTCCCTGTCCCTGCGTCTCGCTCTCTCCTTCTTCTCTTTCTATCTTTTAATCCTATCCTTTTTTTTCCTTCTCTACCCCCATGCCTCGTGAGCTACTGTTGAGGTGTCCTCCCCCTGAGAGACAGTTACGGGGTTCACTTTTCTCTTCTTTTCATTTATAGTCACTTCCCTCCCTTTTCTCGTCCTTCCTGGCGCACTACTGTGACGTAGACAGTAGTTCCCGTGACGTGTACCACGTACATGCTCTCGATTCATTGATATATGCGAAATATCACGTGTAATTTGTCTCCTGCACTGCTTTGCCATGTAGCCGCCCATCCGTTCTTTGTCTCGCATGAATGTCAGGCACAGTAATCCGATCAAACTTCATTTTTTATGTTAACAACTGCGCAGGCGGCGATAGCAGCGTGCAGCCGAGAAGAGCGAGTCCTGATAGGCTCTAGCGCTTAGTGCTGATATTGCTCACGTGTGTTCCAGAACTAAGGGGCGAGGAGGATGCATCGTGTGCATGAAGGAGAGGAGAAAGTCACCCCTTCGTCTTTAAACGCGGGGTGGTGAGTGACCCTTTAAAGACGAACTGACGCGGTCTTAAGGCACCCAAACATTTCATTGTGGTGCAGCCCCACGGCAATGGACATTATCGTGGCAAGTCGACGCTGTTCACTGGGTTTGCGAAGTCTGCGTCCTGCGTGCAGCCTGAATCGCAGAAATCGCAGTCGGACTCTTCAGATGACCATTCACTTGTCGCTGTTTATGTTATCCACGTCTACGACTGACGGCTAACTGACAGCTGTTGCTAGCACGTGGCGAGTTGCAGTCTTCTCGTGACGTCAGAACTGTGTGGACACGTCACTGCGAAGCCACCCTCTCGATATTGAAACCGAACTATCTATTTCAAGGCAGCTGCATTGTAAATATATTCAACGCATTCCCAAGCGGTACGACACTCCTATAGGGGCCAAGAGCCTTAAAGCGTAGGCTTGTCAGCCGTCGTTGTCTGTCGTAGCCACCCTTAGTACGCTAACTGTTCACTAAGTGGCGCTGGCATAGTTCGAGATGTTTTGATAAGCGGACGGACGGAAGGATGGACAGACAGACAGACAGACAGACTGACTGACTGACTGACTGACTGACTGACTGACTGACTGACTGACTGACTGACTGACTGACTGACTGACTGACTGACTGACTGACTGACTGACTGACTGACTGACTGACTGACTGACTGACTGACTGACTGACTGACTGACTGAGATAGATAGATAGATAGATAGATAGATAGATAGATAGATAGATAGATAGATAGATAGATAGATAGATAGATAGATAGATAGATAGATAGATAGATAGATAGATAGATAGATAGATAGATAGAACAATGGCGAGCTTTATTGGTTAAACGACGGTGTTGACTCATTTCCGCTGGTGTATCAGTGAATCCCCTGTTACCACAGCAACTTGCTCAAATGGATCTTAATCCTGTAGTGCTCTCGCATATACATAAACAGCATAATTTGCATCTGCGTGACGTGTATTTACGTTTTATTTTTCGTTTTTTTTCCCTCTCCTGTGGTGCAGACTCTACACGTGCCTCTGTCCATGAAGTACAACTGCCCGAGCCAATCAACGTGGAAGCTGGCCGTGACGTCACTGCTCACCGTGCTACGCGTCGGCTTGCCAATCGCGCACAACAATGGTCAGTTTTCGCTCACCTGCTTTTTAACGGGCGTGTTATGTTTCGACGGCTTTCACGGTGATTGATGCGTGGAGTTGTGGTGGTGATACGTCCCGAAACCACCGTATGATTGTGAGAGACGCCGTAGTGGAGGGCTCCGGGAATTTGGACCACCTGGGGTTCTTTAACGTGCACCCAAATCTGAGCACATGGGCCTACAAACATTTTCGCCTCCATCGGAAATGCAGCCGCCGCAGCCGGAATTCGATCCCATGACCTGTGAGCCAGCCTTACATTAAATAGCCACTTGACCACCCCGGCCGGCCGACTTTCACGGTGCCGTCGCGGCGTCTGCTTGAAGGACACGAAAAAATATAATCATTATCATGGCACAGTTAAAAGGGGCTATATGGTGATGGGCGAGCGCGCGTTCGGAATCTTTGAGTGGTGGCAAAAGCAGTGACTATGAGGCATTTTGTTCTTGAAGAAAGCAGCGCGAAGTTACAGAGCAAAAGAACGAGGCAGGCACAGCACAATGTAATGGCGCTCTTTTTTTTTAGTTTCTGTTGTGTTGCACTACTGTCAAGCGATCTGTCATTTTGATTTTTCAAGGCGTGCCTTTAGAAAGACGGGACTCCCGTCGAAACGTCCGCTAAATAAACAGTTATGTGAAAGCGCATCTGCTTTCATATTTCATACTTAAATCCTTGCAGCAACCGAAGCTATTCTTCTTCAAATAAGCATATATATATATATATATATATATATATATATATATATATATATATATATATATATATATATATATATATATATATATATATATATATATATATATATATATATATATATATACAGGCATGGTGGTGGAGTGGCCGTAGCGTTCCAAGTAGTCAAATAGATCTTCCGTGAGCAGTGACAGACAACGTGTTTTATTTGGATGTTTCAGCCAGAGTCTGGCGTTCATCAGGTTGGGTGAACGCCAGACTGCAACTGCTATAAACAGTAGTTACATTGCTGGGTGTGGAGGTGAAGCAGACGAGCGTTCTATCTTCTCAATTTTCTCTAACGCAGTCACCCTCCGCTAGGTGGCGCCACCTACCCAGGTTTGGGCACGTAAACTCTGGCCCGCCAAACTAAAACGCGCCGTCCGCAACGAACGTTTGCGGCACGGTAACGCCATTCCATTAACGCCCCGCTATCACGCTGAAGCTGAAATGTGGTTTGCCCTGTCTATCGCTTCCGTGTGGCAAGGCTACACCACGTGGTCTGCACGCGCAACGAACTTGTTTTGTTGCCGTTTAGTGCTCTGGCGGGACGGCATTGGGATCTGTCTGCTTGCTATAGCTTTCTAAGCTTGTCGTGACGGTGTATAAACAGATTCAGTGGCTCGATAAATCTAGCTGAGTTTGCCATGTTGAAACAGTGGTTACGGCGCTCAGCTGTTGACCCTAAGGTCGCGCGTTCGAATCCCGGCCGCGGTGGTCTCGTTTCTATGAAGACGGAATAGTAGAGGCCCGTGTACTGTGTGCGATGTCATTGCACGGTAACAAACACCAGGAGGTCGAAATTCCCGGAGCCCTCCGTTACGGCGTCTTCCGTAATCATGTCATGCATCTGGTATCTGCAACCCCAGCAATTAATAAGTTTGCTCTAAAGTTAGCGCTGGGTGGGTCTTCTCTGCTGACCGTGGGTTTTGTTCTATGCCGGGGTTCGCCACGGCTCCGCTGACGTATTTCTGTCACGGGTATGACGTTATAAGATATCTACAAACAGGTTGCAAAAAAAAAACAAAAAAAACGTGAAGGCACGCTCGATCGCGCGGATTCGAACAAACAACATCTCGATTCGCAACGCGTGGCGCTAGCGAACACGCCACGTAACGTACGTAAGCCATTTATACACACCATACGCTGATTGGCGGTCATCGGAGCTTCGAAAATTCAGAGAGTTTTCGTTATCGGTAGCGAAATGGCGCGACGGGCTCGCCTTGGGCGCGCTCTAAAAATCGCCGCCTCCACGGAGCGTGGTCTGTCCTGCGCGCGCGCTTGTCAGACTCGCAATTCGGAGAGGACGAAGGTCACTTCGCTCGCTACCGCGGCCGTGTTTACGATAGGAGTGCTCGGTTTTGACACACGACGCAGGAAGAATTGTGACGCTTGTTTCGCGCTTCTCTTGTGTATACCTGTGCACTCGTTTCGTGCGTCCGCTCTTCGAGTGTCCAGCTGGTTGGCGACGCCACATTTTGTGTGCTCTTATGTTTGTTATGTTGCGACGTGCTGAGTAATGTTGCGTAAGGATGTCTTAGCGGGTTGATTACGATTGGTGTTATAATAATTCGGCTGACGATATCGTCGTTCTAAAATTAGTTAAACAAATGTGCGTGTATCATTTGTTTTGTTCCGACCGTGTCTACTGTGTCCGTTCACTCCAAGAGTGGTGGCGCCCGCCACATTGCGGCCCCACAACGTTTCGAGCTTTTTTGTTGTTGTTGAATAATACAGTACTAGTATTTGAATTAAATAACGTTTTTTGTGTTTTTTAGTGGTGTAAAAACATGCCGCGTGCGCAGTATCAGCGATGGCAATGCAACGAAGGTACTAAGCACAGGAGGAGGAGCAGGAATAAACTCTTATTAAAAATCAAAGATAACTTGGGCACCCAGAAACGCAACTACGGCGAACGCAGTCGCCATTAGGTTGTACGCGCTACCATTTTTGTTGACGAGTGTAGTGATGAGCTGTCATTCGTTAAAAAAAAAATCCGGTGATGACTATACTTGCCAACGTGTCGCAAGAGGGTTAATGCGCAACCAGGCCAGTAGGTAGGGACAGACAGACAGGCAGAAAAAAGAACTTTATTATATCCTGAGAAACGCTACTCCTTTAGAGCAACGTCGCGGGCCGCTCCCACGTAGGAACGGGGAGGCCTAGCATGACCGCCACATCGTGGGCTCTCTGGACAGCCCGTAGTTGGGGTAGCAACTCTGAACTTCGTAAGACAGAGTCCCAATTTTCTTCTGTGAGCCGACTTGGGACGAGGGGCACTGCCAGAGCATGCGCGCTAACCCCCGTATTCTAGAACGTCCCTTCACTCAACGCTTCACCTTCACTTGAGAAAGCCGATCGGAGCGCCTTCTCTAGGCACGGCAAGTCACTGCATATTGGCAATAATCTTCTGTGATTCTTGAGTAGCGCAGTGTCATTTTCAGCCAAGCGGTGGCGCAGTGCTCACTCTGTCAAGTGATGGGTGGAAGTCGAGTCGAGGAGCGTTTGTGAATGCGGGGGTAAGTCACTAACCCCACCACAATCAGGACAAGTATGTACTGTCAAAAGCCTCTGAGGAGACCATGCTGAGGAAAGGTAGGCTTGAATAGGACCTGGTCTGGAGCATTCAAAACGTGATGGCCTGAGGTCTAGACAGCTCTGGGGAGCTTCAATGGCTGAGCGCTGTGCATCGCCCCGTATCGGCGGGGATCGCACGACCGGTCACGTCGTGCGATCGTTAGCGGATATAAGCGAGGATATAGAGGAGGGGTGAGTCAGAAGGATTTCCCGTTCTTGCATCGCAACTCTGCCACCACCTCGCGCCACTGCGATTTGTTGCGCGAAGTACTTGAGGCCGAGATATGAATAGGCGAGATAAAAAAGGATGAAGCTGAAGGCGTCGTTCGTGACACAGCACTCGTACCTGCATAACGACCACGTTGACGTTTCAGACTACTCCTTCATTAAATGAAAAAGAAAGGGAGGGAGGTGGGGGGGGGGGACAAGGAAAAAAAATTTTGTCGTTGAGACGTTGAGACCAGTCACGTGTGTGTGGCTCGTAAACGTATTTCTTTTTAAAAAAAATTAATGGAATGATGACAGCCATTTGCAGACCGGGCCTTCTGTTCCATCGAGACCCCTGGTCTCTAAGCATCTTCGATGCTTCCACGATATCGAGACAAAGCCTCGCTGCCTTGAATTTGCCACTCGTGTATAGTCGTTCTCGTGTGAGCTCGGTCAAGTGATTGAAGCCGCTTGTGGCGCCGGATTTCATATGCTGCATGCAAATGCGCAGAGGCCCACTTCAAGGACCTGTGGTCGGACCTTGCGGCGACGCTCGAGGAGTTCCTCTTCTCGTCCAGGTGAGTGTGCGTGTTGCTACGCCCCGTTTCGTCGTCACTCTCCGTCGACAGATCCGTGCAGCAGCAGGTGCGAGTGGTCAGGTAAGTCTCACACGCTCGCCCATCTGGCTCCGTCGTCGACATCTTGTGTAGAGGCATTCCGGGCGATCCTGTCATCAGCCCGGTGGTGTGACGTGTTCGCCTAAGAGCGCGCAAACTGATAGCGAGTGGTTTGCGGTCGGGGAGGACGCCTATTTCGACAACCCAGGGGGCTTTGTTGATCCTCGGGCCGCCAACTGCTGTCCCGTACCGGGTGGATAGTCTTTTTTGTGTCCGTCTCTTAATAGAGCGTTTTAGTGTAACGTCCGCTACAATGATGGACGCAAAATGGTTTGCGTAAAGCGGAATACCGGGTGTGAACTACGCATGCGCGCGCCCGGAAAACGCGTGGTCAGCAGTGAAATCACCGTAATTAACCACTGTTAAACCAGGGCTGACTACTAAGCGTTTTGCGAGTAGTTCGATAACGTCGCTGACTGAATTAATGTTTCTCAATGCATTGTCTGTTTAACCGAGGTGATCTTGTACCGCAGTTTGAACGTTCCGTATACGTGTTCGCCGTAGCCACAGGCAAGAGTTCCGTATAGCCTGCAACATTCACCAGAATTGGCGCGTAAACTTCGGCGCGAAATTCTGCCCTCTGAACTTTCGACGACGAGCTTAACACTCTTCACATTGTCATCTCACTTGCGCTGTGTCATTTAAAGACGTTTCCGTTGCTACGCAAGGAATGGCGTGAACGAAAAACTGGATGAGGGGAGGGGGGGGGGGCGAGAATGTATTTCTGGAAAAACAAGTCTCCTTCTCACCAATGTAAACATCTCGGGCATATACTTTCTTTTGTGCCCTTTCGTGCGCTCTTCCGACATTGACGCACACCGCTCGAATATTGTTGGAAGAAAATGTGTTACCCTTTCGCAATTAAAAGCGCAGTGACATATGCAGTCTGTGCTTCAAATACTGCCCTATAGGGTTAAGCAGAAAAAGAACAAGAAAGGAACAGTGCAACGTTTGCGATGATATTAGTTCGAGGATCATATCGTAGCTAAAACTGCTGCTTGGGCGAATTGGTTCATGGTTAAGATAGATTTACCAGCGCAGAAAAAAAACAGGACAGAACATTCAGGAAGGAAACACACATACAGCGCTGAACTCGCAACTAAATTGTTATTTCGAACGTAGGGCTTTTTTTTTTTTAAGGCACGCGTCGAAACAACTGAAAGAAAATGTGAGGAAAAGGAAGGCGATGAACATCACGTGACAATTGCTTGCCAAAATGACAAACAACCAAAGGTAACCACGCCGTCTAAAATTCTTACGCTCCAATTTGCGCCCCCCGATATAAAAGTAAGGAAAAATTATATATACTTGATCCTAAAACCAACAGGGGCAAACACGTTAAAGCCAGGGAAGCCTAGGCAGCGGCACACGAAAGAAAAAAAAAAAGATCGAACATGTTAAAAACCAAAATTAAATGTTAAAAAAAGGCGTAAAACATGGAATAAAAGTATTGAGAAAACCCCCCAGGGGGAGCGGTAACGCGAACAAAGACATGTACAAAACTAAGCATGGTCATCCCTTTGTGACGTGCGAGCAAGGAGTCGTGTACTCCACACCACTTTTATGCGATGCGGCGAGTACACTATGTTGGACAAACGGGCAGGTGTCCGTCTTAGAGAGCACCAGCAGAAAATGTCAGCGGTCGCCTGCAGTCATTTTCATCCTTGTCGATCATTGTCAACCACAATCTCGGCAGTGCGATGCACTGCCGAGATTGTGGTTGACAATGAATCTCGGCAGTGCGATGCACTGCCGAGATTGTGGCTGCATGCTCGGCCGCATTTTGAGGGTAGCACTGTCCTAGCCAGGCATGGCGAACAAATTATTAGAGAGATTTTAAAGGCAGCCGAAATTCAGAGGCTGGGGGACAAATGTGTAAGCAGGCCTGCCATTTCCTTCTCAAATAAGGAAATGAGCTACCTACGGCGCATCCCTTTTCAATAGTTTTAATCCGTGCTTTACAATGTTCTTATATTTCATTTGTTTTTAACATTATAGATTTTTTTTTCGTGTGCCGCTGCCTAGGTTCCTCTGGTTTTAAAGGGGTACTGACGCAAACTTTCGGGGCCGAGATAGCCTGCGGGGTCGATTCTCGTGAACATTCGTATATCAGCTGCAAGATATCAACAGCGAATATAGCTTGAACGGTATTTTTAATTAATTTTGAAGTTTGCGTGAGCGACCGACTCCATAGACACCTTCGGAGGGGACCCCGAGGTGACCCCCTACTTCCCTCACGTCATAACAAGTTATAATGACGTCATAGCCGCCATTTTTCTTTTGCCGCGTTAGCTTCCGAAGTCTGTTTCTCGGCGGCTGGTTGCGAGTGCGTGGCCGTGGAGCACGCTTAGAAAGTTTTTTGTGTTTGGCGACATGGCAGTCTCGTTTCCTATTCGAAGGTAATTCTTGATGCGGACCGTGCGGAAGTACGTTACAGTTCTGTGTGCTGACGTAGTCAAGAGCTGCTGCTCACGCTAGGTGGCGACAGTTGCACCCAGTTTTTGGAACTCTCTCAAACCGAAACTGAAGCTGATTGTTGATCAGGGACCTGCGAATAATTATCTGTCGCGTGCTGCAGCAAAAGATGTGTCGTGTCTTGAGTAACAGGCCTCCAGCAACGCATTGCAGTAGAAAAACGCGAGGCCAAAGTTTTTGTGCCAGTACCCCTCTAACGTGTTTGCCCCGGTTGGTTTTAGGATGAAGTATATATAATTTTTCACTACTTTTATATCGGGGGGCGTAAATTGGAGCGTAAGAATTTCAGACGGCGTGGTTACCTTCGGTTGTGTGTCCTCTTGGTAAGCAGTTGTCACGCGATGCTCATCGCCTTCCCTGTCGTCGCAATTTTTTTTTTTTCTGTTTCGACGCGTGCCTACAAAAAGGTCCTGTGTTCGAAATAACAAATTAGTTGTGAGTTCAGCGCTGTGTGTAAGTGTTTCCTTCCTGACTTTTCTGTGTTTTTCTTTGCGCTGGTAATTCTATTTCGATCATATCATAATGCCACTCTGCTCTCCGCTTCCATGACGCAGGACTTGGCACTCATGCAGGTGCGTGTAAACAGGCCTGTTCCTGTGACGTTTTTTTGGATGCTTTAGTTCCTGCCTCTTCCGTTTATTGTCATTATAACGCTCGATCGTTGCCTGATAAACAGTTAAGGCAACAGTGCGGACGTCAATCGCATGACTATTTGCGAGAGGTTATAAGTGTATAACAACCATGACGTGGGTCGACAGGGTGGTTCGTATGCAGCTATACGGGGCTTAAACTTCCGATAATTGTTTCCCCCGAGATTCTCTCGGAACTGCGTGGGGTCTATAGCGATGATTTCAGCGAGCTGATCTGCCGTATATCGCAGTTCAAGTGTGGACTTAATGATTATGTCTGTGTCGTCATGCCGTTGCGCGTTGCGGGTCAAAAAATCAAGCCTCGTTGTTGGAATAGCGTGATATTTGGAATCTTCGTTCTTCACTTTCATATATATATATATATATATATATATATATATATATATATATATATATATATATATATATATATATATATATATATATATATATATATATAGGTATGAGATATGGCACAACGGGAGCGTTGTCAACAAGGATAAATATATTTATTTCCCAACAGTTTCGGGAGGGGTCCTCACTTCATCAGGGGATGAGTTATCCCTCATCCCCTGAGATAACTCATCCCCTGATGAAGGGAGGACCCCTCCCGAAACTGTTGGGAAATATATTTATCCTTGTTGACAACGCTCCCGCCCGTTGTGCCATATCCCATACCTTCACGAAGACTAACTGGCCCATTGAATTATTACTCCCTATATATATATATATATATATATATATATATTAGAGCATCGAACGCGTTATTCGGAGGTCGTAGGTTCGATTCCTGCTCACGGCTGGTTATTTTTTCATCCACTTTTCTTTCTTCTTTCTTCTTATTTACATTCCATTGGTTCTAATAACTTCCCCTGTACATTCCTTGGCATTACTGTCTGTTAGATCTCATATATATATATATATTCGTGCTTTGACAAAACACGAAAAAACGAGCCCATAGGTATAGACTTCTTTCCCTTATATATATATATATATATATATATTATATATAATATATATATATATATATATATATATATATATATATATATATATATATATATATATATATATATATTATATATATATATATATATATTGTCACGTCGCTCCAGGGGGTGTCGGCAAGGTTTATTGACGTCTGAGCAACAGGGCTCTAACCAAGCGCGTCGTTGGGCTTGTTTGCCAGAGCAGGGGGGGGGGGGGACGCGCACTACTTTCTTCTCTGTCGTGTGAGCCTTCACCTTGGCATACGACCCACTACTAGAAGTAGGTGGCAATATATATAATATATATATAATATATATATTATATATATATATATATATATATATGCCATCTCTCTGGCAGCATAGTGTCGTCTATGCTGCTGCCACTGAAAGAAGCCGATCGTCTTAACCCTTTGCGGTTGTTAAACTCTTCCCAAACATTTTTTCTTGCAGTATAAATTGTGACTTAGATACAGCTTTAAACGCTAACACGAATGAGAGCCTCCACCTCGGTGTCGCAGCCGTTCCGAGGCTCTGATGCTAACCCGAAAGTCGCAGGTTCGATCCCAGCTGCGGCTGTCCCGTTTTCGATGGAGGAGGCCATGTTAGAGGCCCGCCCCGGTATACTGTACGATGGCAGTGCCCGTTGAAGAAAGTCGGGTGGTTGGAATCTACGAAGACGTTCTCTGCGGCGTCTCTCGTCACCACGTTGCAGTTTTGGCTCGCAGCACGTCAGAAACTAATTATGATTATGTTATGTCGGTCAGAGTGTGGCAGCCAACATGGAAGTTGTGGGCAACTGTTACACACTTCGGGTGAGGCCCCGCCGATCCAAAACCGACGTGCGGCAGACTCGCAGGTTTCCACTTTACGTTTCCACTTTACGCTTCGGCCTGCGACGCCTGAAAGACCTCGAAGTGGCACATTTGAAATTTATTAGCAGGTCGGTCGACCCGTGCGGGGTTGCACGTGTGGTGGTGTATGGGCCTGACTTACGTACTCATAGAGCAGACGCGGAGATTTCGTACGAATCAAGCATTTAATTAAAACAAGGACAATGGGCAATAGATCACAAAAATAACGGAGAAAAACACGCGATGAAAGAGAACAGCTGTAAAACAAACAATGCTCGCAAAGAACACTACAACAAGTACAAACAAAACCCAAGTGCGGCGAATATTAATAAAATAACATGATGAAACTAAAGGAGATGCAGAAAAAAATTTAATAGAAAACGATCATGCTCGTGCTTCTGAATTTCTAAGTGCGACGCAGCGCACACAACTACGATTAATTAAAAGCTGGTTATAATAGAATAATAATTTTTTAAGTCACAATAAAAACTTTAATATGGACCAGGCCAGCCCTTGGTACACGTAAGGGAGTTGACAAGGTTTCGCTGAAGATCTCTCCAGCTTAGTACGCGACGAGGGTGCCCGGTATTGCAGCCGTCTCAATACGTTGCACGGGTCACTCCATGCTCGCCGCCTATACGCGAGACTCGCTACACCGACGACCGCACTTCTTGCTGGCTGCACGTCAACTGCCGATTCCGATGCAGTCCAAACTCTTTCGGGACGTCCCGTCCCCACTCGAGGTCATTTATTTTTCTTCGACACATGTTTCTTTCTCCTTTCGGTATAGGCATAGGGTCGCCAGTCGCCGGATGTCGTCTTCCCAACACAAAAGCGCCTTTCCTTGGACGATGGGGCATGCGGGCGAAACAAAAATTGCAGTTGTGTGTGAGAGCAACACACTTTAAACTTATGCACTCCTTGTGTCTTTGCGCCTGTGATAGTGCTCTGGGGTTTTGCCGTTCGACTTTTCTGTTTCGACGACACATTACGTGCGCGTATTCATATACATCACGTAGCAGCTAACTGGTACGAATATGAACTATAGTTCATTTTTGCAAAGAAAAAAAAAAAACTATGCTGTCGAAGAATTGTGCCAACTGCATTTAGCACTCGTGCCTACTTTATAGTATTTTCTTCGTCACTAAGTAGTCGCGGTAGTGGTGGTCGTAGTAGCAGTAGAAATGATGACATCTGATCAATAGGGGCGTTGCTGGAAGGCGTGAGCCCAAAAAAACGAGCAACGCTTGATGAATGTCTTAATTCACCAACTTCTCAATTATCGATCGAATCGCTAGCGTGTCAATTTTAAGTCGTACGCCACCTCAAATAACCTTGGACTCAAACATTGCCCTGAAAGTTTTACCCGCGGGACTGGTGCGCCATCTATTGCCGTTCTTTGGAAATACCGTGGTGCGTAAATGTCACGCCACTGACTCGCGTCAAGCACTGCGAATACTTGCGTTCCTTTAACAAGCTTCCCGTAGCTGGATGTCTCGTGAAGTCACTGGAGCGCCTGCGTTGCATAATGACGTCACGATAAAAGTTCGAATGATGGCACTGACCGTAATAAGACCCACTGTGCGTCAATCTAAAACGCGCTAAAGATTACTTTGATGTTAATTAATCTTCGTCGAGAATTGCCGCTTCTGTGGTATTCGCTCCCACAGCTCGAAGGACAAATGCATTGAAAAAACTCAAAACTCTATAGGTCGTAGTCACTATGTAGGAGCGGCGACGTTATGCGAAGCAATCGGCGAAAAGCTTGATGTATGCGCCGCATTGTTTAACTTGTAGTGACGAAGCACGTTCACCCGCGGGATGACATGTCGTTCACTGTGGCGCAGTTATCACGCATGCACTTGCATTCTGACACATACGTCATTGTAATGAAACGATTGGCGGCGGTTTCACGGCGCTATAGCAGCATATCATTTGCGTTATATCCACGCCGTGAAGCACGTGACGTGCCGGTGTGATGAACGCTTGTGTCGTCACCTCTCGCCGATGTTCGTCATACGCGCGCGGCATTTGATTGATTGATGTGTGGGGTTTAACGTCCCAAAACCACCGTATGATTGTGAGAGACGCCGTAGTGGAGGGCTCCGGAAATTTCGACCACCCGGGGTTCTTTAACGTGCACCCAAATCTGAGCACACGGGCCTGCAACATTTCCGCCTCCATCGGAAATGCAGCCGCCGCAGCCGGGATTCGAACCCGCGACTTGCGGGTCAGCAGCCGAGTACCTTAGCCACTAGACCACCGTGGCGGGGATGCGCGGCATTTCGAAGCTGTAAAAAGTGGCAATAAAAACAAGGCGACCACAGGGAGATCGCGGTCATTGTACCGTCGGCACTCTGCGCATGCTCGTGATGGATGTGCCAATTAATGATAATTCTAGCGCGGGCACTGCAGGGCGTTCTGGAGATCGTCGCCGCCACAGTTCGCACGCATACAGTCGTGAACGATATTGTCACGACGTGAACGAGGGCAGCCGTCGGCTTCTTCAAGGTTCAGCTCTTAACTTGGCCGAACCTGTGCTGCGCAGGTAAACGGAGAGCAAAATTACAGCGAGTAATCCGCGCCGTATACTCTGATATTGGCGAACGGAGCGTCGGTCGCCGATAAGCTGGTCATCGCTGGAACGAGATTTTTTTTTTTTACATACATCGCACGTCGATGTTTCCAGCGTTATCGCTGGAGCTCGCGCGAGCTCGTGAATAAACTTGGAATTTTTCTCTGCGCGTAATCTTAACAAAATAATGGGTGTATTCCAATACTCATCGTAGACGGCTAAATACACAGCCAAATGGACGGCGGCCATCTTAAGTCACATTCCAGTTTTCACGTGGCCGGCAAAATAGACAGCTCCGGCCGAGAAGACCGCATCGTAGACAAGTGCGATGCAGGCTACTTTGCTGCATAAACAATATGACGGTTCGGTGAATTGCTAAGATATATCAACTCTCGCCGAATCGGTCGTCTGCACACAAGCAGACGCTTCCCGAGACGCTCAATGTGAGTAAAGTTTATTTTTTTTTATTTCAACATGATATAAGCCAGAAAATACAACTGTTACGTTTGTTTGTTTGTTTTAGCTTTTTCTTCTCGCCGCGAGGTGGCGCATCGTCGCGTGAAAGCCGTCCAGAAGTGTTCCGATTCTCGGACAGCATGGGCTCGGTGCTGTCTTCTAAGCAGTCTGCGTAGACTGTCTAACAATCAAACGCAGCCATGCTCGAAGAACCTGGAAGCTTTCCGAACATCGCGACGCAACCTGTGCTGAGTGTCGCTGTGTGTGTTGAGAGAGAGTGAAAGCTGAAACATAAAAAATGAAAAAAAAGAAGAAACCCGCGTGACAATATGAGGGGCACAACACTGAAATTACATTTCAGGTGCGGCAGTGGCTAAACGCAGTTGGCAGTGCGAATCGTGTTCATAACCCTAAAGGCTCAAGGGGAAAAGTACCTCTAGCCATTCCGATACATTCCTCTTCTAGCGTTCCTTTGCAAATAAGCGTTGATTAAACACGAATTCAATGTTTCTTCTCATACCGATAAGGAAAAGTGCGCAAGCTTCGTGCACAGTCGCACACCGCAAAATGCGCCAGATCGTTGGCGGCGCTGCGAACGCAATACGCGTAATTGCCAATTCTCCCGGTTTGCCCGGGATACTACCAAACATAGCCTTCGCGACTGTACAGGCAATGCCATGAATCTCCCGAAAAACAGCGCCATTGCCACAGCCAAAGGCAGGTTTTTAAGTCGGTCGCATTACTATAATAAATGAAACCTTTATCTACAGCCATCGCAGCCCCACCTAACCAGAATTTGGGTAGACGTTCCACTCACACTCACACACATTTAGCTATTTCCGTGACGTCAATTACATTTTGCGTGTTTCGGTTGGTTCGTGTTCTTGTACAGACACATCACCTTCCTGGTGAATTTCATCGGGAATTCTGGAATACTTGCTTAGCCAAAAATCAAAACATTTGGTTTTCAGTGTGCGTGCTATTTACATTGGCACAAGGAAAGTAGTTACTGCTGATGCCGGACCATTCCAGGTCGGATATTTACTTAAAACGTGCGATGAAGTAATTGTCTAAAGAAAGAAAAAAAAGGGGGGGGGGGGGGGTTGAAGTACGGTTTCCCTAGCGACCACCTCCCGGTTATACACTGCCTTAACAGGGCAGGATTGGCCACCCTGATGCATTACTTGGCTACTACCTCCCATGTCAGCGCACCTATTAACCCTCGTCCCTCAGTCCCCAGCGGCAGCGAAGCAACTGTCCGAGGTGGTGGTTAGACATGCGACGCAGTGGGTGGTGCTAAGAATCTCTGGGTTCGGGGACTCGCTCGCTGGATTCCGTGCCGACCGGTCGTGCCCTCGCGATCTCCGACGACAGTGCAGCTCTGGCCGACTGGGTTGGTCCTACGCCACCTCCTGTCGACGACAAGAGTTCTCGCCAGTGGTGCCCCGTCCTCGGACTCCTGCGACCGTGTCCATCTTTCCTGTCTTCTCCTTACTTCCGTCGTTCGCTGTCCCTGCGCCTCGCTCTCTCCTTCCTCTCTTTTTATCTCTCTACCTTCAATCCTATCCTTTTAATCTCTCCTCTACCCCCATCCCTCGTGAGCTACTGTTGAGGTGTCCTCCACCTGAGAGACAGTTACGTGGCTCACTATTCTTTTCATTTATAATCACTTCCCCCCCCTCCCGTGGGTTTGGACAGGCCGCCATTGTAATCTGAACTTTGCTACGTTTAACGCTAGAATGCTATCTAGTGAGGCTAGTCTAGCTGTGCTGTTCGAAGAATTAGAGGGTGTTAAGCAGGTTATAATAGGGTTCAGCGAAGTTAGGAGGACACGTGAGACTTACACAGTGCTGAAGACGTCCTGTGCTACCGTGGATTAGTTGACAGACGATAAATAGGGGGGGGGGGGGGGAGGGGAATATCTCTGCCAACATAGAGAAATACTATAGCATCAGTGAGATAGTGGCAAGTATTGTAATTAAGTTTAACAAAAGGTACAAGATGAAGGTGGTATAAGCCTATGCGCCTACATCGAGCCACGATGATCATTCGATAGAACGCTTCTATGAAGACGTTGAGTCAGCCAATTATAAAGACACAGTATACCATTATGATGGGCGACCTTAATGTCAAAGAAGGCAAGAAACAGGCCGTAGACCATGCAGTGGAGGAATATGGCATCGGCTCTAGAAACGCCAGAGGGGTGTTATTAGTAGAGTTCGCAGAACGTAATACATTATGGATCTTGAATACCTTATTCAGAAAACGAGCTAACCTTAAGCGCACGTGGTGAAGTCTTAATGGCGAAACTAAAAATGAAATGGTATATAGACTTCATTCTGTGTGTACAACCAGGCACTGTACAGAATGTAGAAGCAGTTGGCAAGTTCCGATGCAGTGACCATAGAATGGTAAGAGCTCGTATTCACATAGATCTATCTATCTATCTATCTATCTATCTATCTATCTATCTATCTATCTATCTATCTATCTATCTATCTATCTATCTATCTATCTATCTATCTATCTATCTATCTATCTGTCTGTCTGTCTGTCTGTCTGTCTGTCTGTCTGTCTGTCTGTCTGTCTGTCTGTCTGTCTGTCACATTCTACTTATTTGATCTCATTCATTCCGTTCCATCTATTTCATAGTATTCCTTCCTATGTCATCTATTCTGTTTTTTTTTAATTATAGCCTTTCCAGCCTTGAGCTGATCAGTGAGAGCGGGTCAGCTCACGGCTGTCCAGCGGGCCCGTGAGGTGGCCGGCAGGCTCGGCTTGCCGGTCCCTACGTGGGCTGAGCCGGCTGCGTGACTCAGTCGCGTTCCGCAGGGCCAAATTAAAGTTATTTCCCTTCCTTCCTTCTAGCTCTTCCATGTTGTCCCGTGTCATTTTATGTTGTTCTCCCATTCTATTTCACCTACGCTGATCAGTTCTATCCGTACCATCTATTCTATTTCAATCTTTCTATCGACGGAGCGATCGATCTTGATCGTGTAATCAAAGTTGGTCCACCAGGCCCCTTGTAGAGGCTAATATACACTCATAAGCTATCGGCAGTGATTGTTTCTTTCTGCTATGCCGCGTGTCATTTCTCTTCTTCTTCCCTCTTCTGCTTATCTTCAATACCCTCACCCCACTCCTACAGGTGCTAAGCCGTGCTGCCAATTACGCTTTCCTCAACCTCTCTCTGTATACCAGAAAACTGGCGCCATCTGTCTCAGCTCGCGCGCTTGAAAAACTCCCTATGCAACGAACTTCGCATCAATCCGGCTCTTCGTGATGAAGAAACGCTCGGCTTTGCGTGTGGTTTCTCACAATAACCTTGCCTCCGCGAGTCTTTGCTGTCTCTCTTTATCCCCTCTTTCTCTCCCTCTCTCTCTCTCTCTCTCTCTCTCGCAAATTTCTGATACGAAACGGGTTTTTGCGAGTGGAGAGAACCTGGAAGCGGTTGAAGCGACCGAACGGGCAAATGCCGCTACATGACGCATTTGAAGGGGGTCACCGTTTGCGGCAATGCATTTTAAGGTTGTGGCGAGGAACGCTGAGAGGTTATAGAAGAAAGGGTTCAGTGTTAGCGATCGCTACGTGCTAGCGTCATTGTAGACTTGCGTATAGGTTGATCTTAAAAAATTCGCCCGCACATGTTGTCAATCCGGGAATCGCACGTCACGACGTGTGTTTTTACTGATGATCGTGTTGCTATACGCGAGTTGTGTCAAGCGGTCGCTGTTATTATAGACCGTTCGTTTGCTTGCTAGCACTTTTCACCGCGCTTCCGGTTTCTGTTCATGTACCGCTGGGGCCTAAATGTCGGATGATGATGTTGATTAATATTGTTGCTGGTATTCCAACTCTAAAGCGCGCCGTGAAAAATAAACACTTTAACTATTCATTTGCAGTTTTTAAGCTATTTTAGTTATTTTTCTTTTTCTTCCCGATTCCTCTTTTTTTTTTTTGTCGTTCAAGCATCTCTGTCACCGGTGGGTTTTCTCCCGTTTTTGTCTTCACTAATACTGCTGGCACACCGGTAAAAATGAAGTTGGTCGTAATAATTATCAGCCTGTTTTAGATCGATGCTGGGAAAAGGCCTCTCCCAGAGATCTCTCGTTTAACATATAGTTTAGAGATTCATTTGGGAGGCGTTGTTGGCCTGATATGCCGTTCCGCGGAGCCCAATTCGTGGTCGGGTAAAATAGAGAGTCGTGGTGAGACGACACATTTGCCTTTAACCAATGGACAGTGAAAAGAGAGTAGTTAGAAATGTGTTGTACCCTTGAAAATATGCGTGACTTTACCGCCTTAACTGTTTGAAGGCCAAAGTACTGACAACGGCACTACGTGAAGGCCAACGTACAGCAGAGCTAAGGGTAAGCGTCAGCGATGAAAGGAAAGTGGTACTAAGCTGGGCGAAGATGGGCGTGGTTAAAAGTGAAAAAAAAATGTCGAAAGACGGTAGTTTTCTGTCGGGCTTATTTCAATCATAGCGGCGCATTTTCAGCGCAGCCTTCTTGGGTATTTACTAGAACATACGCAGATACGTAATTCTAAAAAAAAAAACACACCACCTAATATTTACGTATTGACGTTGCGCCTCAGATATGCGTAATATTTGCTTTTTGATCGACAATGTTCGCAAGTATGAACGCAGCCACCAGTTTAAGATGTCTGCGCGTGCAACAAGTGCCTAAACTTTGGCCGGCTGGTTGAATCGCGTCACGAACGGACAGAAGGCAGACCGAAATTTATGCGTTCAAGTATCTCAAGAAGGACTATCGTCTTTAAAAACGCGCTCTTCTCTTGAACGCATCCACTTCTCCCACCTCCAGCCTGCATTTCTCCCCTGAATTTCTCTATAAGGCGTCACAACGCCGTAGTAATTTAGGGGCGGGGGGGGGGGGGGGGGGGCTCAATGTTGTTCTTGGGTACCAATCGGTGTAGTGCTAAATCCAGCGCTCAATGCAGCTCCGCTTCTGTGAAAACTGAAAATGTGCGTATGACGGTGACGCAGGGATTCCCGTTCGTAGAGTTCCCTCTGCTTCTTTTACCAAACCGGCTATGACGTCAGTGTTCGAAGTGAGCATGTGGCGTTTCGTGGGCACGAATTGGATTTCGTTAAGGCCTGACCTTACGCACCCGTTGCAGCGAATCAGAGCGGGGCTTTCTGGTGTGGCGTCGCGCTCTCTCTCAATAGTGGGGGGAGGGCGCGTTGCTACCAAGGAGGATTAAAGAAGAATTGCTGGAGTGGAAGCTCCCGCAATGCCTTGCCAGCAGAAGTGAAGCCGCCTTTTGCCACTGCCAAGATGGCGGAAACATGCTCTTTTCTGATAGTGCCCACTTAAAGATCAAGTGGCTTTGATGTGTTATGTACATGCTACGTTAGTTCTATATTAAAGGATAGCTGTTCCCGACGAAATAACACACAGAAACAAGTATGGATGACTGAATCTTCAAAGAACTTTGCCTCCAATTAGAAGAGGCTCACTAAGGAAAACTAGTAACGGTAAGACGCACTTGGAGCACTATGTGGCCCGAAAAAAAAAAAAGTTCCCACAATAAACTCGTTGGGCGTGCGAGAGAAACGCTTCGCTTTTAATCGCCGAACGGTGATACTTTATCATGCCCCTAGTAAGATGGCCGCCACAACCACCATCTTGCCAGAGGAACGGCTTCACTTCTGCGCAATCGTTTCCACTCCAGCAATGTTTTTATTCCTCCTTGGTTGCTACGCGAAGCTAAGCGCACACACTCTCTCCATGGAGAAAAGGTGCGTGGCGCCGCGTCAAAATTCAACCCGATGAAGCGCTGCAACAGGGTGCGTGTGGTCAGGCCTTCATAGGAAGATACGCAAACTTGGTACCAGCTATGCGGGCTACTTTTCGCTGTGCTTCATCCGCTTGTTGCTTGTCGCTGCAGTTGATGTACGTGTCGTTTGCAGTGAGTTACCTTAGGTTATTGCCCCTGTAGGATGTGGCGATGAATGCGTCGAAAAACGCCGTGGCGGTGACGCCATCTCTTGCGTGGCACGAGAGTCGAGCGCGTGCCTCCGAGATTGCGGGTGCGCAGCGTGGTTGCGGATCCACCGCGCGCTCGCAATCTCGGAGGCCATGGTGTTTTCGAAGCGTTTATCGAAATTTAAGTTTAATTTTTTTACTACTTCTTGGTTGTTTCTTTTAAGTATGCTATTTTGGACAGCGTTCACGTTAACCAGGTTTCGAGAATTACTAGCCTTGTTTTATGCCTATAGGTCATTTGATTGTGAACGTGACCACGCCACGTGAAATCTGTAGACAGAATAAAAGTCGGTCCCCGTAAGTGCTATGGACTTTTTAAAAGTAAATTGCAGTACTGGCGTACTTTCAATGAATTAGGATTGTAAAAAGCACAACGTCAGGCAAAAAAGAAGCAGGAGTGTGTTATAATACCGTGCCGCTGCTACGGTACGGTATTACCGTAACTTGCTCCAACGTTCTAATGTCGCATCGCGTCACGTTTCTAGCGCGTTGCAGATTGATTTGATAGATATGTAGGTTTTAACGTCCCAAAACCACCATATGCTTATGAGAGACGCCGTAGTGGAGGACTCCGGAAATTTCGACCACCTGGGGTTCTTTAACCTGCACCCAAATCTGAGCACACGGGCCTACAACATTTCCGCCTCCATCGGAAATGTAGCCGCCGCAGTCGGGATTCGATCCCGCGACCTGTGGGTCAGCAGCCGAGTACCTTAGCCACTATAGACCACCGTGGCGGCGCTGGGATAGGGAGATTATCGCGCTGCCTTTCAGCACACCAAGGGGCGGAAGATAATAATTTGCTAATGTCTATCTTATAGTACTTTTAAATAATAATAAACTTTCAGACGATAAATTTGATTTAGTTCACGCATTGATAGGAAGATTAGCTTCTGCCAGCAGTGCGCTCACAGATCTAGGACCGCAACTGTTATATAAAAAACTGGTACCGTGTGTACACGAATAGAACGAAACATTTTCCCCAGATTTTCGTTACCGGAGTAAATAAAGGTTTTTCATTCCATTCCATTCGCTACCTGAGTCGACCCTCGCGTAACGCTCGAATACCGAAATTCTATTTCTTTCTTGCCGGACGCAGTCGAAAGTCGCCCATCGGATTACATTTGGGGTCGCGCTACAATCGAGTAAAACGACGGTATATAAAACATTCGAGTACTGCTTGTACTTGCCACTATTGAAAGTGTGACCATTGGTAAAATGCAACTATTATGCAGGGTGTCCCAGCTATCGAGCACCGGAGTTTTTTTTTTTTTTTTTTCAATCGGAACTGTTTGTTAACAAAAAAAATTTGTCGTGGCTACTGCAGTTTACTGGTAACAATATGTATGAGATTTTCCTTGCCCAAGCCGTCCCTCACTATCATATATTTATTAGTAGTACTCGATTGTTTAGAGACTCAGTAAATCTTTGCAGGCATGCAAACATTTACTTTAGTCACGAAAAGTTTGACTATGTTCAATTGAGGCTATGGTGAGTGCAACCAACATTCATACAGCATACGATGCCGTTGTCAAAAAAATATTTATCAGGTGTAGTTGAAGATTTCGTAGTAATATGTTTGCTGAAATGTACGTCGGTGCTGAACGAAGGATTACGTATAGCCTGTCGATTAACTTTGATAGAGCTTTTTTTTTCCTAATCGTAAAGCTAGCTTTTCTGCAATGTAGTTTGTCTAACTAATGGCGGCTAGCAACGTACTCTAGCGCGATTCGCTTGTGCTATGACGTGTAATGTGTAGAGTTGGCTGACTTGACACAGGCACAGATAATAAACAAGCCCCAGCACGTGCAGGTCGGACCTCGTCTTCACTTGACGCACGACAGGTGCCGCCGCTAGCGGGGCAAACGTGCATCGCAGAGAAGCGCACCTTGCGGGCGAGGAAAATGGTCTTTTACGTAACCGTTTAGGTATGTTTCTTTAGGGTATGTAAGCATATTCAGTCATGTAGGGCCGCAATCTCTACCTAAGCTTGTCTTCGCGATGGAAATGCGGCCCGCAATCGAACCTGCGACCTTCGAGTTAGCGTCGCAACCGCTGTATGCCAAGGTGCCGCCAGGAATCGACTCCCTGGCGTTCTTCAGGACCGCCATATATAACGCATGGACGACGTTTTTTTTTTTTTTGTTTTTAAAGCAACGTTGTGTTGTCACTCCGGCACTCGCCACGTATTAGATCGGCGTCGCTCCCGACAGATGCGAAATAAACAAAGTCGCTCTGTTGTTGCGATATCAACAGAGGTGTGCCACGTACGCTGCGCATTTGGGACTTTCGAACGTCGGAAAGGCATGAGCAAGTTGAAGGAGATTACAAACGTTTTACGCCGCGGTATGCGGTTGCGCAGCTACAAACAGCTGCTGCGAGACGATAAAAAATAAAAAGAGAAAGATAAAAAAAGAAACGAAAAAAAATGTAAACAAGAAGAATGCGACTTGCGAAAAATGAACAATATACGACAAATCCCGCAAGAAGTTCAGGCAACGAACGTGGCGTGTAAAAATGTCGAAAGGTTGGCATTCAGCCGCGTTGCTTCGGCAGAAGTGTACATAAAAAGAAATGGCATGCATGGCATGCGTTTACGTTACGTTGTTGCGCCGCTTCTGCGCATTAGTTCATTTGTTAAATGCCTCTTCAAAGGCGAAAATTGACCGTCGCGGCGTCCTCGACACGGATGATGCGCGAGCGCTCGTTCTGCGACGGCCCCACCGAGCGACGTTATCGTGGCGTCACGTGATCACATCTGTCGCTTGGTCGAACGTGGGCCGATCCCGGAGGCACTGCATGGAGAGCCACGTCGGGCGCAGAAAGCTTTTCGTGTCTCCGATCACGGTGAATTTGCGAAATCACGTTGGCTTCGGAAAGCGTTCGGAGGGCGGTAGAGGAGGCGGATCAATGCATTCGGCCGAGAAGAGAAAGAGCAAGATAGCTTTCGTTGTCGAATAGTCTCGCACAAATGCGTAAGAGACCGTGTGACTTCCTTTTTTCTTCTCTCTCTCTCTCTCTCTCTCTCTCTCTCTATGTGTGCGTGTGCGTGCGTGTGTGTGTGTGTGTGTGTGTGTGTGTGTGTGTGTGTGTGTGTGTGTGTGTGTGTGTGTGTGTGTGTGTGTGCGTGCGTGCGTGCGTGTGTGTGCGTCGGCTACTAAAGCCCCAACAGATCCGTCAAAGGTAACAGAGGTTCGTGAGGCAAGGTGTAAACGCATATACGCGAGTTTTATAATCTAAGTTTGGTGACAAGCCGCAACCATGTCGCAAGGAAAAAACCCTATTTCACTTCCGAAGGTGCATGAGTCGTTGCCTTTCGGATAGCTCTCGGGCTCTGACGTTTTTGTTCTCGTTTGAATCCCGCCTCCGCCACGGTTTGTCGGTGACTACGGTAATCGCGGCTGCTGACATGAAGGTCGCCGCTTCGATCAGCCCGGCGCAGCGCGGTCGCATTTCGACACATGCGAAATGATACAGGCCAGTTTACTGGGCGATGTGGAATGTGACCAGATGGTCACAATTCCCGAAGCCCTCCACTAGTGGTGCCCCTCATAATCATGTTGCTGGCTTTAGCACGTAAAACCGAAATGTCGTTATTCATCATCATCATCGTCAGCCTGACTACTGTCCACTGCAGGACAAAGACCTCTCCCATGTTCCGCCAGTCAACTCGGTCCTGTGCTTGCTGCTGCCAATTTATGCCCGCAAACTTCTTAATCTCATCTGCCCATATAACTTTCTGTCTCCCCCTAACCCGCTTGCCTTCTCTGGGAATCCAGTTAGTTACTCTTAATGACCAGTGCTTATCCTGTCTACGCGCTACATGCCCGGCCCATGTCCATTTCCTCTTTATGATTTCAACTATGATATCCTTAACCCCGCTGTTTGTTCTCTAATCCACTCTGCTGTCTTCTTGTCTCTTAAGGTTACACCTACCATTTTCCTTTCCATTGCTCGCTGCGGCGTCCTCAATCTAAGCTGAAGCCTCTTTGTAAACTTCCAGGTCTCTGCTTCGTAGATACGTACCGGCGAGATGCAGCTGTTATATGCATTTCTCTTGAGGGATAGTGACAGTCTACCAGCCATGATTTAGTTGAGAGTACTTGCCGAATGTGCATCACCCTAGTCTTATTCTTCTAGTTACTTCGATGTCGTGGTTCGGCTCCGCGGTTATTGCTTGTCCTAAGTAGACGTATATAGTCTTTTACAAGTTCAAGTGCACTATTGCCTATCTCGAAGCGTTGTTCTCTTTCGAGGTTGTTGTACATTACCTTCGTTTGCTGCAGATTAATTTTAAGACCTGCCTTTCTGCTCCCCTTGTCTAACTCAGCAATCATGAGTGGGACTTCGTCCCCTGATTTACTTAGCAATGCAATGTCACCCGCGAAGCGCAGCTTACTAAGGTACTCTCCATTAACTCTTATCCCTAACTCTTCCCAATCAAGGCTTCTGAAAACCTCCTGTAAGCACGCGGTAAATATCATTGGGGAGATTGTATCCTTCTACCTTACATCCTTCTTAATTAGTGTTCTGTTGCTTTATTCATGATGCACTATAATAGCAGTTGACCCCGTGTAGATTTCTTCCAGGATGTTTATATATGCTTCGTCGAAGCATGATTCCGCAGTGTCTGCACGACTGCTGATATTTCTACTGAATCAAACGTCTTCTCGTAATCTATGAAGGCTATGTATAGTGGTTGGCTATATTCTGAGCAGTTCTCTTAATTACCTGATTGATAGCATGAATGCGGTCGATTGTTGAGTATATAGCCTATTCGAAATCCTGCTTGTTCATTTGGTTGATTGAATTTTAATGCTGTCTTAATTTTTGTTAGCAATTACCTTTGTAAACGGCTTGTATACTACGGAGAGCGAGCGAGCTGATCGGCCTGTAATTCTTCCAAGTCCTTGTCGTCTCCTTTCTTATGTGTTATGTCGTTATTATTTAAACGTAACTATGAAGGTCGCGTGGAAATATTTCATTTCCCTCATTTTTGAGCACACGTTAATTCAAAAAAAAAAAGACTCGTGTATCGAAGTGAGTGCCCTGCAGTGCAGGCAGCTGTAACCATGCTTCTGTGCGCGCGTCGCGTAAATTTTGGGTTTTTAAATGTGCCGTTGCTATGGCAAACAGTTTTACCGTGCACTCGCCTCCTGCTCGTTGCCGTGTCGTTACACGCGGTTGTGCAACTTCGAGCGCGGACGGATGCGACAGCATTGTGACTGCGCTCGACGAGCGGCGGGAGCTCGAAATAGATCAAAAACACTTCCTCCTATAATGCGCGTGTTGGCGTGATTCAAAAAAAAACATCCTCCTCCGTAAAACTGTTATACGTGCAAACAAGCTTTGCTCCGGATGCCCGTATACCGATCTAGGCGTGCGCACGCGCTGCAGCCAGAGATGTTTCTAGGAAGGGAGTGGGGGGGATGTGCTAGTTCAACCACGTTTAGTTATGTCGCCCCGCCGCGGTGGTCTACTGGCTAAGGTACTCGGCTGCTGACCCGCGGGTTTGAATCCCGGCTGCGGCGGCTGCATTTCCGATGGAGGCGGAAATGTCGTAGGCCCGTGTGCTCAGATTTGGGTGCACGTTAAAGAACCCCCAGGTGGTCGATATTTTCCGGAGCCCTCCACTACGGCGTCTCTCATAATCATACGGTGGTTTTGGGACGTTAAACCCCACATATCTATCAATCAATCACGTTTAGTTATGCCTGCACGCGCGTTTGTACGTGTGCGTCTGTATGTAACTTGTAAAATTGAAAGAAAGCGTATAGTTCGCGTCTCGCCGGCACGGGAATGGGTGCGGAACTGTATATGCAGAACTATGTTTGAATGTTCACTGACATAAAGAATCTTGCAGAGTGGCTATTGGCTTTGGACAGCTGTCGCGCCGTTTTAACGTAGATGCATCCACGCGGACGACGCTCGGTGGTACGCTTGTGCATCCCGACGACTAACGTCCATCATCAATGACCAAACAGACCCCCGTGGTGCATCTATGCAGGTGCTTTTGGTGGCTGTAGTAGTTAACGGTGAGGGCTAAATCGATAGAACGTGGTGTGTGACAGGTGTTGCTTGGGTATGGACTCGCGGGCTTCGTTGTTGCATGCAGCGTTGCGCCGTTGAGCGCAGGCGTCAAGATCCGACTCCCGGCATTTACGAAGGAAACGTGCAGTAGAAAGGCAGTATACAGAGTATGCAGTAGAAAGGAAGTAGTACGTACACGTCACACGCAAATATCCGCTTGCCCCCTCCCCATTTTCCCCAATAGGTTGAATGCTCTTCGGTTTTAACAGAGGAGCTGTTTAAGCTCTAGTTCCAGCCGTGCTCGGCGACCACTCAAAACTCGGCGCAGCTGTGCAAAGCCAAGTAGAAGCATACCATAGCCATGTGTAGTATGGGTGGGAAAAGAAAAAGCGAGGAGAAAGGGAGAGGGCAAATCATAACATAACAAATCATAACATAGCAAAGGGCGGGAAACGGAAGTGAGGGTGAGGATTGGCGGAGAGGGTAAGGCATAACATATACTTGTATAGTATAGCAGTGGGGGTGGGAAACGCGAGGGTGAGGAGGAGTGGATGGTAAGGCATAGCATAGCCTTGTATAGCATAGCAATGGGTTGGAAAACGGAATATAGGGCGTAGAACAGCGCAGGGTAAGGCATAGCATAGCCTTGTATAGTATAGCAATGACGTAGGAAATTAAGGCGAGGAAGAGCGGAGGGTAAGGGATAGCATAGCTTTGTATAGTATAGCAATGGCGTATGAAATTAGGGCGAGGAAGAGTGGAGGGTTAGGGATAGCATAGCCATGTGTAGCATAGCAATGGGATGGGAAACGGAAGTGAGGGTGAGGAAGAGCGGAGCATATGGCATGGTCTATCCTTGTATAGTACAAGAATGGGGTGGGAAAATGAAGTAATGGTGAGGAGGAGTGATGTGAGGGCAAGGAGGAGGGAAGGTTAAAACAGCTCCGCTGTTTCCTCAGTCTTCGCACTACTTTTCTGTGGTGCGAAGCTGCCTGTGTATCTGCGTGCGCGTTGGTTATGCCAGTGCTTCGCGGTACAGCATGGGTCAAAGAGCGATGTCTGCCTGGGACGACGCAACAAAAACGAAATATCCTTTGATCTTCACACACTCTGTGTTCGCGAACACGTTTTCTGTGCGAGCGGCGTGAAACGCTCCTGTTGCGCGAGTTGAGGCGTTGCCTGAGGCACGCGAGAGCGTCTTAGGCGGTAGGAGCTTAGAACCTCAGGCAACGACCGCTGTGGTTCCTTTGTTCTATCCTTTGGTCTATCCTTGTATAGTACAAGAATGGGGTGGGAAAATGAAGTAATGGTGAGGAGGAGTGATGTGGGGGCAAGGAGGAGGGCCGAGGTTGAAATGAGCGGCGTTTTCCAATGCATGGCGACAATGTTGTCGTGAGTTTAGATGCTTCGCGGGAAGGTCGGAGCAGGGCATGCGTACAAGCATTGGCGTGCTCAAGGGGGGGCGGCAATTGTGCCTCACACATTTACTCATTTTCATTTTTTTCATACATTGCGCAGTTTTTTTTTTTTCAGACTCGACCAACGAATGGGGAGAGAGGTGGTGAAGCTTGCCCTCCCCCCATGCAGAATTATGCGCTCACTTGTGCATACAAACTGTGTATAACGCTTCTAATGTATATAATTGTGTATGTCACATTCCACCGCCTTAATTTGTGGCGCTGAATATCGTTCTCGGGGTTAGACTTGTACAACATAAGGGCACTGCGCACCTCCGGGTAGGAGCATAGGCAGGAATTTTTTTTTCGTGGAAATATGGGGGGGAGGGGGGCTTTTTTTTTCGCTGTGTATGCCATGGCGAAAAAAAAACACATTCGGGGAGGGGGAGGGGGCACGGACTCGGTGCGGCACCCTTTGACTACGCCGCTGCCTCCGGAATCTGTGTATACCTCATCTGCGCAAATATTGAGCTTCCAGGTGTCGGCAATTATGACGCGTTTATTTTATATATGTACCTGCCCCACTGGACAGAACCTCTCGTATCCGCACAACCTCCATCCCATAGACACGCACACACGATGTAATTGTATTGTATCACGGTTTCATTTTCTTGCAAGAGTCGCAACGTGATCTGCTGCTGGAAAAAGCACACGATTTCTATCCTTTAGAAATGTTGTAAATGTTGAGGAATCGGTTCCAACAAGCGCCTGGGTGAGCTTATGGGGTCATTGATCTGGACTTGTCGACAGGGACGTCCCGTGGTTTCACGGCCCTCTGTGCTATAGAAACAAATTAGTTATCATCATCATCATCAGTCTGGCTACGTCGCACTGCAGGGCAAAGGCCTCTCCCACGTTCCGCCAGTCAGCTCGGTCCCGAGCTTGCTGCTGCCAATTTACACTCGCGAACTTCTTAATCTCATATGCCCACCAAACCTTCTGTCTCCCACTAACCCGCTTGCCTTCTCTTGGAATCCAGTTAGTTACCCTCAATGATCAGTGGTGTCTACGCGCTAAATGCCTGGCCCATGTCCATTTCCTCTTCTTGATTTCAACTATGATATTCTTAACCACGGTTTGTTCCCTAATCCACTCTGTTCTCTTCTTGTCTCTTAAGGTTACACCAACCATTTTCCATGCCCCGCCGCGGTGGTCTAGTGGCTAAGGTACTCGGCTGCTGACCCGCAGGTCGCGAGTTCAAATCCTGGCTGCGGCGGCTGCATTTCCGATGGAGGCGGAAATGTTGTAGGCCCGTGTGCTCAGATTTGGGTGCACGTTAAAGAACCCCAGGTGGTCTAAATTTCCGGAGCCCTCCACTACGGCGTCTCTCATAATCATATAGTGGTTTTGGGACGTTAAACGCCACATAATCAATCAATCAATCAATCAACCAACCATTTTCCTTTCCATTACTCGCTGCGTCGTCCTCAATTTAAGCTGAACCCTCTTTGTGAGTCTTCAGGTTTCCGCTCCGTAGCTTAGTAACGTAGCTAAGAAACAAATTAGTAGTGGCGCGCAAAAAACAGACGCTAGTCACTCTCTGACGGCCTCCGCGCGGTTAGTCGACCACGATGAACTGCGCCGGCGCATTGCCGCCGCAATTCTTGCGCGGACAGAACAATCGCCGGAGGGTGACTAAATCTCGCCGAACTAGAAAACAGCCAGTGACTCCATTGTCTGCGCATCTGGTCGCTGACCTTCGTGGCGTTGTTTTTCGTCGTCGTTTGGGTGCGCTCGTTTAAACGAGGGAACTGGAACGTTTCCCTTTTTTGCTAGTATGGTTGTCTCTTCTTGCCACCAAGTTGCGATGTCTCTCTCTTTATCACCCGCCACGGTGGTTATGGTGATCAACTGCTGACCCGAAGGTCGCGGGATCGAATCCCGGTCACGGCGCGGCCGCATTTCGGAGGAAGGCGAATTAAACGCTTGGGGCCCTTGTTCTTTGGTTTAGGTGCGCGTTAAGGTACTCCAGGTGGAAGTGAAAGCCCACCTTGGCGTCCAGTTTTGAGGTGTGAAATCCCAACAATTGTGGTAATATTGCTGACCCGGGAGGAACGACGCGTGCGTGGCCGAGCGCACGCGCAGGTCACGTGACTTGATATGAACAGTACTGAAAGTTGGGCGAGTTGGACGAGTTGGGCGAGTACTGAAAGTTGGACGTGAAGATATAAGTACAGTTCGTTGTCCAAAATAAACCATTTGTGAGTTTGCGCCCGTGTTGTTTGCCTCTTTTCCTTGTGTCCGTGTACGTGTTTTGCGCAAAAGAGTCATGACTTGATATGCGTCACCGAGGGTCAACGTGAGGGCCGCGGCGCGAGATGGCGCCTCCGCTGATCGCGTATTTAGTACAGTTTACTAAGACGTAATTATCACTGGTGTGATCTGTATTAACTGTTGAAAAGTGTCAAGATTGCGCATGATGAGGCCACCGGACGGAGCGCAGGACTCGGGCCCGTAGCCAGGAATGTTTTTCGGGGTGGGGGACGTTTGCTGAAGACCTTGACGATTTTAGAAAAAGAACACCTATTTTCGATTCCTTCTTTTCGGCACCCGCTCCCCGGCTACGGGCCCTGCAGGTCTATGTGTCGTTCACCAATAGAGAGTTTTAGTACTGCGTACGTGGCGGCGTTGCGTACGTAAGAACGCCAGGTTCTGCGTGGTGCGCATGCGCAGACCGCAACGCGCACGTATCGCGTAACGTACGCAGCCGCTACGTACGCACGCATGAGATGCGTGCGTGCGTACGTATGAGCTGATCGCGCCGCTCTCGAACAAGTTCGCGACAGCGCGAGACTTCGTTTTGCAAAATGGCGGCATCGAAGGCAAGCACCGACCGGCTCTGTGGCTTAAATATGGCCATAATCTGGCTATAACACTTGGATTGGCTCACATTGGCTGTCAAGAACACGTGCTTCTATTTTGATCTACCAAATGACGCAACACGCTTCACGCTCGTTACGTACGCGGGTACTACGGCGTACTAAAAGCCGATTAGTGGCAAACGACGCCACGTAACGCAAGGCGCTTGCGTGATGCGTACGTAGCACCATTCCGCAGTACTAAAACTCTCTATTGTTCGGCGCGGCACCGTTGACGTGCTGACGGGCACACTCCCCGTGTCATGGCGGCGCAACTCCGAGCGCGGCGACATTCCGAGCAAATGCTTCGTCGTCGTCGTCTCGCTTTCCTGCCCTTCGCGTCGCGCGCTAGCGCAATTCGAAAGCGTTCTCGGTCGTACATTGCAATGACCGGCAGTCGACCTTTGCGCCGCCGACGCAAATGTTCGCGTTTGCGACAATGTCACGGCGCCGTTAGAACGTGCGTAAGGCCATGTCTTGTCATACGCACGTCGACGCCCGAGTTCGTTTGCGCTTTAGTTGCACAGTTCGTGAAATCCAGCCGGCGCTTGTTCGTATAAGTGTAGGTGACTCGCATGAGACGTTGTCGCCGACGCCATGCTTCTTAATAAATAACACGCCTAGAATGTAGCGGCAGTCATCCGCCCTACTCTGTTTATTAAAGTGCCCCGCCGCGGTGGTCTAGTGGCTAAGGTACTCGGCTGCCGACCCGCAGGTCGCGGGTTCAAATCCCGGCTGCGGCGGCTGCATTTCCGATGGAGGCGGAAATGTAGGCCCGTGTACTCAGATTTGGGGTGCACGTTAAGGAACCCCAGGTGGTGGAAATTTCCGGAGCCCTCCACTACGGCGTCTCTCATAATCATATGGTGGTTTTGGGACGTTAAACCCCACAAATCAATCAAATCAATCTGTTTATTGAAGTGAAAGTCTTAAGCACTAACCACATGTAAGAGTTAAAACGCGCCAGCGCTGGCGCGCCCTATCCCTCCATACCGAGAGGGTATGCCGCGCGCTGACGCGTACTGACGCGTACGTGGGGCTACCGATTTTAAGGACGGACCACACGTACCCGTTGCAGCGCGCCGGCGCGTGGCTCTGTGACGCGGCGACACGTCCTCTCCCTATGGAGAGGGGGCACGCACGTAGCCGCGCGCCCTCTCTCTCTCTCCACTAGGAGAGGGCGCGGCGCCGCGTCGGAAAGGCACGCGCTGGCTTACGGGTACGTGTACTCAGGCGCCCCATTAAACGCAAAAAGGGACCGTCGGCGTCAGCATGAGTGATGAAAATAATGAGAATAATAATAGTCATGCGATGGCGCCATCCTAGCGTCATGATGTCACTATGACATCGCACAAATGCATCATCACATGAAATTGTTGCTTGGTCAACGATAAGCTGATATCCCGGAGGCAGTGCTAAACCAGGCCACGTGCAGAAAGCTTCCAACGCCTACGATCCTGGAGGCAGTGCAAAGCCGCATAAGTGCACAATGTTTCCAGAAGGGACAAGGCAGGATTAGTACATCAGATGAGATGAAAAAGAAGTTGGCTGTTGCCTTCTAGTCGTCTTAGTCAAATGCATACGGGACCCTGTGAGTTCATCTCTCTCTAGTTTTTTACTGAAATACACGATGTTTTTCCCAATCAAGGGCCTGTTTAGCCCTATTTGCACAACCACATCGCACCTGGCTGGACACCTGTCACACAGAAGCTGAAAGCGAAAGCGTCGCCAATACGCTCTCTTTTTTCGCGGCAGGTGTCCCGGCACATGCTGTGCGGCTGTGGTGATAGCGCTAGGTAAATAGGCCCTAAAGAACTCCACGTACGAATAACTTTTATATAGGGAAGCATGTAATGTTCGAGTTATATTCGGTGTGTTGTGTGACCACCTTTACTGTGCTTGCGCATCCCCTCTCCCTGTCGAGCCTCGCGTCGCCGACGCAGGCAGCATCTGCTAGCAACTTTCATGGTTGAAAAAACCGCCTGCTTGCTCCGCACGACCGTTCATTGGCCACCCCGTAATGGATCTTGACCTCCAAAGTCAAGGTGGGAGAGTTTCCGGGTGCGTTTTTGGTGCACGTCAACTAGAAGAAAACTGTGGGTCTCTGCATTCAATGAGTCTTCTGCCTCTCCTGTCTCTCATTGTCCAATGGCAGTGATTGGCGTGTTCTAGTAGGAAACACCGGTCTACCACTGCGTACTTTGGGCCTCTGCAGGTTTCTCTCCTGCGCAACACCGCGATGAGCGCGAGCATGAACGCCACCGCCAGTGTAAGCGTTAGCGCCCTCTGCTTCGCACACATGGTTTTCTTTAGCAGTAGATGGTGTAGTTGTTTTCAGCCAAACACCACTCCAAACAGCTCCACCAGGAGTGCACCTTGAAGTGTGTAATAGGAGAGAGAGAACAAATCAGTCCACATAGACACAGCTTTGGTTCAAACTTTGACTTATGCATATCAACAGAAGAACAGAAAGGCAAGAGCACATCATGCTACAGGTTCACAATCGTTTTGTGCAATTCTTCACGTATGCTGTGTACCTTCTGACACACGACATATCAAAGCAAATCATGCGTCACTGTTCTGTTCTCTCTCTCTCTCTCGTTTTCTTCACTGTTCTAAACTATTTTCGCTGTTTTCATTCAGTAAAATTTGCACTGATAAGTAACAAAACATGGTCCAACTAAATTTGATACCAAATGAGTTTATCTAGGCGTAAATTTTAAATCAGTGTATCAATGATTGATACTAGTGGAAAATATAGCGCTAGCGCTTGAACTGTACATACTGTTAGAGGTCTCTATGGCAAAAGACATTTAAAGACTGACAAGTGGAAGAGTTGCTGAGTGTTCTTTCTAGTATATGAAAGCGCGGGAAAAAAAATCGCTAATAATGAGGACATTGACAGTTTCTTTAATTTTCATGCAGCTTAGAGAATGACCATCTCAGTGAAAATAATTGTCTTTTCATTTCGTTTAGGTACTGCTTCAGCATACGTTTCATTTCTTGTTCCTTTACTTTTTTTTATTTTATTAGCATTACCATTAAGTTGTCACTAGAATTTTCATTTGCTATTTCGGGCAGCTGTATTCGTTCATGCAGGCTTCTCTTTTGTCATTCTAGTGAATTAATACTCATGGTGGGCTGTACGCAGCATTCACGTTAAACATTTATTTTTCTATGCCGTCATGAATGAAAAGACATTTTGGTATGCTTCATTGAAACCAAAAGGAACCTGTGTTCTTGCTGTTTTGTGTGTTTTTTGTTTCTATGTTGGCATTTCAGGCTAGTGGCTTGAATGCGAAGTACAAGGCTGCTATGTTGTAAAAAAATACAGAAATAAAATATGTGTGCCTTTTCATATTCCTTGCTGTGTGCCACTGAGGAATTCAGTCATAAAATTCTTTAGCAAATAATATGCGTTCTCACAGCTCCTAATCGCTTTTTAAATGACTGTGTGCTACGTTTTACGATGTTTGTAATGTAGTTGGAAGGCTTTGTTGAAGGATTCACCATTTTCTCATAATTTATCAGAAATCACAATGGAAACAAAACTAACGGATCACTCTCCGCACTTCCTCTTACAGCAAGAACTTTCCCGCGACACTGTGCTTCGCGCTTTCAACAGCCGTGCCGTTGCTTTGTGTTCAAGTGTTACCATGGGTCATTGAGTTGACGGTTAATTTCTCTCGCGACTGACGCCATTTGCTATCCATCAACGCAAGTGCTGTCATTTAGTTTCGAAAAGATTTTTAAGCTCGAGCGTACTTGGATGACCTCGTACCAAGGTTGCAGAGCGCGCACAGAATCGTCTCGCAAATGTCAAAGTCTGCCCTCATCTTGAACTGTTGCCGCTGCCTGTCATTTCGCGACCATCGATATGCCTGACAAAACAACATAGCTCGCTTTCGTGCTTTATATTTTTTTTCGCTCGTTTCATTTTCTGTTTTTTGAAACTGTCTCGCAGTGACGTTGTCGCGTAAGTGCGCAGCGGTTAGAATGTGCCGTGTTGTCGTTCGGCAACACGTAGGGAGAGGCATTTGCACAAATATTTAAGGAGTTGGAGCCCTTTCGCGGGTACTGTATGCGATTGCCGACCGGCTTGTCACCTTATGAGGGGTGACTCACTGAAGGTCTGAAATTATAATGGGGAGAGGGGGCACGAAAGAACTATAAGTCAGGTTGAAATATCCATCTTCTATGCGTTTGACGTCGGTTGCACGGTCTTGTGAGACCTTCAGATGAAGCTGTCAAATGCAAGGACAGTGTAATGACTCTGGGTGTCACGATCCTCATGGTTAACAGCCAGGCGACGAAAACAAGTGTCAATAGAAAATGTTGTGCCGCAATGGGCAGAAGATTCATGCGACAATCGACACGTTGTGACACCTGGTGGTTAGGTTTGAAATTCACAGAGCATTGGGAGGTCGTTAGCTTCTTAAAAATCTCGGACGGGTTCAACGCTTGTTTGTTCAACACTGTGCAGTGCGTTGCTTTGGTGTGATTGGAAATTGCAGACGTGCTGCCTTTGTTTGGAGTGATTGATAGCCAATACCTTGCCCGAGAGCATCTGTGCAACTATTGTAGTTAATATCATGAGCAATGGCGTGTAGACCTGAAATGTCATGCTCAGAGGTTTCATGCACGTTTTAATATTGTGTTCGTACAAAGCTGCATTTTAATTCTTGTTATTGTTGTTTTTGCTTCATGCTATGGGTCAATGTCTTGAAATTTTTTCTATCCTAGTCATGCCTTGAGGAACTACTAAAGAACATCATTTTTATTGTGTATGCAAAGTGTACATTTACTTTCTTTTTTAACCATCGAACTGATTACATTTGAATATTTTGCCCTTGCAAAAAGCTGGTTGGTATTAACTAGTAAGTTATAATTGATTTAACCTCTAAGCAAGTTTGATGACCACTGTTTCTTCAGTAATATAATATGTAGCAATGAAAGAAGGAGCTCTACATAATTGGAGTAATATTTCTGTTGAACTGGCCTTGTTAACTTGATTTACGCACAAAAATGAAAGTTTGTTCATTATTTTCGTCTACAATAAATTATTTGTATATTAGTAACTTTTCAACTGGGTCAGTGTGGCCATTTTAGTGGTCTTGTTGCTATAAACTTGGCTGCTTCTGGCCTAAATTTGGTGTCGGGTCTTCGGTAGCCATCTTCAAGTGGGGATTCAAGCCCCGCTAACTGTCCAACGTTGTGAGTGAACCACACAAAATGAACCTGTTGTGATCAAAGTTTGGAAGTTTGTGCAAGGTACTTATACTCTCTTTCACCACTTTGGTTCAACACTACCAAAGCTACGGGGTATAAGAAAGCCACACGCTTGCGCAGTGAAGCATAGTTCTAGATATAAGTGCCTTGAAAATGGCAGGGTTGTCTAAAATTGGCGTTTGTTTGCTTTGTGTTGCGCCACATCAATACACGATATTTGCTACGCATTTAACTATTAAATTGTGTCGGTTACCGCAAGGAACTGTGGTTACAAATCGACATGGCAGCCCCCATGCAGAAGCGACCGCTCGCTTCGATCCGAATTTGCTCCTGCTAAATGTCCACTGCACTGACAATAACAAATAAATGGTAAAATCAGCCATCGATTTGTTCCATTTTGCTCTGAGGATGAAGCATAAGGTACATTTGGTCGTTATTAGCAAAATATGCTGCTTGCGTAGCCGCATCTGATAAGCCTAACGCGCCTAGGCCAGGGCTTGGACTGTGTGGCCAGACCAAGAACGCTGCGCATCTCAAGATATCGGACATGCAACCTCGCGCAGTGATCCGCACGCATCAGATGCAGCCTCAGTGAAACAAAAAAAAGATAGTGTGAAACAGAAAAAGATAGAAGAGAAGCATTGCAGCGAGAGATGGTAGGAAATGCTTCAACAGAGAAGCAGTCGTGCCAGAGCCACAAACAGCGTCCTAGACCCACAAAGTGAAGTTATCCGCCGGCATGAGCATCTACCGATCTTCAGTAGAGCCACAAATCATATTGTTAAGACGACAAACTTCCTGAAGTTGAAGCGTAATGGTTTGTCCGACAGTTTTACTTATTTCTTAAAGTTATTAAAGCACCCATGTTACATACAATGATCGTGCAAGGACAATCAGGCGAGTAGACGCTGTGAAGATGGTGAGCAGACGACACGGCGCAGATCATTACATGTGGAGGGATTAATCGCCTTTCCTATTGGCTGGAGGCCCTGTAGCCTCCAGAGTGCTGAAGGGAACTTCTGAAACAGAGTATAGTAGCATTATAATGCTTACCCCTCCTCCCCCCACCCTCCCTTGTTATTGACGACTCGGCTGCTTATCTTCACGATGAAAAGGAAGTTGTGTCACATGAATTGGTTCTCGTTTCATAAGTGATAAGAGCTAGAAAACCAAGCTTAATGTACAACAGGTGCACCTTGGTGCTATGAAAATCAGGTGACCCGTGTTCAGTTCAACTTTTTCATACTTGTTTTGATTTCTCATGTGATAAAAACCCTATAGTTGCAAAACTAATGAGAGCAGAGTTCACGGATAACAATTTATTGGTAAAGACTGGTTTGTTGCAGCACTTCAGTGTCTCATTAAAATAAGTGAGAGACTGTTTATGTTTAGTGCGACGGAAAGTGACAATCGTTAAAAGACCTCTGATTTTTTTCAAATAACGCAGCAATCCACCACCAACCCAGAGCCTGGAGGATCAGCAGTGCGATGAAATGTTGGACTGCAAGGTTCGTCTTTTGATTGCTGCGTCCATTCTAAAAACGTGCATGCCCACTATCTACAGGCCTGGCATTATAATGAACATGTTCCGTAATGCACCAAAGCCTTTTGTCAACCCGTTATATGTATACCATGTTGTCTCTCATCGAATGGCGGTGGTGTCACTGCCACTGACGCTGCTTATCGCGGCTACCTACGTGAATGGTGGATTGGTACTCGTGACACTGTGGCATATTCTGGAACTGTGAATGACCGACATTTATCGCTAAACTGCTCCTGCTCTTCGTACGCTTCTAAAGCTGCTCTTGCACATTAGCTGGAAAACATTCTTCGTGTCATCGGACAGCATGAGTCACCTTAACAGATAAATGAAATGGTGCACTTCTTCTGAGACTGAAAGCCCGGGACTGGACAACAATTAATGCTCTATGAAAAAAAAAGTGGGGACACTATGTATCGATTATTACATAGCCATTTCATTGTGGAAGCTCTTTATTGTTTTGTTTTGTATAAGCTCTGTTGGGCTGTCACACTTAAGGTGCTGCAGCTATGTTTGACGAAACCTGTGTCCTTTACCTTCTGTGTGAGCTACTCAGTGAGAGCAAATACATTTCCGATTTAGCAGTATACGCACTTGCCTGAAGATCTCTGCACGTGTGATGAACTGAAGGGAGAACGATTGTAAGTCGTGTGGTATTTCAAGAAACATGGGCTATATATAGAGGATTATAGTACTAAGGTCACATGTAGAAAGTGGTTTGTACTGAGCTTCAATGGAGCGATTTTTATAGAAAGTAGTAAAATCTGCGTTTAGTCGAGTTCCTTTTAGGTGCCAGTGAATGTGAAGCCGCATTGTATCTTTACTTTCCTGGTGCCTTTCACATGCATTTTTAACATGCCCAGTATACTGTTATGTGCTTATTCTTCTCATTCTATTCCCAACTGTCTTGCAAAAGCAAACCTCCCTGCTGATTTTTCTATGCATGTAGACATTTTTCTTAGATCTTTCTGCTGATATACGTTTTTTAAATCACCGCACAGTTCACTCATTCTCATATTGTGCATCGCTTTACAATATAAGAATCGTCTTGAAACCATGCTCTGATACACTCCATTTTCAATGTAATGAACCCAGATATAACAAAATATCGGTTGTAATGAAGTAAATTAGAAATACTTTTGCAATAAGTAAGTGTTAGGAATATGCTTTTATAATACATTTTTGGATATAACAAACTTAGTTTCAGGTAAGATAAAACTTTGTTATAATAAGTTTCGAATGTACCTCCTCTGCTTCCTGCCCTTTCCCAAACTGCTTCAAATTGGAACGACAGTTCTTCGCTATGTTGTTCCTATCAGTAATCAAACCCAGCTATATAGAACTCGAGTAAATGGGGTTACCCCTTTATATCGATCTACTTTCAAACACGACAGTGGCTTAATAGTCAATTCATAGAAAAATCTACGGCTGCGTCAAAGAAAAAAAAATAAACTGGCACACTCCTTGGGCAGCACGCAACACCCCAAAATGCTTGGCCTTCCCTTCCGAGAAGTTGGATTCTTTTTCTCGTGGAATGGGGCTTTCCCGCATGCAGTCGGAAGCGTGAGCGATGCCAAGGCGGACACCTGAGACACCCAACGAATTTGCACAGCCGCCTGTGAACACATTGAAGCACTGTTTATATCAAAACCGTGTTTTCTCACGGATAACTCGCCTATGCTTATAACTTGCCCCGCCAACTGCAAACTGTGGGGAAATAAAGACTCAACAAAATTCTTGCGCTTTCCCGTGAGAGTGTCTCCCTTGCATAACCATCAAGCAGCGCCCGGAGGCCACCTTGCAGACCAATGTTCGCTGAGAAATATGACATATTCCTTAAAAGTTTCATAACGAATTCTGCGGTATATCAAACTAGCTCCAGTTTATTTGTGAGGTTGATAGGTGGTATTTGAACGTTGTCACAATATCTTCAGTTGCAGTCTATGTAAAGTGGAATAATGAATTTGTGTTTAAGCGACAAATATTTGGGATATGCAGATATGAATGTAGTGCATTTATTTGCAATTGGTACTTTTCTGCATGAACATTTTTGTGTTTTGTGACTGCATTTAGCCGCTATGGCCTCTTGGAAAGTAATCGCAATGTTCCCTCTCATATCCCTCATTACTGTTGCTTGCAGGTGTCTCTACGGTCTTGTTAAATATATTAGCCCATTCTTGTTTGAGTGCATCATCTAACATGTATCTGTTATTTATTGATGTGCCCACGAAGCATGACAGTGAGTGCCGGTCTATTTTCTGTATTTCGATGCTTTCTCACTTTCCAATGCTCTGTTACTATCAAAAATGGTGTATTGGTACACAATCAGGAAATATTAAAGGCACCAACAACTGCCCAGAACATAAAATGAGATGACTGAACAGATGGAAAAATAGTCCCTTATAGTGACACAAACCAACCCTGTTTTTTTTCGTGAGAAATGTATTTTTATTTTTATTTCTTAATTGAAAATCACGAGAAATGGCTTGTGGCGTCTCTGGTTGCAAAAACATAAACTATCATGAATGCCCTGTCACGTGACCATGCGTTAATGTACACGTTCAACAATTTGTTGATTAGTACTGAAATATTGTTTGAGTTTTTATAGGAAAAGATATTTTTTAAAAGTATACATATAAGCTTGCGTTAGTATGCATTAAAGTGGCGCTGCCTTTGCATGACATATGCCCCACTCCGTTTTCAATCACTTGGCTTGGCAACGTGGTACAAGTGCAGGGAAGCTTTATAGAGCCACACTGTCTCATTATAACGGCTTGTTATCTTCAAAAATAGTTGTAAAGCACAGAATAAACCTGGTTAAGCATAGTTCCAGGAAAACCTGCAAAATAAGAACGACAGCATGCATAAGCCACCAGAAAGGCTACCGGCACCGCTATCAATACTCAGCGTTGCCAGATGAAAATGCACTACCGTGTTCAGAGCCTTTCAGGTAAAAAAATACTGCTTATAAAATGACTACGAGCTGTTGGGAATAACTACTGCCGCTACTATCACTACGAAGGGTAAGCTTTCTGTCGCGCAGGAAAAAACTGGATCCAAAAAAGTCAGTTGTCGGTCCCTTTAATATTTTCTGTTAGTGCCCCTGGTGTTTAGCAGCTATTTTTTAGTTTAGTTTAATACAAACATTTTGGGACGTTGCTTGCCAGGTTTTTCAGGATGAAGATGGGGCCACTAACCAGGCCAAGGTAAAAACACAGACGTTTCAGAGCCTGCACAGGTTCGTCGATCATACTGAAGAATTCATTGAAGTCGAGGAACCCGTACAGGTCCCGAAACATCTCTGCATTTTTACCTCGACTTGGTCAGTGATAGCATCCTTATCTTCATCATGATACCTGACCACATGAATTTTCGTCACTCTCGACTCCTTGCAAGACTTTATTGATAATTTTTGTGGGCACAATTTTCTTGTCACCTTCCAGTAATACTGAAGTCTGCAGTAATGCGTGCAAACCAAACGTTGCTGTATTTGCGAATTCCTGTTTTAGGTGGTACAGCTGATACGAGAGAGCATCCTGCCCCATTCGAGCCACGTGCCGAAGGACTTTGTGCTCAAGATTGTTGCCCTCCTGAACAAGGGTTCTATTCATTCGGCAACGAGTAGCACACCTGTGGGTACGTACTTTTAGGCGGCGCGCACTTAATGTTTGCTACTAAGAATCTCTACCAAGAGATTAATCAAGGCGTGGGTTGTTACTGGATTCAATTAATGTTTTGACTAGTGGTCTTGCCATCTTCAAAGCAGCAACTGCCTACTGAAGCACGCGTATGCGTAGGCTTCGCAAACTCTCTTCCATGCAAAATAAGAGGGAAAGAGAGGGAAAGTGTGAAAATGACGTGGGTATGTGGTAAAAAGGAAGGCTAAAATACCAGGTTGGGTGGGTAAATTGAGAGAGGAAGTAATCGGCAAGGAAGCAATCAGTAACTTTGAATAAACATCACTACTACAGGACAGGACCAAGCACTGAATGACAAGTTTTAAAGGCGAAGCTTTTTATGGCGTGGCTTTTGCGTCCCTCGTCGTGCATAACCACCCGTGGCACATACCCAAGAGAGCGGTCCTTGGAATGTCTGCTGGATGGCGGTACTTGTATATGATGAACACATGGTGAAAAGATGTGAGACGGCAGTACTTGGAGTGTTCACAAAATAGATGGATGTATGGACAGACATACAGATAGACGGACTGGCAGACGTACGGACGGACAGACAGACAAAGGGGCAGACGCACAGATGGACAGAAAGAGGGATGGCCACATGAACAGATGCACGGATGGGTGGACAGACAGACAGACGAAGTAACGGATGAAAGAACGGAACGTACGGACGGATGCACAAGTGGATGGACGCACCGATGATAGCACGAATGGACAGACACACGGATGGACGCATGGACGGATGGAAGCAAGAACAAATGGACGGGCAGAAGCTCGGACAGACTGACGAATGCTTCGCCCCACCAATCATCATTCACTCAGTGGATAGGGTATGCTGTGATCTTTTATGTTGCCTCAGCGTAATATATACTCATGGAAACAAGAAAAAAAAATATAAGGTATGATTACAGCTCTTTTGCACCTGTGCAGCGATTACATTCAGTGGTTTAGATAATCATGCTCTTTCTCGAGCAACCATATGGAAGCCATGCAAACAGATGATTCACTGTGCATATGAATCACGTTTCATTTGTTTGTTCATATTTTTCTTGTTTCCGAGAGTGTATATTCCACTGCAGGGAAATAAAAACTTGTTGTCAGTCAACGCTTGGTCCTGTCTCTTCCTTCTCTGTCCCGTTGTAGTGCTGTTTTTATGAAATGCAGTGTGCACCAACAAGCCCGTATTGACACTTTAAAAGCAATCAGTAGACTCTGCCTTATTTGAAATGCCTACCAAGTAGCTGAACCTTCTGGCATTGTTATACAGACCACACAGAATCTGCCGGCATTTTGCAGTGCTAACTGTGCTTATTCAATTTACGGCAAAACTGCAAAACCTCATCAGTATGCTTCTGTTATGTAGCTTTTTTCAGCTGCTATGTTTTGAGGCACCATCTCGTGTAATTTTCATACTGTCATGTGCATTAGCTTCCAGTTTTTGTCTTGGCTTTTCTAAAATTGCAAATTTCTCTCTCTCTGCTTCTTAAGCTTCTCTTGCTGGCCGTTATGTCTAAAAACTGTGACTGAGCCCACATTAACCAATACGTGTGGTTGCTAAATCAGTCTCAATGTTAGCTGCGGTGTGCCATTTTTTTTAGTTTAGTTTTCTTTTTGATAGGTTGTACTCGGGGGATTGAAGTACGAAAATTTAAGTCTAAAACCTAAATACTTTCATTTCATCATATACAGTTAGTGTCATATCTGTGTAATATTGACTCGAGCTCTTGCATCACAGCAAACTTTATCCTTTGCAGCCTGATTTGCAGCAACATGATGCTGTTATCAGCAATCGTAGTAAAAAAAAAAAGGAGTCATACTTCTATTTTGGGAAACGTTACCCCTTTGTTTGTGATGCACATTTTTTAATTACATCAATTAAGTCTGTCCCTTTTAATTGCAACAGTCGATTAAGGTGAAACACTTCACCACTTCCCACATTTCCAGATACAGAGTCCACACGCAAGCTGCGCGAAGAGTTTGCCAAAGCGTGCTTTGAGACGCTGTTGCAGTTCTCTTTTCTCGGTGGCATCGTATTGCCAGAGGGTGGCGTTGTCAACCGTCTGGCTGTTACTTCACTTCTCCATAGGTTCCAGGAGGTGAGTTTTATACGCCTTGTAGAGTTGTGTGTAATGCAACCAAATGCGTTAGTACAAGTAATCGATTGGTTTTAATTAATTCCATTTTTTGTGTTATTTTATATATGGACAGATAACTTTTTCCGAAACTACGTTTCGGAAACTGTAATGTTATTATTGGTAATTCAACTATATTTTCCTGTAAATGACTACCTGTAATAAGTTACCTCTTTTTACAATATCAATTTGTAATCGGTCTTCTACGGCAGTTCTTGTCCCCAAAAATTATGCAATCGTTCTGTCAGGACCCCTCGTCTGACAAGACTGGGGTCCTTGCAGACATGTCTACTGACAGTGGTCTAACGTGCAAGTGAAGTGCTACTATGAAGCACACATCCATAATAAAGAAAAAATCTCGCTAAAACATGCATATATTTCCCTAAGCATTCTCTTTATACTCATTCTAGAAGATTACTTGACAGAAACCAGAAAGGAGAAAAAATATTATTAAAGGGGTACAACGATGAGTGCTGATAATGTTTGCAGTAACAATGTTGTTAATACTGGTGGTGTAGAGGATATTAATCTAACTCAAATCAAAGCAAGCATTAAGTGTTACATAGCTGGCACAATAATACAGAAACATGTAATTGAGCTCGAACATTTATAGGTACTAAAGGGAAACAATAAGTTAGTTAAAATTGATAAATTATGCTCTGAAAACTGCAGTGTCATTAAATTTCATCACCATAGGTTTATTAACTTATTACAAAATGAAAGTTGAAAGTTTGATTTCTAAATTGGCCTTCGAAATCTACAGCGATGACGTCATGGAATTCAAAATGTTTTTTTTTTTATTTTAGCCACACTGGTTCAGCTAACTTTCCTGAAGCTTGATATGCTACGTCTCTGGCTGTCTTGGAAGATTCTGCACTTTATTTTTACCAATTAGGAACTGTGTAAGCCCTAAGAAATTGAACAAAAACTTGTGACATCACGGTGACTGGTATAGGGAATTCAAAGCAACGTCACTTTTTTTGTGCATTTTCTCACTTACCAATCTCCTAACAGTAAACATGGCGATTTTCGTATTGTGAAAGGGTAACTTACTAATGTGACAGGAAATTGTTTTTCTCTTGAAGGTCCCATTAAAGGACACAGGATTGTGACAACACCTGTGTGCATAACCTTGAACTCAATGTTTAAGCTTGGTTGTTTTTGTGGTTCATTAAATTAGGAATGTAAGAGGCCTTATAGATGACAAAAATTTACACTTGGTATGGAAACAGAGTCTATATTCTGCATCATACATCATGTGTAACTGTTCGTAAACTATGCTAGAAGTTCAGTCAGCAAAATTAGTAAGCCAGCATGTCTCACGTTTGAATTTCGTCATTGCGAACATAACCTCCGCTATTTGCTTCGGGTATGCAATATTGAAACCGATCACAAAGGCCATGATCAGAAAACAAAGACGTGTTAAACAATCCATAGAAACCTGCTGACAGCCGTATTAGTAGCGAGGTTGCTTTATTTCCAACGCTCTAAACATCTACATTATGGGTGGTCAGACCTCGAACTATTTCTTGGCGCAAACACATCTACTGCAAGAAGTCGTGCTAGTTTTCCATTATCTCACCTGATGTGTGAAATGGAATATTGTAAACCTTTTGTGGCTAATTACATCAGGCAGCTGAGGAATTTGGGACTAGATTTCGAGCTACGCTGGACACGGTTTCGTACATTTCAGGTTATCTGCCATTATGTGGAAGACGAACAGTTGAGTGGAAAGTGTCCTCTGCCACGGCATCGCATGGCCGAAATATCGTTCGTCCTCAAAGCCGTGGCAACGCTGACCGCTTCACTCAAGAAGGCTCCGCCAAACAACGGTGGGACGACGTTTTCATTTACGAACATACATACTGTAACGTCATCTGTAGTGCATAGCTTCTTTTCATGGTCGCTATTGCAGGCATACTGCGCATAAATTTATTTATTTATGAGGCTCTCAGTATCAACGAAAGGGGACCCGCTGCAAGGGTGTAGTGACTATGGTACTCGACTGATGACCTGAAGGTAACAAAACCAACCTCCGGCAGCGCCCTCTGCATTTTCGATGGAGGCAACTTAAGTGCATGTTAAAGAACGTCAGGTGGTCAAAATTTCCAAAGCCCCCCATAATCATATTGTGGCTCTGAAACATTTAGCACCTATATTTCCATATTAAAAAAGAGGAATGAAAATGCAATAAAAGAGTAAAAAGAAACACAGGATTATTTGTAGCAAACTACTGACAACGGAACACCACATACCGCATTTACTCGCGTAATGAACCCACCTTTTCTTCAGAAAAGTTGGCGCCAGTTTGGGGGAGAGTTCATTACGCGGGAGAAAAAAGTCACTGTAGTTAAAACAGCGAAAATTTCGCCCAGCGGTATTGCTTGTCTTGGTCCACAAAATGCATGGCAAATCGTTTTCGTAGCCTGAAGCTCTTCTTGTTTTCTAATTTCACAAACGCGCACGGATCGTGTCGTCCAGCCGGTGGGTTCCCGTTCTCCAGCGCATGCTCGACCAACTTTAAGTTTAAAATTAGCCGTGTAGATAGTGTACCAACTGAACGCACCTCGCGCAACAGGTGTCCAACTAAGTTCACTACAACAAACACAACAAAAACACAGCGTTGAATGGCAGCGCACGAAAGTTGCGGGAGCACAACTTGCCATTGGCATGGTTGCATGTTACATGGCCTCCAAAATGGCAGGCGTGTGGTGTGCACTCGATGGTGGCGTGTTTCTATGCCACACACCCACTGTCGCAGAGGCCATGCTGGTTTGTTTTTTGCTTCGTTATTTTGCCGCTGTGCTTGCGTGGCACTATAAGCAAAGATGTTTCTCATGTATTCGACAGATGGCGCTCTGCCACAAAAGGCGCAACATTTAAGTTTTGATTGACCTCGTCCGAGCTCGCGCTGCTCGCAACTGTTTGGCATGGTTGTTAAAAGGGCCCTGCAACACTTTTTGAGCGTGGTCTCAAAACGCTGCCGATCGGTAGTAGAGGCTCCCGATAACACGCGAGCCAAATGTTACAGTGCAGCACGCACCCTGGAATTCACAATAAATTATCAGTCATCTAAAAATTGGTTTCTCTTCTCTCGACAAATCACGGAATAAGCCCAAAAATCACTCGTAGTAAGCACATCTATCAGCCATTGGCTGATTTGAACGTGGCGCGCTCGCTCGTTACAGAGGACACCCCAGAACGTACGCTACTTGTCCAGGCGTGTGCGCGCGATCACGCTGATAAAGCCATGCATTCAAAGAAAAAAGAAAGAAAAAAGTGCTCAAGTTCACGAGTCGCAGGTGACGTGCTTTCGTTGTCCCTCCCATCCCTCCCTGCTTAGCTTCTAGCGCTTTCGTCGGGACGAGAGAAAAGAGAATGCGATTGCAGCGTGTGAGAAATCTTTGTAACTTACTTAATCTTTGTAACTGGGATTCTTAAAATTATTGCGGCATTGAATTTGTGAGGCAATACACTTTACCAGTGAAATAATTCCATGGTTACTCAAAAAAGTGTTTTATGGTCCCTTTAAACTATATTTTGACTTTTATTGCATCATTATTTTGTGATATAATGACTTGATTTAATAATTCAATTGTCAATGGCACTGGTTATCATACCGAAATATAATAAAAAGATACATTAAACTTTTTTCTCTTTCTTTCTGAGGACCAAGTTGAGGGGGTGGGTTTATTATACGAGTGCGTATATTACGCAAGTGAATACGGTCGCTGCAAAATTATCCTCCAGGAGTGCACTGTTAATCAATGAAAAGACTACTTAATTGTAAATAAATACAATAACACATCTAGCAGGTAATGTCCACTAATAAATGTGTAATTATACAAATTTGTACCATTCATTATTACATTTGATTAGTGCATTCTTAAAGCAAGTTTATTATATTCGCATTTGGTGCACTGTGACCTCTTAAATTATTCGAGAATACGAAAACGTCACGGTACTCAGCATTGGCAGAGTCTATAACTAGGTACATATATTTATCACATATGGCAACTTGGCTGCGTGAAAACCTCAACGTCAAGCCTGTTTGCTATGATGGTGATTTTTCCCATGACATAAGCTCTAAAAGACATTTGAGCAAGGCATTGTGCTGTAGTTGCGATTGAAACATTTGAAAAAGTGTATTAATCACAACAGCAGGTGATCAATGGTAGAAGACAAGGGTACATTGCCTTGAAGAGGGTATGACAGTGATTGTCCCAATGAGCTCAGAGAGTTGCATGCTCAAGCCACATTATTTCTAGAGGACCATCACCTGAGAAACTGATAGAAGCATATTTTAGGTAAGTACTAGTGTCATGAAGTTGGTGTATGAGCGGCCGTTTCGTTTTCTGCATTGTAAAACTCATGTGGAGTTATATGTAAAGAGGTTCTGGAACGGCTGTATATGCATAATCTTAATGTTGTTTTGTGCTTTTTTGGTTGAAAAGATTGAAGAGTTTTATTAAAATGAAGATGTTGCTGCCATTTTGCCATGGTGCTTGTGAAACAAAGCCACACCTCAGCTGTGCTTAGTCACCATGACATCTGCTGTGCAGTGGCCGACGTATGAAGCAGGTTTTCATTAGTATGATGTAAATTAACCTTAATTGCCTAGCCTTAGTTCTCACTGCGCAGTCGGTAATTATGTGCTAAATTTTACTCTTTTTGTGTCTCCCTTTCTTTTTTCTTTTGAACGCTTCTGCACTGCAGTTGAATGGAGTGTTTGGGAGCAACTGATCGCCCTGTATCCCCACCTCGTGAGCTGTAGCACGTCAACGTCGGCCCAAGTCTGCCGATCGCTGCGAGAAGCCCTCCACGAGTACGCCGATCTGCTGGCGCCACCCCGATCACCACCGCCTCAAAGAAACGGTGGTCGTCCAGCCGCCACCTAGCCTTTTCACAGAACTCTTTCTGAAAAGAAAAAAGACCTTCTAGCATCGCAGTGCGACATCGGAGTCTGAATCATCCAGATTACCGAAGCACGAACACTTTAATTGAGACGTACGAGTCGACGTCATTTGGAACGTTCGGGGATCTCCCACTGTTTTTACAAACCGTGGCTACGGCTTCTGTGTGATCACTTTTTGCACTTATCGTCAAAGGCGACAGGATCGCTGTTTTATTATTATTTTTTTTACCTGGTCCTCCTGTCATATAGTGCAAGCGTTCTGATGTTTTCCCACAATCGTGGTCATTGTGTTACACATTAACTGTAACATAAGTTGTGTCTGTTGCGGAACAGGTTTGTTTGTCGTGCCAATGATGTGCGGTGGTGCTGTTGGAAAGATAAATGAACACTCACTCTCTGGTGGTGCGAATGCCGGAGAGTTGTCGTTTCTGCTGCGCTCACAGCACCGGAAAAATAGCAGAAAGACGCAGCTTACAGCGCATTTTCTCGTGATCGTTTCAACTCAAGCCCGAAGACTTAGTTAAGCATAGAGTGAAGCCCTCAAACTAACGTGAAGGACGTCTGGAAGCGAATCATTCACACAAAGGTTCAGGACATTAAATTCACAAGATTGCTGCAGGCTTAGAGATGTTGTACTGGATGTCTAGTGAGTCGAATAGTAATTCATTCGAAATATTTTCTCAAGTGGCGTATCACTGCGTCTCCATTTCCAAGCATAACGAAAGTAGATTTTACATCTCCTTCAGACGCGTGATTACAAAATTTTTCCTTTCGATTGAAGGCACTTTTTTTTTTCTGGTGTATTAGGAACAGTAGCGCAAAATGTGGACAGGGCAGCTTAAGTGATACATCCTTTTACGTTCAGCAGTTCACAGTGGCTTGTCGTACATTTGTCACTGCTAAAGGAACGCTAAAGCAGTGTATAAATTCAGCTGTATTTATAAACTTTTAGACTAACGAGAAAAATCACCGTTGCACTAATGTTAGATTTAGTTAGCTAGCATAAAGGATGTAAAAGTGATCAATGGGTGGCAACAGCATTCTGAAGTTCCTTGCTGTGACACTACAAATATCGAACCCACTCTCAAAGGCCTAATTAATGTTTTTATCGGTAAGATTTGACTGTGTTCTATTTTAAATGAGACAGGAACAAAAATGAGCAAGTTGTGAGAACTTTTACTAAGAAGTGACTAATCAAGAAACAATACTCTCTATGATGCCTCACTCAAGTATTAGACTTGTGTTTAAAAGTAAAAAAAAAAAAACCCTTACCTTAATTTCAGTACCATCATCTATTGAACCAATTGCTGTGAAATTAATGAAAAAAGTTTCTAAACAGTAGTTTGTTAGTCGCTCTAAAAAACTTTAAAGGGGCCTGCGACATAAATTAAGCACATTTTCATCACTTCTAGCACTGTGGAATGCAGTGATCACATTTGTAAATAGAAATGGCAAAAAGAAAGTGTTTATCATTTTAATTAAATGGATAATCTACCTTAAATTTCGGCTGCAGCGACACACAACGGCATTTCTTGAAATCGGAGGGGACACTCGCTCGTGCTGTAGATGCTCTTTGTATGCCTTCAGCCAGAGCACACTATTGCGCACTGGAATATATAATGTTGATCTTTACACTTTATCAGGTGCAAAAGAACTTTTTTTAGTCATAACATTTTGAAAACTAGACACTGCATGCTAAGCAATGTCTACTACAAGACAAGACCTTCTACATTCAAACCTCATTATACCAAACCCGAATCTAACAAAATATTGCTTATAACTTAGTAAATAACGAATGGTTTTGCAATAGCTGTAGTATTAGGAATATACCTTTATGACAAATTTTCAGATATATAACAGTTATTTTTGTGTACGATGTAAATTTGTTATAATGAGGTTTGAGTGCATGCTATATCTCTGTAAACTTTGCGCAGTGATTGAAGGTATCCAGCGACGTCACTGAGGGTCAAACGCGAAAGTAAACATTGTTGTCCTTTCAGGTTTTATACTCTGCAGACTGATAGCTTCCATTTCCACACACCAGTTTTTATATTTCCTGCCACATTCATCTCAGTATTCCAAAACTATTCACACTCAAGTGCTTCGAGAGTCGGTCAGAAAAATGTTGCAGGGCCACTTCAAACACACAACCAAGGCAAAGATGTCCAAAATTTGTTGCCGCATGTTATCAGTAAGGCCAACTGTCTGTCTTAGGCTCGCTGTTTCTCATTGGTGCTGGCAGCCTGCATTCAAGTACTGTAAAAAATATAGGCTCATTTTTAAAGTTTGAGGGTATTGTTAGCACGACACATTAAGGAGACAAGGCTCGGAGCCGATAGTCTTCTGCCTTTGTGATTTTATTTCTCACGTGACTGAGTTGCAAGTGAATGTAACACTCCATGACAAGGAGCAGCCCGCTTTAGTATTTTCACTGCAACATTTGGACGGCTTTCAACTTTCTGCCAGTTGAAGCTGCAGAGCATTGTTCAAAAGCTTCCCAATTCTTGATTATATACTGCATGTATCATTCCTGCGAATCATTTCATCTGCATCGAGCTCCGTCGTTGCATTAAACGCTAGAGTGTGGTTTGGGTTCCACAGTTGTGTAGCCCGTAGGGCTTTCTGAAAAAGAGATGCCTTTACGTTGTTGTAGAATATGTATTGCTAGCTTTTTCTACAGCGTCTTAAAATGTAGCAAGCAAGCACCTGGTGTTTCAGTGCTGAAGCAATGTATTACAAATCGTGCAGCGAACTGTAAGTGCATATTGTTTCTAATAACACCACAAATGTCTCTGTAGGCTGAGGATTGCAGCAAACTACCATAGAATCTATCCAGTACGTTTTCTCACCATAAGATATGAACTGAATAGAGCTAGCCGATGTATCGCCAGATCGTACTATTAGCATCATCTATACTGGGTTCAAATGTCGTTTCAGCGAAAGATGTAAGATCCATACTACGCCTCTTGTGAGGATGGGAAAGTCTTCCAGTTCTAGCAAAACAGTTATCTAGCAGGGAAATGCTATTTATGAGTTGCCAAGCGTGGTGCAATATTTGTGGTACATTCAACTGGCTGTTTTTGTGTTATTCTCAGGCTTCAGATTCGGCCCGTTGAAATTAAGCACTCATAACATGTTCACCTGGTTCTGTCAGAGGGTTGAGAAGTGTTCCCAGCCTAGAGCACGACGACGATCCAGCAGCATTTTAAACCCATGAATTATCCAATTCGTTTGGGAACTAGTGAACATTCCAATGGGGCGGGCTTTCTCTGGTTTCAGCCTGGGGGAGGTGTGCGCGTGGTTACAAACCAAGACAAAGCATGGTATAGACAATTTACTGGGCGATTTCAGTGCTGTCATGTTGAGCTGTTAACTGTAGTATTTTGCATCTTTAACTACGAAACAAACAGCTACAATAGACGCGTACACATGAAAACAGTGGAGTTTGTGCGTACAATGTTCCATGGCCTCATTGTTCACATCGCAATATACAAAAACCAGAAAACATCGACTTAACAGCCGAATATGGCAGCGTCCACATCTCTTCGGTAAAATAGTCTACAGGAACCAGTCGAATGTGCCATTGTTATCTTTTATCGTCTTTGACATTCGGATTTATCCACTTGGCTCAGCCGTATCTTTGGTTTTATCCACAGTGGCAGTTCTGTTCACTTCGTTATCGCCTCTCCAGTGTGAAAGCCAGAAGCGTGCCACATTTAACATGCCATCCCCACTACAGTGGTTGAGACGAGGACAGGAAGGTCAGCGCCACTGCCTGGCTGGTCGTCCGCAAAAGTCGACACTAGCCAGGACACGAAACGAGCTTCTCAGCTGAAAGCTGAATGTTCGAAGCATTTTAATTTTTTGCCTCTCTCTATACACAAAAGCATTAGTTAATCTCGCATCACACGCCTACGTAATGAGACGTGAGCAACAGTACAGTCTCGCTGTACAGTACTGTTCATTGTTAGCGCTTTGCTTCAACTTATACTAATCTGTAAAAAAAAGTGCTGTTTTTAACATACAAGTTGCATGTTTGTAAATGAACAGGGCACAGTACCAGGAGAAGACGACTTATGTTGACTCTTCTCCTTCCCCCCTTAGCTGAACACAGATGTCAGCAGCAGTCTATGGGTCTGAAAACTTGGTCATATGTGTCAAATGAAACTAACTGAAAACGAAGTGAGTGTGTGGTAGCACAACAATAAGTCGAAGACATAAGAGGTAGTCCGGAGCAATCAATCAATATCTTGCTTCCTATTCCTCTACAAGTCTTTCCTTTTCCTGTCATGCATCCATGCACTCCTTGCGCATTAATTTTACGTTTACAAGAGAACTCTGTCGTTATATTGTGTCAATTCTTGTTTTTTACCCACATGGGATGCAATGATAACGCCACTTGATCTTCATAGCGTAACGATCTACACATTTTTTGCAACAAGTGTGCTTTACGTTCTATTACCGCTTTTGTTTTTGCTGTGTACTGTAAACCCAGAAAAAAATTTCCTGATGCTGTTTTCATTGCTCATGCTGAACTTTGCATCTTGTTCTAAAACACATTGCTGTTTGTGGCAGACCCTACTTTGTTTATATGCTGCAGCTATATTTGATCTAGACCATCACTGATATTCACTCAGAACAAATGTATATGCAGTTGGCCGTTTTGTTTGCCTGTTTTCTCATAAGCCTGCCATTCACGCCTAAAGCAATCGACTTGTTGCTGCTACTTCGAGGTTGCAGTTTTCATGTAAATAAAAAAAAACGCGGATACACGTTTCTGAAGATGTATTTAGTCTGAAATCTGTAAAAATATATATGTATAATAAAAGTTATATGCATTTAAAGCTGGCGTTTCATTTATTTATGCCTCTGGTGGTTTAGGGATCTTTAAATAAAAATTGTTGCGTCCTTGACTTTTAAGACCCTGCGTAGGACCATTCCCCGCTTCCCAACGAGGAGTTAAAACGGCACATATATCACGTTTACTCTAAATGGAGACATACCCTGACCGTGACAAGCTTGGGAGGCGTGCAGTTCGTTAAAATCTTCAAATATCCGAGTCGAACTATGCAGTCAAATTATTTTGTTTGGTGAAGGCTTGACCACGCGTAACCGTTGCAGCGCGAGGCCTTTTATCGCGGCGTCACCCTCTCTGATGGCGCGCAGCTCTCAAGTGGCAGCGACCGTTCATACCATGGAGGAAAGAAACAATTTTCTCCGTGACTAATACGAAGCTTTGGACAAGCTAGCGCCGTGCGTTTGCAACATCTGCGTGTTGTTTGTCGTCTGCATTATTTATCGAAGCCGCGGCCTATGTAGTGCTCAGTATGTGTTCATTATGCTACTTCTTTAAATAGCTTCGTGTGATGGGCCAACGCCTCCTAGATTTCTTGTGCCTGCCGGATAAGCGCGAAACGCTGGTCATTTATGACGGCGCTGCCTACGTAGGAGTAAGGGTCTTTGTACTTGGCCTTTGAGATTAGCAATTTTGGCGTTTGCTACTAACTTCAAAGTATGCCTTGTATTAAAAAAGTTGCTTGCTGAATGACGGCGTCACTTACGTAGTATTAATTATAATTAAGTTTTTTTAACATTCTAGCGTTATTTTTGTTGCAAATAAGCTCCAAAAACGTAAAAACCCATTTGAAGACGCTCCTACTTGAGTGGCGCCATCACCGTAGTTCCGACGACCGCCGCTTCCCAAGTGACCGCCGATAATCCGGCAGGCACGGGAAATCTAGGAGGCGTTGGATGGGCGTAGCTGTTTCGGTTTCGCTTTTTTCACTTGGCTTGGTTTACGGCTTGGCGTGCGGCTCGCCCCCAGAGCAGACGACATTCCGTAGCTGAAGGCAAAGGCAGCACACCACAGGTCTGTCGCATATCCTGCACAAAGCGTTCTTTCAGGCTATCTTTAGTCGTAATTCTGGTGTACATTCCTCGAATGTGTTCTCACAAACTCTAGCTCGTACGCGCAATCGCTCTCAATCATCCCGGGACTCCGTCATCGTCATTGCAGCTCCGAGAGCGCCAACACGGCGCCAAATTGAAAGTACTCCAGCAAGAGCAATGGCCAGCAACTCGGCTGCGTATTTCGACCCCGTTGCCGCCGAAATCGCCATCGTGAGAGCACTGGACGAGCTTTGCGTTCGGCGCTCGAACGTGGCAATGCACCGCACTCGAATCGACGAGCTACGGCGGGACATAGCGCACCTGCGCGAGTGCATAGACGTCGAAAAGCACCGGCTTCGCGTCACCGAATGGCAAATGTCCGAACGCCACTCCGTGCTGAGACAAGAGGCCGAGCAGCGTCGTCGACCCATGTTGGCCGAAAAAGATGCGTTAACGCGGCACATCGGTCGCGTCAAATGCAACCTCTCGGCCGCCGTCGGTCGGGCGAGAAGCCTGGAAACTGAAAAGCTGACGCTCGAGGGCAAAGTGAAGGACCTGCGCGACCAGAAAGGACACTTGGAAGAGGTCCTGCGTGAACGCAGCGCTCAGTTGCATGACTTGACAATGGCGTGCCGTCCCGTGCTCGACGAGTTCAGAAAGCTGGTCGCCCTGCTGGACGCCGTGCAGGCGTCTCTGTTCGACGTACTTCGGCGTCGCGTCGCGTTGGAGAGGGAGCGGCGCGAGTGCGTCAAACGAGAGTCCAGACTCGCGTCCGAGTGCGCGTCGTTGAAGAAGGCTCTGGAATCGGCGACTTCGTCGGCCGACGAGGTTCAACAGGCAGGCGCCGAAGCTGGTCACACGGGTCCGGCGCCTGACCGTTGGCACAAGAGCCTGATGGAGAAGCTGGAAAGCGATGCGGCGGCTTGTCAACGCGATCTGGAATCGCTGAAACGCGCGGTCGGCTGCGGCACTGCTACCGACGTTGCGCTGCAGACCGCGCTGGATGTTCCCGACGCATCGGCCCTGTGAAGCTACAGGCGCTTTCATTGTTTCGTTTTCGGGGGGTTTTTTAAGCAAGCTGCCAAATAAATGTGGCCGTTATCATTCACTTTTTGTTCACGCGTGATATGTGTACGTACGGGTAGTCTAGTCCCCTGTTCAAGTGAACAGGCATACATCATTAAATGCATCTATAAACAATGTTTGTGCCCCCAATCTGTGAAATACCCGACCTCCCCATGTCACATTAGATGTTGACGTACCTTTCCACATGACATAAGCCTTCACACAATGTCTTTCGAAACCAAACGGTGCGTTCCCTTCAACAGTGGCAGGATTGTACATTCAAGGGCACTGAAACCACTTTGCATGAAGATATTTATATATTCACAGTATTATCTTTTTGAATAAGCCATTTCTTTATATTAAAGACTGAGCAAGAGAGAGAGAAAGAAATAAAAGGAAGAAACAGGAAGGTTCACCTAGAAGAACTGGTTTGCTACCCTGTACAGGGGTAAGAAAAAGGGTCGGAAAGAGGATAGAGAAGTAAAAATAAATTTTAAAAAATTTACATGCGCACATATTCAGGGAGTTCCGATCACAGTCATTTGGACAGGCCGGTTCAACGCAAGAAGCGCAGGAACGCCTTCACAACCTTCTTCTGCAACATAAAGTCCTGTCGTTAGCGCAGGATTCTTTCTTCCGAAAGAGTCTGGTTGTCCAGTTTATCTAGTGCATTGCAGAGTGACTGAGCAAAGCTCTTCATTATTCCAGTACCCTTCTACCAGTAGTAACAATGCAATTATCTCTTAACCTTGCTAAGATGCATGAAGTACATGGGCGTGCCCCGATTTGCCCTTAGAGGGCATCACTCCTCCAAATTATGGCAATAAGCTCCCCTGCCCACCCCCATGCACGCGCCTATGACGAAGCAGACCACAGACATGGGACCTGGAGGTCGTCATACAGCAATGGAAAAACTACCACATGCTCCAAATAGTTCGGTGCAGTGTGTAATGGCCACACTGTAGCATTAGGCACCAACACATTGACAAGTGCAGAGGCTGAAAAAAAAGGAGTTTTATTACGAGACTTGCACATGAGCAAAGCTGCTTTTTTCTGTACAAAAATTATAGGTCTCTATTTGACAGTTTAATAAAGCCGCATAGAATTGAGGTTCTGGCGAACGTTGGCCATTGCCTTCTCCTGTCTCAACTTTTCGGCCTTGAAGGCTTCCGAGTTGGCCTTCTTTTCGGCCCTGCGTTCGCGTCGCATAGCACGCACGGCGGCCTTTCGCTCCTTGCGCTGTTCCGGCGTCTCATCCTTCGGGCGGATGCTAGATGCCACCGACATTCGCGACCGCGTTTCTTCATCCGAATCACCTTCAAATTTGCGGTCCAACTGCCTGAGCCCCTGACGGCTCAAGCCACCCTTTTCTATAATGGGAATGCCCGTTCTGGCCGACACCTTTACTTTTTCCTGTGAAAAGGTGTAAAGGGTAAAAACAAAGATAACAAACTTTAGTAACAACTGTTGGCAGGCTTAGTCAATGATCTATAACTTTGTTAGACTAACAGCATGAACACAAGACACAAATGCCAGCTTTTATCGGGTGTTCATCCAGGTATTTGTGTCTCTTGCTGGTGTTATTAGTCTCATGAAAATATTGAGCCATCCCCCTATTGAGAAAATGGGGTTGCAAATACATCACCAAAAAAAATCTCTTAAATTTTACTCCAATCAAATCAACATAAAGTTTGTTTAACGTCTGTGTCCGAACCAGCCCAGTTCCTTCCTCAGGGGGTACTGCTGCCATGTTTTTCAGCAGCATCTTGTAGTAACACTCCTCTCCCCAAGCAAGGAAGAACTGGTCTGGTTCCGAAACGTCAGGCTTATACATGTTTTGCATTACTTTGGCTGAAGTTAAATTATCAAAGTATTTTTCTCAGTTTACTTTCGGCTAGGGTTAATGTTGTAGCTTCCATACATAAAGAACACAGCAACAAGTGCACAATCACTGTACCATCTTTTCTCATGCACGGATTTCTTTTTCTTTAACAATCCAGCCAATAAAACAACTTTATTTTAAATGTTAAACATCTCACTTACCTTTTTTGGCTCTGTGATGAGTTTCGGGTGATTGTAGAGGTTCGAATAGGTACCTAAGTTTGGAGGGTAAAATTTATAAGTGTGAACCATTGCGAGCAGTCTGATGCGACACAGAATACCGAGGAAATGCAATACTAAAACATACTTATGATAGACTCGCAGTCCCAGCGTTCCTTGGGTGCGGCGGTGTCGATTTGCAAGTCCACCATTTCATCATCTTCCTCTTCGATGGCAGCCATGGTCACAGCACTCCTAGCACTCCCTTTATCTAAAGTTACCTCTTTGAGCGTCCTACAGAAAAAGCCAGGAGAGAAAATTCCACATGAAAAACAATTACAATGATAAACGTTAAAGAAGCGCAAAATTTCTTCAAAACACTATTTTTCACAAATTTCATGGTAACACGTTGAATGGTAACAACAAAAACATTAAGGTGAAACAGACATTTTAAACTTCGCCGAAAAATTTCAAGTACTATTCTGATTGACATATTCAGAGCTGCCTAACCTTTATCGTGCACTTTTTCCACACTAGCACAACTTTTTCAGATAAAAAGTTGCCACTTACTAGTAGGGTGAAAGCCGGAGAATACAGCCTCAATATTTTCAATTTTCACTTCGAATATGCATCCAAATGCCGACCAATATGTTGCAGAGACTATTACAATGTCAGGACGTGGGACAAAATTTTCTAAGGAGACAAAGCAGTAAGGCTACATACGACAACACTGCATATTTAAGAAATAAAGAATTGCATTAAGAACATAAAAAAATGCATAAAAAATACAAGTGTGTGAATTTTTTGTGGCTGTAATTTCATGTGGCAGGGATTATGGGAATTGGCAAGGCAACACATCAAGACGTTTGCCTACATTTTACGCGAAAAGTACCATACAGGGCAAATTCAAGTGTACCAGTATCATAAGCAGTCCGAGAAAGCATAGCAAAGACATTTTCAGACCTAAAAGTGGCAGAAAAATGTCTAGTGATATAAACTGGAATGTACAAACTATCATATGAACTTACAACGAAAACAAAATAATATGCACAACATTAATTAATTTTAATGAAATGATTTAGTTCTTAAGAAACCTACCATACTTGAGTAATCACACCACCAACTGTTCATTATACTGACCTACTAAATAACAATGCAACAAAAGCATGCCACACCTAATTATAAATAAATGCTCGCACACTCATTGGTTCTCCATAGAGAAATTCATTTTTGAAAAAAAAATATTTTAGAGGTTAAACCAAAGAAATTGCCTAGAAAATACCAAATTTGTGATCGTTTAGGCTGTAAAGCACTGAAACAAAGGTGTACTAACGGAAGTTGTTTCATTAGTTGGAAGTCCTCCACTAGAGCCTTCATTATCTCGCTGTCGGGTTGTACGTATCCTTCTATCTCCTCACCGTCCAGAGCTCCAACTTCCAGGTCGTCGTACTGCTTGAACATCTGAAGCAGAGAAGAAAGGGCAATTCAAATTCGAAGTACTAGCTCACTGCAATCATGTCAAAACACATCAAGCAAACAGCTCTTCACCTCTGCAGTTCACACAGCCTTTAAGTTTGCCGATACTGTCTGTTAAAACATCTATGAGTGGCCTGGAGAAATCTATTTCATGATCTCACCCATAGGTTGGCAATAAAAGTTGGAGCTCACTCAGACCCGCTAATATTTTCCTCAACCGGTCTCACTCATGCTCACCCGCTCAAATTTTTCTCAAGCGGACTGACTCGGATTTAAACTTGCCAAAGTATCACTCACCTGGAGTCACCCAGACTCGCAGCCCAATCTGAGTCTGAATGAGTCATCAGTGAGTTTGTTGACCCACGATCTCACCACAACAATGTGGATAGCCTCGCAACAATGGCGTCACAGTTGAGCCCCTCTGACAATGTCTTTGCACTCAGAAAGGTGACACAACATGCCAATTTTTGCGACTTACAAACAGCGGTTAAAAAATACAGTTACATTCAAATCACGAAAAGAATACTCCGTGCTGTCCCTATATTTCACAGTCTTTCCACTTTCACCAGTGTATTGAGAAAAGTTCTGGCCTTTAACAAGCAACAGGTGTCTTAACTTTAGCAAGCCATGTCCGGTAAAAACATGTTTATAGCCAGCGCAAGCTCTAGTGTCTTTTCGTTCGGTCCATATGTCGTGCAGGCAGCAATAACCACCAAGGCCCTGCTTTTGTAGCAACCACAGTGACGTGTGCTTTGTACCTAAGAAACAGCTCACACTATTGGGGCTCTGCTTATGATGCATGCATCCCTTGCAAATGCAGTAATTACAGATCAGCGAGCTACACTGAAGCCGATAGTGAGTGCGATCAAATGGTGGCCAGGCAACCGCAATGCACATCAATACTGTCGTAAGTGTAAAAACTTTTCCCACTGACAAAAAAAAAATATTTCAAGCCACATATCAAGGCAGTAAGACGAGGAACTTGTAGCACAACAAAAGATGACTTCTCGAACCTCTTCAAATCGTTCGTCGAGAGTCTTGAGGCCTTCGGTTCTTCGTATCACGGACGAAGACATTGAGTAGCTCGTAAACCTTGACCGTGTCTCTTCTTCAGCGAAAGAGAAGCGCTCTTCACTGCCTTCATCTGTTTCAAAATCATCGTCCTCGTCATCACAACTGTCACTCTCTTCGCCACTGTGATGAGAACAAAAAATAAATAATACAGTAAAAGTTGAGAGCGAGAATTCTAAACTTAGCGAAAAGTTTTTACTTTCCTCCTTGTAAGCCTTACGTTTAATTGTTTCTTGGAAAAAAAAAAAAAAAGTCTGACGCAATGGCTGTAAGCAACACGGGCTATCGCAAGGCTTCCACAGTCAAATCTAGTCCAGATACAAGATTAAAAATGTGGACAGGTAACAGCAACCACTCTAGATCAGTTGGTAGACGCTCAGGCACACAGAGCCTGAGGCAAGCTTTTTCAATTATGAACACAGGCAACTTCTGTATATACTCAAACCTCAATATAATCAACTCAGGTGTAAGGAGTTATCGGTAATATCAAGGTTAAAAATAGTCTTACAATAGATATAGTGTTAGAAATATATCCTTAAATGACTTTCGGACATAACAAGCTTGTTTTCATGTAAGATGCAACTTCGTTATATAATGAGGTTTAAGTATTGTTTCCCTAGTCTCATTGTCTATTGGCTTCACCTGATTGCGTCTAAAAAAAAAAAAATGAGCCCGTTGGTATTTGTTTCCTCTTGTCCATGCCTCATAATGTCAACCTCGGTATCACTTTCTGAGTATGCCGACTGGCCAAGTCAGTAGGCAAAATGCTTCCAGCAGTGCAAGATGTTGAACTGATAGCAGGTCACATAATGGCAACCCCAAAAAGATTAATCGAGACTACGACCTTTACTTAACAATGCTTAGCCCTATCCTGTGTTCGTGCCAATATGCGCAAACCCACCAATCATTATTGTCACTGTCTCTTGTTTACTCACTCAACGTCGGTAGCATCTACGGGTCCTTCGGCAAGCTGTATGAAATCATCTTCCAGGATATTTTCATCATCTTCAAAATCAAAATCGTCATCCAAGGCTGCCACAACGTCTGGGTCCCAGTCTGGCCTTGGTCCTGCAAAATATTGGAACACGTAAAGTGGCTGAGAAGTACAAAGCCTGCAAATGTTTTGACAAGGTGTTGCATTGAATGGGCATCCCAATACTGACATTTCAAAAATGGTTACAAACCGAACAGATTATGCAAAAATAAAATAAAATTCTTGAACTACCGCACCTCCTGAGTCAAACCAAGAGTTTGGAATAAGTTTACTGACAAGCGGTAAGGCGAGGCCTGTCATCTTTTGTGAGTCACTTGCATTAGTGCGTACAATACCGTCCACTGTTAAAGGGAACACTCTGATGAGCACCTGTCATAACTGCAAGTAGACGAATAAGCATTGTTTGTGCACACCGCTATTCTATCAAAAGGAGTCGGAACAGTCAACCAGCAGTAGTTTTACGCACAACTAAGCCGCTATTCTTTTACCAGAGAGCCAAATTTGTACATGATAAGCACGAAAGTGTTTTCTTTAACTGTGAACCTGTCTGTGCATAAGTATAAAACACAACTTGGTTCTCATGTATGCCTTTCTTTTCACTGTGCTTATTAAGATTCACCACTCCACTATGAGCTCACGTTATGACAGTATCCACAACTAGATAAACAAGACAAAACAAAAGACTTACCAACTTGGGGCACTGCTTTGTTCAATAGACCTTCCTTCTCTTCAATGGTTGATTGAAAGACTGATGAAGGTAGTCTGATCTCCTTCTTGGCCTAGAAGTCGATACGACAAGACACAGCATGAAAACGTTAATGCAACATTGTTTTAATAATGACTACAGAAAAATATGCATATGGCAGAATTAATTTCATGCAACCAAGCTGAATATCAGTGTGTACCTAGCGATTTCCTCGAAAGCCATCTTTACGCAAGAAAAAAATGATGCTTGTGATGCTACACAAGCCGAAGCACTCAGCCGAACATGTGGCTAGCTGATGACAGCGGCGAGAAACAATGACTATACTCTGCAACAACTTTTCTTTATAGCACTGTGGAAGCTACAGAACCGAAGTTCTCGTTTACTGATAATTCTCATTTGCCTTGCTGAGATAAATGCTGCTTTATTTGTAATGAGACTCAGAGGGCTGCAGGAAGTCATAGGTAAAATACAGTTATTGTTCACTTGGCAAGAATGTCTTCCTTTTCTCAGACAGCACCACTTTTCAGCATGCCCAGCTTCCGAAGTAAACGTGATGTCCAAGACGTACTGGGTCGGTGTTTAGCCGTAAACGCGTTTAGTTCTCCAAGAAAAATGTACTCGTAGCATGACATTAAAGTGTACACCTTACAATTGAAGAGTTCTTTTCCATTCACACTTTCCGAGTACGCGAGTGAGTAAAACTGAAATCAGCTGCAAGCTGCCGTAAAAATTGCGGTGCAACACGAATGTGCAGAAGCCCTGCCTCCATAGCCTTCCCTCCACTGTTGTCGCAGAGTACAAATTTATTTTTTCACCAACTAGAAAAGCAAATAGTGAGTGCCACAATTTTTCAATCATTTTAAAATCCACTGAGAATACATAGGCATGAACAGTTCTTTCCTTCAAAGAGCATGGCAGTCAACATTTTAAACTTTCAGGTTAAATGAAAGGAAGACAATGCAAATAGAATAGATAACAATCGAGGCCATATAACAAAGCATTAGCACATAGTACTGGTTTGGCATCAGGTTCTTTGTTTGCGTTCTTTCTGGTCTAAATGTCCACAAGTCAGCCCTATTATGCACTCTTACTGCAATCAACTAGCACCGAAATAGGCAACAAAAACAATAGTTGAGGTAAAAACTACAGTTCTAACTTTTTCCTTGACTGCTGACTACTTGAGGTGTCTAAATTGTGTTACCTGTCAAGCATTAATTTAAAATGTAGTCTCTTTGATGACAGCTCTCTCTAGACTGTAGCATGCAAGCGTTGTGTAATTACGTAACGTGTGTACTGTCACATCCTACAAACCAGTAATAATACAGAGGTCTGATACAAGCATTTCTTTTCGAGCACGAGTCTGTTCACCTTTTCGTCACCGCTCTGTCCAGCCGGGATGCGCACCCTATGGATGACCGGCTCCCAGTCTGCCACAGTGTTGACGTCCTTGAGGTGTCGCAGGTAGTTGTAGTCGTCGTCAAAGTATATACCGTATTTACGCTGTTCTTCTTTCCTCTTCTCGTCAGAAACTGGGACCTGCAAGTTTTACAATGCATTTAAAATTCATGACTTAAGATTCTCAAGCGAGCATGCTAATTTGTTTTTACTTGTGCTCACAATTTCCTCAGGGTCAACATTAGGTCACACCAGATTCTCAATTAAACAAAACTAAACACATGTGACCAAATCTGCTACCAACACAGCCTTCCATGAATAGTGTCCAATCCTGCTGTTCAAACAAATGTACTGGTTGTCCCGCCGCGGTGGTTTACTTGCTAAGGTACTCAGCTGCTAACCTGCAGGTCGCGGGATCGAATCCAGACTGCGGCGGCTGCATTTTCGATGCAGGCGGAAATGCTGTAGGCCCGTGTTCCCAGATTTGGGTGCACGTTAAAGAAACCCAAGGTGGTCGAAATTTCCGGAGCCCCCCACTACGGCGTCTCTCATAATCATATGGTGGTTTTGGGACCTTAAAGCCCACATATCAATCAATCAACAACTCTATTCGTCGTCTACGCCAATCGCACGTTCAAGAACAAATCCAGAATTAGCAAGAAAAGCTGGTGCAGTGACCCACACTGTAACTAAACTCGTGCAACAAGCGAACGATAAATATGCGAGTGGTATTCATAAAAAGCCTTCTGCGGGAAACGGAAGGGCCTGCGTGCGCTTCACAAGGAACACACCGACTTTAGCATGCACGGAAGCCGGCTTAAGTTCACCTACAAGCGTGAATGAGTCGTTCGTTACGATCGACTTCGCGACTATTTAACGTAACTCACGTGGCCCGGCCTGTCGTCTCCCGTGAAGGGTCGCCCGGTCCGTTTTTCAAGCAGGACATGCTTGGGAGCTGTTTCGTCCGCCTGGAGGGGATCCTTCTGGCTCCGATGGACCAGTTGAAAGGTAACGGCGTTCTTTTTGTCGATGAACTTCTTTCGTTTGCCACCCGGCTGAAAGAGATCGCAAGAGAAGGGAAACACAACAGTCGTGTCACCACATCGCAACCGTCGCGACGGGAAACCGAAAAAAGGCACCACACGCCGGCACTCACCATCTTGACAGATTCTCTCAGATACGAAGGGTAGTTTGAGTAAACAACACCTTGTGAAAGGACACAGGAACAGTAAATCCTACGAGCGGAGGCTCATCACATACTTCGCGATCGTCGAAGCATTGATCAACGCAACAGCCGCCATGTGCGAAAAGACGGCGCGTTGAAATGTTGCTGCAGAACTGCACTGTTCATTTTCCAGTTTGCCTCAGCCCGGAAAGTTTGTCAACCCGGCCAGCCATAAAAAAGGTCGTCACCACGAAGTTTATATGGTGGTGGTGGTGATTAGAGGAAAGAAAAGACGCCTAATTTCTGCAGTCCGTTAGGGAGCACGGCGCAGCGTCAAAAGTTTATATAGCAGGTCGTGGTCGTCACGTACTACCTTTACTCTCTCTTTGTAGCACGTTTTTGTACACACGCGAACACGCTGTAAAATAACAGCAGCCGCCAGGTGTCGCAACAATTTTGATCACGTGATGTTACTAAACACCATCAATGTTATCAGTTAATTGACAATAAGAATATATTTACCTAAAAAACTTGTAATTTTATACTTGTTGTAGTAGAAGAGGTGTACAATATAACTTCAAAACGTTTTTTTTTTACAATTTCTGCACTATCATTGTCGCCGTCAAATATTGCAGACGGCAGGTAGACAGACGGTGCTTCGGGTTTTCGGTTTTTGTTTCGTCCGCGCACGTTCTTGCTTTTTGAAGATACATGTGCGAGTCGCTTACAAACTGGAATTACGTTGAACCTCGGCGAAGTGTACGGTGTGATTTAACTCGTATTTGCGACAACGGAAGGGCAGTTTAGCGCTTTATGCCAGTTGTTCGAGCACAACGTCACTGCGTTGTGCGTGGCCCCCGAGTTGCATTGGCGCCGAACTTTCATTACCAGAGCGTCTATAAATAATTTTCGCTCTGGTGACTGCTGTGTCTATTGCGTGCGCTTGTTTGACAGAAAACTAAGGTCTCAAGCTCCCATAGAGTACGAGTGACAGGTATGTCGAACGAAATCAACCGTTTTGGCTGCGACGCAGCGCTAACGGCGCTGTACTTCGCCTTCGAAGAGCTGGCGCTGCGTCAACTGAAGGAGGCCGAATATGAACGTGAAGTCGACAAGCTGGAACGCAAAAAGTTTCAACTGGAAGCGAGTTTACGAGCCGTCAAACTGAAGCTCGAGCAAGTTCTGGGGGAGGCCGCACGTCTGGAGCCGGTCATCTTGCGAGAACTAGAGCGCCAGACCAATGTGCAGACGCAAGAGTTGTCCAAGGCCAAAGAAGAAGCCACAGAGCATGAACAACAGTTTGCGCCAGTCGAGGCGAAGTGTGACGAGCTGAAAAAACAGAACGCCGAACCGGAGAAAGAGGTGGAAGAATTGAAGTCGCGGGACGCCGACGGCGTCGCCGGAGAAGTCAACATGAGAAAGCTTTTACAAGAACTTCGCTTTATGGTACGTACATGGAGTAATTATAGTCTAGTAGTACGTGCTGCTGCTGCTGGTGGTGGCGGTTGTCATGTCGCAAAGGGCGGTGTTGGCCTGGCCTAAATGGCCGGCAATTGTTCCGCCTGAGCATCTCTTAAATCATAGGGGTCGGTTACCAAATGTCATTCAGCCCAGTGTCTCGCAGGAATGTCATGAGGATCCGTTGCACGCTCCTCCTCGTCACCGTAGGTCCTTAGAAGAAAGGACATCTTCCCATGGTCCGTGCTTGTGACAATCTCTCTGCAACCTGCGTACCATCTCTGTTCTTTTTCTGTCAGACTGCGGGCACAGCCAAGTGAAATGCTCTATGTCTCCGGGGTGCGGCGAGGTTATTGTGAATCTTTCGGCTTGTAAACTACCTCCTATCTATGTGTTAATGCCTTTAATAAAAGGTGTTAATGCCTTATTAACACCTTAATAAAAGGTGTTAATAAAAGGTTTAAAGGTGTTAATGCCTTTAATAATGTGGCGTATTTGGTCGTTTTGAGACATGCCGGTGTTAACGCGCTTGCACAGTGCAAGGACATCCTCAATATAAGAAATGTAAGATTCACCCGGCAGCTGCGTGCGTTGAGCGAGTTTCTTCTTTGCTGCCTCGGTGCGAACTGCAGGGGCACCAAATACCTGACGAATTTGCTGCTCGAAAGTGCCCCAGTCGGGAAGATCTGGGTGGTGGTTCCAGAACCAAGTTTTCGCAACATCGGACAAGTAAAATGGGACGCTGCGCAACTTGTGTGGATTGTCCCACCTGTTCAAATCGCTGACGAGGTCGTAGTTCTTGATCCAGTCTTCGACATCATCGCCTCGGAGACCGGAAAACACAGGTGGATCACGCAGGCGAGTGTTGTTGGGCGGAGCGGGTGGCGGTGGCTGCAGTAGGACGGCGACGTTGGATGGGCCAGGGTTTTCTTGGGCCGCCATGGCAGGGGGTTGTACGCGACGACCCGAGCGGAGCTCCAGCGAGAACGGGCGAGAGGACTTGAGGGAACGAAAAGCACAGTCCACCACTTGTGAGGAACCGGTTTATTTGGCCAGGCACGAGCTCAATCACACCGGTGATGATATTCTTAGATGAAGAAGATGTACAGGTGATGATGATTACAAAGAGAATAAAGAGTCATTCGCTTGTCGCGCTCACAATATCTATCTATCTATCTAAATACTCTGCGCCATCATCCTGAACTATAGGCTGAAGCCCTTTACAGAACATAATCAAGTGTTCGGCAGTTTCTTCTTACTCTCCAGACGCACTGCATACTCTGTCTACCCCTTCGTATTTGGCCTGATATGTCTTGGTTTGCAGTACTCCCGTCCTGGCCTCAAACAGTAGATTACTACCCCGAGTATTATCATATTACTTGGCAATTTCCTGCTTAAAAGTTCGATATATCTCTAGTGCGGACTTCTTAATCATGCCAATTCTCCACATGTCAGTCTCCGTTTCCTTCACTTTCTTCTTAACTGATAGTTCTCTTCTGTTTGGCCACCTGCTGTTTTCTGAGTATTTACCAGTCAATTTCCTGGTTCGCTTCCTCCATTTTGTATCGACATTCTTCATGTACAAGTAGCTGAAAACCTTCCTAGCCCAACACTCCTCCCTCATTTCTCTCAATCGCTTCTCAAATTTTATCTTGTTGCTAGCTTCCCTGCTCTCAAATGATGTCCATCCCATATCACCTTGTACTCCCTGATTTGGTGTATTCCCGTGAGCTCCTAAAGCAAGCCTACCTATTCCACGTTGCTTAATTTCTAATCTTGCTTGAACTTCTGATCTCATGCACAAGACCGCATTGCCGAACGTCAGCCCAGGAACCTTGGCCCCTTTCTATATTCCTCTCACAACATCATACCTATTGTAATTCCACAGTGCCCTATTTTTCATCACTGCTGCATTCCTGTTACCTTTAGTCGTCACGTATATTTCGTGTTCCCTTAGGTACTCGGTCCCATTGCCTATCCATATGCCCAGATATTTGTATTTATCTGTTATCTCTCGCGTGACATCCTGTATTCTAAGCTCACTATCTTCGTTATCATTAAAAATCATGACTGCTGATTTTTCCTTACTGAATCTAAAATCTAACCTATCTCCCTCATTACCGCAGATTTCCATCAATCTCTTCAAATCTTCATTGTTGTCGGCCATTAGCACTCTATCATCTGTGTACATTAATGCTGGTAGTGCCTGATCAATGAATTTTCCTTGTTTTACTAAAGAGAGGTTGAAGCCAAGTCCACTTCCCTCTAATTTGGCCTCAAATCCTTGTAAGTACATCATGAATAACAAGGGTGAAAGTGGACACCCCTGCCTAAGTCCCCGTTTCACCTCTGTGGGCTTGGATACCTGTTTTTCCCACTTTATAACTACCTTGTTACTTTTATAGATTTCCTTTAAAAGATTAGTGACTCCATCTTCCACACCAAGTGTGTCTAGTATTCCCCACAAGTCCTCTTGAACCACGCTATCGTACGCTCCCTTAATATCCAAAAATGCTAGCCACAGGGGCCTGAGTTCCTTTTCTGCTATTTAGATGCACTGTGTCAGTGAGAACAGATTGTCTTCCAACCTCCTGTGTTTCCGAAACCCATTCTACGGTTCCCCTAGCACCCCCTCATCCTATATCCATGCCTGCAGTCTTTCCTTTATAATCTGCATCTCCAGCCTGTATACCACTGATGTCACTGTTATAGGACGGTAGTTGTTTATGTCATCTTTGTCCCCCTTTCCTTTATAGATTATGCTCATCCTGCTAAGTTTCCATCCATAGGGGACTTCAACATGGATTACTGTTCTGCTCACTGCCTCTCTCAAAGTCTGTTAAGACTTCGGACCCAATGTCTTTATCAGCATAATTGGAATGCCATCTGGGCCTGTTGATGTACTACTTGGAACCCTCTTCTCAGCCCTTTCCCACTCTTGTTGTGAAAATGGAGCCATTGTGCCACTTGATTCATGCCTGTCTTTTGTGGTGCATAAGGCACTTCTTTGTTGAAATTTTTCTGTCACCCTTGTTCTTATATATTCAATAGCTTCGTCCCCTTCTAGCCTAGCACCTTGAGCTGTAGTTATAAACCTCTGCTCTAGTTTTGTTTTATTTCTTAGGGAGTTTAGATGGTTCCAAAATTTTGCAGGTGCTTTTCTGTCCTTTTTATGTACTTCTGCCTACCACTGAGCACCCTTTCTTCTAATCTTTTCATTGATCAGGAGGGATGCTTCCCTTCTAGAGCTTAGAAAGATTTCCCATTTTCTTTCAACATCATCTGTCGGTTCACCCCGTTGCTTAGCATGTCTGTGTTCCCTAGAGGCTTCCTGACGTTTTGCTATGGCTCTCTTAACTTCCTCCTCCCACCAACTCTTGGGCTTGTGTCTTCTTTTACGGGGTGACTTGTTACGTGCCTTAGCAAGCTGTAGCCCAAACAGTCTAATTAGATTAGTGTATGTCCACACAGTTTTATTGTCCTCAGTGATTACTTTCTCAATTTGTTTAGTAGCAATTTCTATTTGCCTTTCTGAATGAAAATTTTTCTGTAGTTGCTCATCTTGTCTCCTTCCCACTTTCGCTGCTCTTCCAAAACTTAGCTTGATATGTTTGTGATCACTACCCAGACTTCTGGACCCACCTTCATCTATGTGCATTCCCCTGAGCTTATCGCACATCCTATGTGACATCAGTGCGTAATCTATCGTTGACTGCAGCCTTCCTACCTCCCATGTTATTTGCCCTTTACACTTCTCGGTACTGTTGCAAATGATCAAATCATGCCTTTCACACACATCCATGATCATTTTGCCTGTTGAGTCAGTATAGCCATCTATATCTTCTATGTGCGCATTCATATCTCCTAGTATAATTATCTTGCACTCTCCTCCTAACTCCTGAATGTCATTTGATATACACTCTACCATTGCCTGGTTTTCCTCTCTGGCCTTCGCTCCTGTCCACAAGTACAAGAAACCAAGGAGTGTCATTTGCCCTGCCACTTTCCCTCTTAACCATAAATGTTCCATGAATCCTTGCTTGACTCTTTGCCAACCCATGCTCTTATGTATAAATGCACCAATTCCACCCCCCTTTTTGCTGCCTTCTGTTCTATTGCAATATTCCCATACGTAGTCCGGATTGCAGGGTGGTTGCTCCAGGTCCTGAAGATGTGTCTCCACAATTCCATATACTATCAGCTCCTCCTGCCTCAACTGCTCTTCTATCTCTTCCCACTTTAACCTATTCCTGCCACCCTGCATAGCCTGCATCTGACTTAGCTCGGCCCTTGTGCTTACGTCGATTTCTTCTCCCACCGACTTCGTGTGGCTTGAATATTTGTGCCCCTTTAGGTCCGTCTTTGGCTACACTGTTGGCCTCAAGGCTCTCGGTCCCCCTAAAAAAGCTATGGCTTGGCGACACATTCTGTTACCGACCCTCCTGCCCGTCGCACTACTGTAGTGAATGCCATCCTGTGCAAAAGGGCGAGCGCCGGGCTCGTACACGTCTTGGTTAACTTCCATTACGCTGTATCCAAGTTGCCGGCTCAAACCCTTGATCACACAATTGGCCTCTACTACCCTCCTTTAAATCCCACGAGGCTGCCCCCAGACCTCTGGGACTGTGCATATGGTCAAATGCACACTCCCAGAGGTGTCTTGGAGCTTACGCATTTCATCCTCTAGCTGTCTCTGAAGGTTCTGATCCTTGCCCTTCAACACATCATTGAGCCCAGCATGAATAAGGACTAGATTTTCTCCCTTCATGCTGTTTTCTACAACCTCCTGAGCTTTGGCCAGTGCATCCACCATGCTCTTTCCTGACTGTGCCTCCACCCTGACTCTCCCATCTTCCTTCACTGTCTTGAAGACGCCATCCCTAACCCTGGCCACGTTAGAGTCTCCCACCACTAGGACCTTTCTACGCTCCAATCGCTGGCTTCCTGTTTGTGATGGCACCCCTGTTTGCTTCACCTGTTTCTCTCTCTGCCGTCTGTCCTGTGTTTCTGCCCTACTTGAAAACTGCTGCGCCACCGAGCTGTATGTTCTCGGAGCCTCCGTGCTGTGGCCAGACACTGCGGCCCCCTGACCTCCCTTCTCGCCTGTTCCTTCCCGCCTGTCGCCTTCTCCGCTACCCACGCCTTCTGTCTCACACCGCTCGGGCCCGGGGCAAAGCGCCATTAGCTCCTTTACCCGCTTCTCTAGCTCGGTCCGCCCTTCCCGTTCTTTTCAAAGATCGCCTTTCATTTGCTCAAGCAGAGCACAAAGCAATTTCACATATGGTCTATTGCATATTTTGAAATAAAATAACCTTTTAGTGGCACGCATCTGGTTGTAGAACTTCAACCTACCCTCCTCAGGCAGAAAGTACCACGTCACTGTTGCCGTGCACAACGTTTCCCGACTTTACTGCGCGGCTGCCGACAAGTAGTGGGAGCAAGAACGGCAACGACGGCCGTTGAACAATTTTCTGTCATGGCCTCCGAGGTGGCAGACGTGCTTGGTTTAACTTGGTGCCGCCAGATGACATGACCTGTCCAATTTAACTAGAGTTACTGTAGATACATACAGTTACTCTACATGCTACCTAAAGGTAGCATATAGAGTAAATCTAAATTTAAAAAGGCGGAAATTGAACTTTTGAACCACTCGCGCCATTCTCCATAGTAACGTCGAGTCGTTGTTTTTTTTTTTTTTTCATGAATCGAACTGAAACGAACAAGCAGCATTTTATTACGTCTCTTGATGGACTGAGGGTGCTTTATTTAGTGCAGCTAGTTTGATAACTAGTGATTAATGGCAGGTGGTAATTCTCACGTTGTCAGAATCATTTTGCGAATGTCCTACTCGTGGCGCATGTGTTCTCGTGCATTTATATTGCCGCATTCAACCTGCAGAGAACAGCTCGCGCAGCAAGAAAGAAAGACGAAGTTCTTGCGAGGTCCTCTTCACGAGCGCCTTGAATTTAATTAGAGTGAGCTCTTCTTTAATATCTGACTTCTGCTGTGTCTGCGTTGTGACAATAATAATTCGGTAACTAGGGCACTATTGTTGATAAAGCTGTTGTTTAAACGTTGTCATACATTAAGCTTTCACTCCGACTTAAATCGTTAATTGACATTAGTGTCTCTTTAATAGTCTGCCTGTCTGTCTGCCTGGCTGGCTGTCACTCTTCACTACATACGTTTGCCTTGCAGGTCGCTCAGCTGGAGCAGAAACATCGAAAGCTGTGCGTAATAGAGCGCTACTCCGCGACCCGCATGGAGGCTCTGATCGCTGAGATACGTCGACGACGCAATGAGGCAAGTGCACTACAACTGCACCTTGATATGGACGCCTAATCAGAGATATAACTTCGTGGTAACGGGAGTGAGTTGAACCGCGATATAATGAAATTCATTATAGCAAAAATCATGCAAGAAAACTGCTGCCATGTACTTTAGACCCTAATGTACCTACGCAACGAAGCGTGTTATCCGTGATTCAAAACAAACGAGGCTTCAGCGGTGCCTCAGGAAATATCGGGATGGTAAATTCAAACTGCCACTTGGTGCAGCCGTCGTATGGTTGGGTTGCAACCGATTTTTCTGAACGGTGCGAGTGGCGTTCTGCCGTTGTGTAGGTTCCTGCTTGGGTGGTGCCGCATCACGCCGTGTTCGCCGGATATCTAGATCAAGAAAATTAATTTCAGTTTTTTTTTTTTGCAGTACTTAAATTAGGTTCAACACTGTCGAAATTTGGGCTTGTTGGTGCATTGTGACGACTGAAAATAGCGCTAAGAAACGGGGACACAAGAAGAAAACACACGGCACAGGCGCTCTTGGAATTGACCGGGTGTTAGCGCCTGTGCCGTGTGTCCTCTTCTTGTGTCCCCGTTTCTTAGCGCTATTTTCAGTCGCCTTAAATTAGGTATTTGTTCTATCATATTATTCAAACATTCTTCCAGCACTTTCTTCGCAAAAAAAAAAAGCAGCCCATGGTGCCTATGTGCCACTTAAAAGGCCGAATTTAATTCTAACATAGTTTTGATATAACGAAATGAATGTGCAATTTTATAACTTTGTTAATCGAAATTTTACTGCATATTTACGAGAGACAGTCAAGGTAGAAGCGATTCTTTTCAAATTTCCTGCCATAAACGCTATGAATATTGGTTTCGCACTACCACTGTTGTAGCTAACAAAAAAAAAAACATTGCGTCATTGGTAAAATAACGCGAGTACTGCTTATAAACTGTGGCCGCAAGTGTCGCGTAACATTCGAAGCCACGCCGAAAGTGAATGATAACATACAAGTTGCATGGTGCACTTTCGAAGAATTGAGGCCTCACAAAATCGCTTACAGTGTCGGCAGCTGTAATTCATTCTGAAATCGGGGAAAACAAAATGAAAGATTTATAACCATTCCTTGAATTCCTCTTAAATTAAATTTCGACGCCTGCACTGATAAAAAAAAGATGTTTAAAACGCAGCTTAGTTGTCCTGCTGGGTCTGAAAAGGAGGCTAGGGATAGGTCTTACACTTGAGAGAAACTGGAAGCATGAGCAGTTGCTCCCCAGAGAGTAACTGCAGCAACTGCAAAGATTAACAGTTTGTCCATCAGGGATTCTTGGCGAAAGTAAAGTTTTTTTTTTCGTGAGTGGGATGGGGGAGGAGGCTAACCTCATCCTGAAAGAGACTGACTGCTAGCAGAACAACAGTTCGACCCTTTGACGTTGCATGCTCTCCAAAGAGAGAACTTATTGGGGCAATGAAAATAGCAACGGGGGAGGGGGGCTGCTCCTTTGAGGAAGTAATACCGTTGCCACAACGATCGCTTCCCAAAAGGAGCAATGAATAAGGGTTGCTATTTTGGGAAGAGTACATGCATGCATGCGTTGCCACAACCACTGCCCCACTGTGGGGAACAATAGTCATGGTAACACAGCTACTCTCTCAAAGGGGAAACCCCCTACACCTACATTGCTCTCTTTTGACTTGTGGTGTGGTTCAGCTATATGACATGCTTTATATCTGAAGCGTTGATCGGCTTCTTTAACGACGGCGCAGGCTGAAGTTGATCAAAACCAGGGCCCGGTTGTCCTGCGGTCTACCTGCCCGTCTTCGACGTCGAACCAGTGCAGATGCCAACGACGGTAGTGGCGCTGAAGGTGCCGCCGCGGACTACAGCTGCCATGCGACCGACAACGTCCGGAGGAACTTGTTTGAGCACCAGGAGCAGAGACATCAGCAGTTGTGAGACATCATCGTCAGGATTCGCGAATAGTTCGCTGTCCTGCTGAAGAAAGTCGGCTACCGAGAGGGGAAGAATGTTTCAGTGCAGACAGAACTGGAACCAACGGAGTATCATCCAGAGGAGCCCGTGCCTTGATTTGATTTATTGACCAATGACAGTGACAAAGCAGGATATGCCACTGCATTGCTGGTTCCTAATTTAAGATGTATTTTTTTCCACACTGTTTAAGCAAACAAGCAGAAGCAAGCTTTCATGTTTCAATAAATTTCATTATTCATTCATTCATTAATCCAATCGTTGATTCATTCATTCACTTGTTTACGTTTCATTGAAATGTCAAGCGCGAACAGAGAGAAGTGCAAGTGAAGAAATGACACCAGCTCTTGGAATTGACCGGGTGCTTTATTAATCAAGAATGAACACATGTACCCAACCAGGGCACGCGATTCACCACCGCACATGTACACCATTACTATAGGGGGAAATTTCAGTGATGCATGTATACAAACCATAGGCCATCCTTCGGTATATTATTTCGGAACCAGAAGCTCGCTTGTTCAAATAGAAGCTGAACATTTTAAACCAGTACAGACTCGTAGAATGTTGCATATACTAGGAGGTCCTGAGCCATTTTTCCTGGTATTCATCGAATGATATCAGCTTCGGAGCTCATTGCTTCGCGAATTGATTGCCGGGAATATTATCTCGAATTCGTCGAGAAGGAGAGGAGTTTACAAGGGTTTGTCGCACACTTCAAGCAATTTTATTTTCTCATCTTGCCCCAGCGGGTGCACAGGGAGAGATGACACGGGGTAATCGGAGCGTAAGTGTTTTGAAACGTCTACTTTAAAAGACAACCGGTGGTCAGAGTGAATAATAGGGTTCAATAATACAGCGGCTCACGAGGAGAACAAAGCAGTAAGTTTTGAAGGGATTTCAAGACCCCTTTAAAAATGTAGGTGTAGCCTATTGCGTAAAAAATTCGGCGGAGTCTCAAGGTTGTCTTCCTGATTGATCAAATGAAAAGAATCGACATCGGTTGTTATTGAAATTGTATTATTTCACGGCGATGCCGGAGCAGTAGAGCTAAAGTATCATTTCTTGTTAGCTGCATGCATGGTGATCTTCCGTACGTTTCGGTACCTCTTGGTTGCGTGCTGCTCACCGCTGAGAGCCCGGGCCAAGGTCTCGCAGAAAGAGGCGGCTGCAGTCAAAAGGAAAACAAACGAAGACTATAGGCTATGTACCACAGCCTCAGATAAACGTATATCGTGCCCAAGTTGGCTTTCGGGCTATACTTAGTTGAATACATCAAGGTATCATGTGACGCTAGCAGACACGGATGCGAAAGATACAACGGGAGGAGCGCATGGTTAAAAGAGCACGCCCTGGTCCTGTTTAGTCTTTCTCGTCCGTGTCTACTATAACGTCATAACACTTTCTGATCGATAGTGCACGTTCGTACAGTTCATCGACGTGATATAAACTTCGACATGCGATTATTTCGAGTGAATTCTCATTTGTCAAGGGGACTGACAACCGATTTTTCTCAGTTTTCTTACGGCGCAGCGGAAATCTTTCGTCGTCTGTAACGGTTAAACCTATACAGCGACTGATTCTAAAAGCGCGAGGATATTTCCCAGGCATATATTTTTTTTTCATTTTTAGAAGCCACTAAAAATGTTCAACTCCCTGTTCCAGCAACGCTGTGCACCGCATTCATGGATGCACGGTATCTCTCCTCGCAAGCTGTTCATTTCGCTAAAGATTCTGCTTTCACAGCAACGAGTGCAGCTGTGGTTAACCATAGGCGTGAACATGGAGGAGGCCGAGCAAGGGGGAAGACGGGGGGAAGGCGGGAGGGGCTCCCTAGAATTATAATTAAGGTATACCTAAAGGTAGCACATACAGATACTCTAGCCCTTTCAGAGGAGAAAAGCGGAGTAAATCGCCTCTGTATTGTGTCCATGTGTGTGTGTATGTGGGGGGGGGGCAAAGTCATCCCTACACATGGACAAAATCTGGAGGGAGGGTGTGACTCGGCATGGGAGACGCAAAGTCAGCCCCGTACATTGACATAGTTTGGGCGACTTGTGCTGCGACAAAGCTTCACCCCCAAAAGGGAAAAACCTGAACGTGCCTATAGTCTTCAACTGTTTCGTGATTAAAAAGCAAGCAGAATAAGTTACTCTGATAAAGCAAGTATTTCTCCTAGCTGGGTCACATACGCCAGGCAGGCAGCAACTGCCAGTGGCAGTTGTGTGGCAGTTTGGGCTAGTTGGTATGACATGACTATCGTCAAGCCTGTGGAACCCTGGAGCCCCATCCATCGAGCGCATAACGCCTTCCGAAACCCCTGCCATTCTTGCTTCGTGCCCTTGCGAATCGAAAAAAAAAAAAAACGTTTTTTTTTTTTCTTCCTTCCTTCCTTCATCGTGTAATATAGTAAACTCTGGTGGAAATGGGGTTAAACCCCATTTCCACCAGAGTTAGTAAACCGTTTTCGCATATCACATGATGCTCACTGGTGCGCAGCAGAGTGCCGATCTCAGGCTCACGACAGCCGCTGCATGCCGATGTTGAGGAGACGCTGCCGGCGCTGTACGACTGGTCACGCGTGGAGGACGCGTCCGCCTTGCAGGCGTCTTCGTGCGAGCAGGACGAGCAGCTGCCACTGCTCTCGCTGGAGCACGCCGCCGACTGGACCTCATCCTCGCTGCTCGTCGCGCAGCAGCAGCCACCGTGGTCGCAGCCGCACGTGACGCCTCCTGAAATAGGTGATGATATGTCGCATGTGCGAATTGGCCATTCGGAGTACAGTGTTGTAGAGGTAGTAGAACACTGTATTCAGGGGGTCGTTCAATGGCGACGCGGCTGCATGTGGTGATACGTGGCTGGTGGTGGGCAAGACAAACGTGTGTGTTTTTTTTTTTGTTTTTTTTTGGCAAATGGCTGGCTGTAAAAGCAGCGTGTCATGCAGAGGCGGATCCAGCCACTCAATTTATGGGGGGGGGGGGGGTCACCTAAAGTAACACCTAAGAGGGGGGCGTGGTTATGACTGTTTTGTTTTTAGTAGCACGAACACTCCGTCTCAACATGGCTTTCGCGCAGGCCTTTCGTGTGTTACACAGCTAACCGAATTCGTACATGACATCGCTTCATCATTCGACCAGGGCATTCAATTGGAGGCTGTATTTTTGGACTTAAAAAAGCTTTTGATGTCGTCCCCCACAGTCTTTTGCTTCATAAGTTGTCGTTTCTTGGTATTCCTAAAACCCTCATAGACTGGATTAAGGATTATCTCAGCAGCCGCAAGCAATGTGTTGTGATAAATGGTGTGTCTTCATCAACAGCTGATGTACTGTCCGGGGTGCCGCAGGGGTCGGTCCTGGGGCCGCTTCTGTTTTTGATTTTTATCAATGATTTTCCACTGGGTTTGAAATCAACAGTGAGGCTTTATGCTGATGATTGTGTTTTGTATTGCCCAGTCAAGTGTTTTGATGACACCACAGTACTTCAGTCTGACCTCGATAAGATTGTGTCTTGGTGTGCTCAGTGGCAAATGAGTTTGAACCTAACTAAATGTTTTCATGTGCAATTTAATAACAAAAAAAGGTAGTATCCAGGTCTTATTACTTAAATTCCTGCGCAGTACAAAAGGTAGATCAAGTTAAGTATCTCGGCGTAACATTCACGGCAACACTAGATTGGACCAGTCACGTAGATCTAATCACAGCCAAGGCTTCGCGCTTAATTCATTTTTTCCAAAGAAATTTCAACGACGCGCCGCAAACACTCAAGGAAACCCTGTATATTACAAATGTGCGCCCAATTTTAGAGTATGCTTGTGTTTCTTGGGACCCTTTCACGAATGTACTGAAAGAAAAGTTGGAGAGGGTGCAAAAAAGGGCTGCTAGGTGTATTACAGGAAATTACGATTTTAGAATAAGCTAGGTCTTCTGGAATTCTTCAGGCCTTGGGATGGGAACCCCTTTGTGGACGACGGAAAGTTCAAAGACTTAAATTTCTCTATAATATATATCACGGTAAGACTGGGCTAAATAAAGAGCGGTATTTAAAGACGCCTATAGTTATATGTCCGAACAGAAAGATCACTTATATAAAATTAGAGAATATACCTGTCGATTGAATGTGCTTAAATACTCTTTCTTTCCAAATTCTATTAGTGACTGGAATGCGCTAAAAATGCCAATATTCTCTGATTCTAATTTCCTAACAGCCATTGAAACAGCATTTTGAGCTGCTGAAATAACCCATATATTTAACGTTGGCTTTGTACTTCTCTTGGTTGTTGATTTTTTATATGTATAATTACTGCTTTCGTTGCATAATCCTGTGTTTTGTACTTTTGTTCTAATGCTGTACTACAAGTGTTGATTTCTCCTGTATACTGTAATGCACGATTTATTTGCTTTTAATTTTGCTGTTTTGTATTCTATTTTCTACTGTAACCCCCCTACAACAATGCCCAATGGGCGATGTAGGTACTTGTAAAAAAAACACTGTTAAGGTGTGCTCACAGTGCTTTCACGAGATATTTTATTTATTTCTTAGGAGGGGGGCATCGCTCATAACGCACCCCCCCCCCCCCCTCTGGAACAGCCAATGGTGTCATGAACGCATCCAAAAAAGAAAGAGGGGTAAAACCACAGAACACCTGGTAAAACTACCCCGAAATGATTCAACTTTGCTTGCGCATAGACCCCCCCCCCCCCCGCCCCAATTGAAAAAACTTTCTGGCTACGTCCGTGTATGCGAGTGAAATGTATAGCAAGAGAACCAATATTAGCGTACGTGGAAGACACGCATTAGGAGACACATAAAATGCTATATCTGCCTCTTCGTGTGTGTCGTGGCTCTTTGCTTACAGTTACGATACACCAATTCACCCGAACAGCAAGCAGTTCCGGTTTTCGACACCGCGGCGTTCGTAGCCGACCGGAGCTAGAGTTACTTTATAAGCTACCCTTAGGTAGCGTATACAGTAACTCTAATCGAAGCAGACAAGGTGACAGTTTTCCTTCAACATGGCGGAATTTCACAATGAGCAGCATTTCGGGCGTAGGTTCATCGCAACGTTCACCCTCCCCCGACCCCCTAAGTCGATGTACGGGGAAATTTTCGCGTTCCCCTCTTTAGCGACTGGGAGGGGAAGCGCATGCCGAAGTTTTATTCACTCTGCTTCACTGACTGCATTGTACCCATGGAGAAAAAAAAAAAAGCTCGTAGGAAGCCAGCGAAAGCACTGTACAACGCAACAGGTGCAAAAAAAAAAAAAAGGAGTATCGGCACTGCACGCCATCACCAAGTTCAGAGCGCGCAGCCGAATATTTGTACGTTGCCGAATATTTGTCCGGCTACGCATCGCAGCCGAACGAATATTCTCGACATTGCCTCACCTTCACTCTTTCAGATTAGACATTCAATTTCAGCTAGCTGGTAGTCTCGGCCTTGTTTCCTTAATCAGAATTACAGTTTACAGTATTCGTCAGTGGCCTAGACTGGGCGTACACAAGGTCCGTTAGATAATTTACCTGTCTGTATGCCGGTGACGTCACAGCTAAATCCACCGCAGTCAGGGCACGCCGATTTCGATTTGGATGTTCTTCCTGGTGCTGAAGGACGTGACGACGATCGTTGGTCGACCTGGGAAGCGGCCGCGCCGCGGCCGTGCATCTGGTTTTCCCGCCGAGGAGATTCGGCGATTGTTCTGCGCTCTCGTAGCCGAGGGCGAGACAAGCGCATACGCACGTGCGCTTCGAATGAAGTCGTCGTCGTGTCCTCCCGCGGAGCGTCGAACCTGTCAAATGTAGAATGTCTCACTGTTAAGCCTATAAAGGGAATGACATTGGGCTTTTTGATGCTGCAGATAGACCTTTTCGAAAACGCCTCCCTGGGCGCCGCCATATTCCTCTTTGGGCTGCGCAAATTGGCGCGTGACCTTTCAAAAATGCACTGACAAGGCTGCGCCCTTAGCCTTTGTACTCTCGCGCGCAACCCATCATGACGGTTTTTTTTCCTCCTGTGAAATCTGAAGTGAATGTCAGCGCGTATAGAATGCGGACAAAAAGTGCTGTCGTGCTCTCTTTGTCCGTGATCGACCACGCCGTTTCACTTCATGCTCAAGTAAGGAACTGCACGTTTATACATAACAACCAGCTCTGTTAGCGCTGGTGAAAGCAAAGTCTATAGTGGGTTGAATACCACCATCACGTTCAGCCCCACTAGAGGCCAAGTCACTCGGCTGCAGGTCACGAGATCGAATCCCAGTTGCGGTGGCTGCATTTGCAAAAGAGGCGAAAATGCTGTGGGCCCGTGGGCCCGGACTTGGATGAGCGTGAAAGAACCCCAGGGGACCGAAATTTCCGGAGCCCTCCACTACGGCGTGTCTCATAGTAATATGGCGGTTCTGGGACATACGTTATACCCCTCATATCAAATCCAATCGTGTTCAAACGGGTTGTCACGCGCGATCCCCTGTGTCCGTCAAAACCGATGGAAGAAGCCAGGACCGTGCTTGTGCACATTAATCGAGACGCAGTACCCGCATGCGTTCAAGTGTCATTACGCCATCATGCTGGCTTCGGTGAGCTTGTATTCAAGCTGCATAAGTACCTCCATTTGTTCTGTGCGACACTTGAAAGGATAATCCATACAAGCTAAAAGGCGAAGTGCCGCTGCTGACATGAGGACAGCGTGCGAGAACTGAGACTTCGGGAACGACCACATTAGGACCGCATACGTACAGACGGGTCCACTGTTCAAGGGAACCCCTGTATGAGCAGCATGTTTAGATTTCGCTATCTTACGGAATCATAGCGGCTTAGATATGCATAAGACTACTGGTGGTTAAATGTTCCGTCTCCTCTTGACAGACTATTGATTTTCATGAAGACTGTTTCTTAATTCACTTGCTCTTAGAGGGCCAGGAGTATTGATGGTGTGTGCATTCGAGTGTTCCCTGTAGCAGTGGACCATCGCGAGCGAAAACAGCCCCATAAGTGGGCAGCGCGTGCGTTAGAATCGCATGTAACACTTGTACTATACACGGAACATCACGGCGATGGCGAAAACTCTTCCGAGTGTTGTCTTTGTGTTAATGGGATATGCTGTCGCTTTGTAAGCAAAAAACAAACAAAAAATAAAGCTAAATACTTGATCCATGGTGAGATTAAAGAAACCAGGGGCAAACCGAGTCGCGAACGTACTCGAGGAACCGGCATAAGGTTGTGACTGAAGGTGCTATAAATGAATCTCACGCGATCTCGTCAGTCACAACGCGATGGTGCTCCGTGGCGACAACCTTCACGGGACCAGTGGATGCAGACACGGTCTTCCCGCGAAGGACCCCGGCCACCGCCGAATCACCGTGCTCCTCCGCGGCCTTGCCGTTGGCCACGTCTGACGGTGGGGTATCCTTGAGCAGGTTATCCAGTTGTTCCGTGTCCAGCATAGTGGTTTGGTAGGCGGCGCTGACCGACTTGGCGGGTTTGATCACTTGCCTGGACACCGCCTGCTCGGACACGGCTTCCTTCTTGGCTGTGGACGTCGCCGCCCGCCGGTTCCTGGACGTCCCATGGGTGGTGCTGGCGCAGCGAGACTTAGGTGTTGCGAGGGTGGAATCGTTCTCTTTTTTGGCGCTCTCTTTTGACGGAGACATTGCTCTCATGGTCACGACGATAGTTTATGGAGGACACTCACTGGGAAGGCTTAATTTTGGACGTCCCCAAATGGCGGCTCAGTTCTTGATTGCCAACAATGGCTCTTACCCATTACAAGGAATTGGTCAAAAAGCGGTTGGTTCTGTGACACCGATGGAAATATAATAATCGAAAAATACTTCGCAAATTAACTCAACCTATAAAACTATTCATGGAGCCGAGCACACCGCGAACGCGAGGTTGACAAGTTATTTCTCAACCCAAAAAAGGCCCGCAGAGATCAATGCTGAACGTAGCACGCACTGAGACTTCGACGCCAACGTTCGTAAGAATCAGGGACGAGGAATTAAACTCGGAACCATTTGGCGGCAGAATTATAATCTATCTGTATATCTATCTGGTTGGTTGGTATGAGGGGTTTAACGTCCCAAAAGCACCTAATGATTATGAGAGACGCCGCAGTGGCGGACTCCGGAAGTTTAGACCACTTGGGGCTCTATTTAACGTACGCAAATCTGAGCACACGGGCCGACAACATTTTCGCCTCCATCAAAAATGCAGCCGCCGCAGCCGGGATTCGATCCCGTGACCTGCAGGTCAGCAGTCGAGTACCTTAGCCACTAGACCACAGCGGCGGGGCAATATCTATCTATCTATCTATCTATCTATCTATCTATCTATCTATCTATCTATCTATCTATCTATCTATCTTTCTATCTATCTATCTATCTATCTATCTATCTATATATATATATATATATATATATATATATATATATATATATATCTATCTATCTATCTATCTATCTATCTATCTATCTATCTATCTATCTATCTATGACATTATGCTTTCATGTACGTTTTGTTAAAGGGATGTATACCGAAATTCGTATCGCTGGACATGGCTGCATGGCAAACGTAAACGACAAGCCATGACATGGGAGTCATGTTATGCATGTCTGTATACCAAGTTGGTATGACGTCACAAGAGTGTACGAAGAACATAATTGAGAGGTCTTAACGCACGATTGTTTAAAACCATGCCATTCACGGTATGATTTACGTGACATGATCTCGGGGCCCGCAGCCTTTTAATTAAATGGATGTACCGGGTGTCCGAAATATAAGGAACCACATTAAAAATTAGGAAGATAACGTCGTTACGTGGAGCACACCTAGTGGACAGTATTCCCAGTACACTGCATTGGCAATTTCCAAGTTTTTCGTTAATATATATATATATATATATATATATATATATATATATATATATATATATATATATATATATATATATATATATATATATATATATATATATATATATATATATATATATATATATATATATATATATATGGGATATGGCACAACGGGAGCGTTGTCAACAACGCTCCCGTTAACGAGAAACCTTTCCTTTACACACACCGCCCGCCGCCCGCCGAACGACCAATTACGGGGAAACCCCTTTCTTTAGGCACACCGTCCCGGACCCTCCCGGCACCGCGGCGACAATCTTGGGTGGCCCGACACACGCCAAGAACTGAACAGCACGTGATATGAACCGTAGGTGGATGTAGACGGACAGTTGGCTGATGCTGATGCTGATGACCTTTGATGGATGGCGCTTACCCACAAAAGGGGATGGGCCAAGAACCGGGCGGCAGGATACTTAAATGAAACTACACTGAAAATGAAGCCAATCTTAAAAAGTAGCTTAAAATAATACTACCAAAAAACAAAAATGTGTGCTGAGCAAGCGGTCAAACCATCTTTTGTTTTTGAAAGACATAACTACGAATTATAAACTAAAGATCTGAAAGGGTAGTGGTTCACTAGCATGGTAATCTTTTAGTTGCGTTGATGTAATCAAACACAGCGGAGCATACATCCCTGTGGTAGTAACCAAATGAAGTTCCGCCAAGTGATAAAATTACTGGTAAATTTACTTGTATTCCTAGCTTTTGTAATGGGGCTACTAAAAATCTTTTTCTCTGATAAGAATAACGTTGACAGAATAAAAAGAAATGTTCAATTGTTTCAATTTTGTTGCACCAAATGCATAGCGGTGACGCCTTGAGCTGAGCTTTATTAAGGTAATAATTTAGTTGTGGAACTGCACAGCGCAATCTGGTATAAGTGACCTCTAACTGGCGAGATACACACCACTGTTGACAGTTGGCTTCGTTCTCAGTGTTGACAGTGGTTCTTCCTCTTTTTTACTTTTTTACTTTCTTTCTTTTTCTTTCTTTTTTCGTCTTTTTTCTCCTTTTTTTCCTTCTTCCAGTTCCCTCTCACTCTCGCAAGCGTCTTTCAAGGCGAGAGGGACGCGGCAGCAAGGAAGTTTGGAAGCTCATGTCAGTGTAACTCATCCCCTGATGAAGGGAGGTCCCCTCCCGAAACTGTTGGGAAATAAATATATTTATCCTTGTTGACAACGCTCCCGTTGTGCCATATCCCATACCTTCACGAAGACTAACTGGCCCATTGAATTATTACTCCGACTATATATATATATATATATATATATATATATATATATATATATATATATATATATATATATATATATATTAGTGTGTGTGTGTGAAGAAGGTGTCCTTGGATCCATTGGAAAAATACCAAGAAGTAGAGAAAGGGCACAACGATAACTTCTTTAATTTTTCCAACGTTTCACCCGGGGACCAGCCTTCATCAGGGCCGGTCCCTGACTTAATAACTTCCCCTGTACTTTTCTTGGCATTATTGTCTGTTAGGTCACAATAATACTGTCTCAAAACACGGAAAAACCAGCCCTTAAGTATACATTTGTTTTCCTTTTTCATTAAGGAGGGTCTCGTACTGGAAGACTTGGTGCCTTAGGTTGTATACGAGGGACTATTGGTCAGCTTCCAGCTCGTAATAAGTTCACGTGCTACTTGGCGCCATACGGGCCCATAAAGAGTGAGCCACACTCGCCGCCATGGCATCCTATGGCGCTGACTGACACTCCCACGTTTAAATTCACATATATAACCAACATAGTGACTGGGAGGATAGCTGCCGTGGTAGCTGAGTGGTAAAGCATCGATTGCGTTTTTCGAAGGTCGCAGGTTCGGTTCCTGCCCATGGCAAGTTATCTTTTCACCCACTTTTCTTTCTTCACAATTACTATTTGGTCTAATAACTTCCCCTATACTTTCCATGGTATTATTGTTTGTTAGATCTCATTAATATTGCGTCAAAACACGTAAAACCTAGCCCTTAAGTATACATTTGTTCCTTATATGTATGTATATATATATATATATATATATATATATATATATATATATATTGTGAGGAGGTTTATTAGCCGTTAAAGACAGCGACGAGACAGCGTCAAGAACCGTCCAGCGATCGGCACAGCAACGAACCGAAGTACGAGCCGCGAGAGCCAGGCGTTGGCGATGCTGCTCGCTGCAGGCACATCTTCTTCTTCACAATCGCCCCCGCTGAAAAAGGAGCCATCCTGGCGACTTAAGAAGTTTCAGGCAAAGGCTCATGGTACGGTTTCAGTCGGGAAACATGGACGATGTCACGTGCACGCCGGCGCATGTCGTCCGATCGGGAAACTGGTTCAGTTAGGAAATTAACCGGAGAGGTTTTCTCCAAAACGGTGTAAGGCCCCTCGTACCGCGGGACAAGTTTCGAGGAGAGTCCCGGTGTTTGGTATGGGATGGCAAGCCACACAAGAGACCCTGGGGCATAGTTGGGATCCGGAAGAGAGGTGCTACAAGTTTCTTTCTGGCGTTGTTGTTCTTCCGAGGTGAACGCACGGGCGAGCTGGCGGCACTCTTCGGCTTGTCTAGCAGCATCGGAGATAGGTGGACACTCGGATGCATCAGGACGGTAAGGAAGTAGGGTATCAATTGTATGGGAAGGCTCACGTCCGTAAAGAAGAAAGAAAGGTGAGAATCCCGTGGTGGATTGTATTGCGGTGTTATATGCGAACGTGACGTATGGGAGAACACGGTCCCAGTTGCTGTGATCAGATGCCACGTACATTGAGAGCATATCACCTAGCGTGCGGTTGAACCGTTCCGTTAGTCCGTTAGTCTGCGGGTGGTATGCTGTCGTTTTCCGATGAATGACGTGGCATTCCAAAAACAGAGTTTTGACGACCTCGGAAAGAAAAGCGCGGCCTCTGTCACTAAGGAGCTCTCGAGGTGCACCATGTCGAAGGATAAAGCGTTGCAAAATGAAAGAGGCGACATCCTGAGCTGTAGCGCTCGGCAAAGCGGCTGTTTCGGCGTAGCGTGTCAGGTGGTCGACCGCCACTATAATCCACCGATTACCATCTGGTGTCAATGGAAGGGGACCGTAGAGGTCAACGCCGACGCGATCAAATGGCTTGGCAGGGCATGGAAGTGGCTGCAATGCGCCAGTCGCACGTGGCAGTGTTGATTTACGTCGCTGGCAGTCAGGACAGCACTGCACGAATTTACGTACAAAATTGTACATGCCGCGCCAGTAATAGCGATGGCGAAGGCGTTCATATGTTTTGAACACTCCGGCGTGGCCACATTGCGGATCGTCGTGAAGGGAGGCGCATACTTGCGATCGTAAAGTGCGTGGAATGACCAGCAACCACCGGCGGCCATCGGGAGCGTAGTTGCGTCGATGAAGAAGTTGATCGCGGATGGCGAAATGGAGAGCTTGACGTCGGAGGGATCGAGATACTGGAAGGTTGGGCGTGCCAGATAAATATTCGATAAGAGAGGCGATCCACGGGTCACGACGTTGTTCGGTGGCAATTGATTCAAGATTTAACGATGACAAGTACTGGAGGCACGTGTTTCCGCACGTCGGATCTGGTGGCAAAGGTGAGCGGGACAGGGCATCAGCGTCAGAGTGTTTGCGTCCGCAGCGGTATACGACGCGAATGTCGTACTCCTGGATGCGGAGTGCCCATCGCGCAAGGCGGCCAGAAGGGTCTTTCAATGTGGAAAGCCAGCAAAGCGCGTGGTGATCAGTTACTAGATCGAACGGGCGGCCGTATAAGTACGGCCGAAACTTTCCAAGCGCCCACACCAGAGCCAAACATTCTTTTTCTGTCACGCTGTAATTAGTTTCGGCTTTCGTCAGAGTGCGGCTAGCGTAGGCTACAACGTATTCTGAATAGCCGGGCTTTCGTTGAGCGAGGACCGCGCCTAGCCCGACGCCGCTGGCGTCGGTGTGCACTTCGGTAGGAGCCGTCGGGTCGAAGTGGCGAAGAATAGGTGGGGAAGTAAGCAGACGGCGCAGAGTAGCGAAGGCAACGTCACATGCAGGGGACCAGGAGGTGAGGTTCACGTCACCGCGAAGAAGCTGCGTTAACGGTGACATGATAGATGCAAAATTGCGAACAAAGCGCCGGAAATAGGAGCATAGGCCTACAAAACTGCGAAGTTCTTTCATGGTCGTCGGCTTGGGAAATTCTGCGACTGCTCGAAGTTTTGCTGGGTCTGGTAATACGCCGTGCTTGGACACGATGTGGCCTAGGATGACGAGCTCGCGTGCAGCGAAGCGGCATTTTTTTAGGTTAAGCTGCAGACCAGCGTTGGTCAGAAAACTCAAAACGTGCCTGAGGCGAAGGAGGTGCGTAGGAAAGTCATGGGAAAAAACCACGACATCGTCGAGGTAACACAGGCACATATTCCATTTGAGGCCACGTAGCGTATTATCCATAAGACGTTCAAACGTGGCAGGCGCGTTACAAAGCCCAAAGGGCATGACGTTAAATTCATATAGTCCGTCTGGTGTAATAAATGCTGTTTTTTGGCGATCGGCTTCTGCCATTGGGACCTGCCAGTAGCCAGACCGCAAATCTAGCGACGAGAAAAATTCCGCTCCGTGAAGGGTGTCAATGGCGTCATCAATGCGCGGCAAAGGATAGACGTCCTTGCGGGTTATCTTATTCAAACGACGATAGTCCACGCAAAATCGGATAGATCCGTCTTTCTTACACACCAGGACGACGGGAGACGCCCAGGGACTGTGAGATGGTCGAATGACGTCCCTACGAAGCATATCTTCGACTTGATCGTTGATGACGCGGCGCTCTTCAGCGGAGACACGGTATGGTCTTTGACGCAGTGGCTGGTGTAGGCCGGTGTCAACATAATGTTTGACTTGTGATGTGCGGCCCAGTTGAGGTTGCGACACATCGAACGAACTCCTGAACTCATGGAGAAGATCCAGCAGGTCGGCATGTTCGGTGGGAGTGAGAGTGTCAGCGATGGCGCTGGAAAACGTATCATTGGACGACTCCCCAAGTGCTGACAGTGCTTTTGGGTGGTCGCAGTAGTCGTCCGGAACATCAAACAAAAACGAAGGGTCGAGATCCTGCACGCGGCCGAGACATTCCCCCGCAAGCAATGTGACAGGTGTGGAAAGCGGATTGCTTACGAACATGTTGCTTCTTCCGGCGGCAAGGTCAATTGTTGCGAAAGGCAGCGGCAAAGCTCGACGACATTTGAAAATATCGGAAGGCATAAAAAGAACTGTAGCGTCAGTGTAGGCGTTGCATGAAACGGGAACAAGGGCGAAATTTCCAGGCGGAATATCGGTATCTTCAAGAACGAGCAACTTCGGCGGCTGATGAGGAGCGTCCAGTAATGGGACATCACACAAGGGCGAAAACTCAACTTCGGCGCGTGCGCAGTCAATGACGGCATTATGGCGGGATAGGAAGTCCCACCAGAGGATGACGTCATGCGAACAGACAGGAAGAACAATAAACTCCACGATGTAAAGAATGCCTTCGATGGAGACTCTTGCAGTGCAGGCTGCGAGAGGCGTTACTTGCTGTGCGCTTGCGGTGTGAAGCGACAGTCCCGAAAGCGGCGTCGTTACTTTGCGTAATAAACGGCAGAGATTAGCGGCAATAACAGAAACAGCGGCGCCAGTGTCCACAAGGGCGAAAGTACAATAACCTTCAACAGTTACTGCGACCACGTTAGCAGGAGAGGAGCGAGGGCTTAGACAGTTCGAAAACGGCGCAGTTCTTGCCTCTTGAACTGCGTTGCTTAGTTTTCCTGGTCGGAGGGTCCGGGCCGGCGACGCATGGGGGAGGGCGATCGCCGACGAGGAGAGGGTGCGCGTTGCGGCTGAAAGTCTAGGTGGTCAGTAGGCGCATAGCGAGGTGGCGAGACCGGCCCGTATTGGACGAAGGGTTGGCTGCCGGGATGCGACGACCGGGAATAGTTGCCGAACGTCTGAGGTCGACGGCGGCAGTAGCGAGCAACGTGTCCGGGAGTGAAGCAAGCGTAGCAAATCGGTCGGTTATCGGGCGTCCTCCAGGAATTGGCGACTGGTGCTGCCGCCCAAGGTGCAGTATAAGCAGCCGGGTGTGCGGGCTGTGAGCGCGTGGTGTAGGGTGGTTGCGGGAGCCTACGTACAGCGTCTGCATATGTGAGCGGCGCGGCTACGGGCTGCATCTCTTGTGAAAAGGCGACAGGCGGAGCCACAGGCTGCGTTGCATAGGTTAGGGGCACGGCCACAGGCTGAACGGCTGGCGGATAGGCGACAGGAGCGCCTACCGGCTGTGCGACACCCGGGCAGTGACCACGGCTTGATAGAGGTGGCTCGTAGTGCGCACGAGGAACAGCTTGTGCAACCTCTTCCGATATAGCCGTGCGAAGCGGGGCAGGTAGACGGGTGGTGGTCTCGTGAGTAAAGGGCACTAGGGAAAGTTGGCGGGCGACTTCCTCACGGACGAAGACTCGGACTTGCTGAAGCAATGGTGAATTGTCGGGCATGGAGTCGAAGCTGGACAGCGACTCACCACCAGGCTGAGGCTTCCTAGTCAGAGTGCGTTGCTTTTTCAACTCGTCGTAGCTCTGACACAAGCTGACGACTTCAGAAACTGTGCTTGGATTCCTTGCCAAAAGCATTTGAAATGCGCCGTCGTCGATGCCCTTCAGTATGTATTTGACCTTGTCGGATTCGGGCATGGTGTCATTCACACGTCGACAAAGGTCGACGACGTCCTCAATATAACTGGTAAAGGTCTCGCCAGTCTGCTGAGAGCGGACGCGCAAGCGCTGTTCTGCCCTCTGCTTGCGGACAGCCGGCCGACCGAACACTTCAGCACATGACGTCTTGAAGACGCTCCATGTGGGGATGTTGTGTTTGTGGTTATTAAACCACAATTCGGCGACGCCAGTGAGATAAAATATCACGTGGCCCAGCTTGTCGGCTTCATCCCACTTATTGTTGGCGCTCACCAGTTCATAGTGCTCGAGCCAGTCTTCGACGTCGGTCCCATCCACACCGCTGAAGACCTTCGGCTCCCGTAGTTTAGGATGGCCAGGGCAGTTGAACTGGAGCGAAGGCGTCGATGTAGTGGCGTTGGCAGTCATGACAGGTGGTAGCGTGCGGCTTCGCAGCTCCAGGGTGTAGCAACGGGGATTAACAGCACCTTCCACCAAATGTGAGGAGGTTTATTAGCCGTTAAAGACAGCGACGAGACAGCGTCAAGAACCGTCCAGCGATCGGCACAGCAACGAACCGAAGTACGAGCCGCGAGAGCCAGGCGTTGGCGATGCTGCTCGCTGCAGGCACATCTTCTTCTTCACAATATATATATATATATATATATATATATATATATATATATATATATATATATATATATATATATATATATAGAGAGAGAGAGAGAGAGAGAGAGAGAGAGAGGGCAGTCTTTTCTAGTGTTTGCCCTGCACCATCTGGTAGCTCGCCATAAAATTCATTTCCTTTGTGATGACGTTTATTGAACCGGAGAAGTCGCAACGATGTCGCAACGAAAAATGGCCGTACGACAAGTCTGGCAAAAGGCGGCCCAGGTTCTCGTGCAATCAGAGCACGGGGTTTTTCCTTCTCTTTGGAAGGCGCATACACGTTAGTGCGTATGCTCCACTACAATACCCCCCGGGTTGAAGAGTAGCCATCCTGGCGACTCAGGGAGTAGGCACAATGAGGGGGTCGTAGTAGGGCTTGAGACGGTCGACGTGTACGGTCTCGCGTCCTCGACGGCGCAAATCTGGCGATTGTGTTAGGGGCTCGACGATGTAATTCACTGGTGAGGTTGCGTCAATGACACGGTATGGACCATGGTACCGGGCCAGAAGTTTAGAAGACAGGCCAGGAACGTGCGGGGGCACCCAAAGCCACACGAGGGAGCCAGTACGAAACGTAGGCGCTATGTGATGAGCGTCATCATGCCGGGTTTTTTGTAGACCTTGAGCCTCACTTGTCATAGACCGAGCCAACTGACGGCAGTCTTCAGCGTATCTGGTGACTTCCGAAAGCGGGGAGCACTCCGATACATCAGGGCGGTACGGAAGTATGGTGTCGAGTGGGTGGGATGGCTCGCGGCCGTACAACAGAAAGAACGGGGAAAAACCGGTAGTCGCTTGCGTCGCGGTGTTGTAAGCGAAGGTAACAAAAGGCAAGACAGCGTCCCAGTTAGTGTGGTCGGAGGAGGTGTACATCCTCAGCATGTCGCCAAGTGTGCGGTTGAACCGTTCAGTGAGACCATTCGTCTGTGGATGGTATGCGGTAGATTTCCGGTGGATGATGTTGCATTCAGCGAGAATAGCTTGGATGACCTCCGACAGGAACACTCGACCCCTATCACTGAGTAATTCCCGTGGAGCCCCATGGCGGAGAATGAAGCTGCGGAGAATGAAGAGTGCAACTTCGTGGGCGGTCGCTGCTGGTAGAGCTGCAGTCTCAGCGTAGCGTGTCAGATGATCGACGCCGACAATAATCCACCGGTTTCCAGAGCGACTATATGGGAGGGGGCCATAGAGATCGATACCCACGCGGTCGAATGGGCGAGCCGGGCATGGGAGCGGCTGTGACATGCCAGTAAGGTGCCGCGGAGGTGTCTTGTTCTGTTGGCAAGTGGTGCAAGACTGAACGTATTTCTGCACAAAGCGATAAATTCCTCGCCAGTAATATCGTTGGCGCAGCCTTTCGTAGGTTTTCAGGACACCTGCGTGAGCACTTTGAGGGTCTGCATGGAAATTCATGCAGATGTCAGAGCGCATATGAGTTGGGACAGCAAGGAGCCACTTCCGACCACCAGGCATGTAGTTCCGGCGGTACAGAATGCTGTCTCGCACGGAAAAGTGGGCTGCTTGTCGGCGTAGCGCTCTCGTGGAAGGGACAGCAGACGGATCGGTAAGGTAGTCGAGTAACAATGCAAGGTATGGATCTTTACGCTGCTCCGAAAGCATGTCAGTGGTGTCTATTGGTGACAAGGTGGTAAAAAGTGGTGGCAGAGAAGCCACATCTGGGGTCAAAGGCGATCGCGAAAGTGCATCGGCATCTGCATGCTTGCGACCGGAACGATATACTACACGGATGTCGTATTCTTGCAATCGAAGTGCCCAACGTCCCAGGCGTCCGGACGGGTCTTTCAATGTGGACAGCCAACATAGAGCGTGGTGGTCTGTGACCACGTCGAAAGGGCGGCCGTAAAGGTACGGGCGAAACTTCGTCAAGGCCCAGATTATGGCCAAACACTCCTTCTCTGTCACGGAGTAATTCAATTCAGCCTTCTTGAGAGCGCGACTTGCATAGGCGACTACGTATTCGGCTTGGGTGCCTTTCCGTTGTGCCAAAACTGCACCAAGACCGATGCCACTTGCATCGGTGTGAATTTCTGTGGCAGCAGCGGGGTCGTAGTGACGAAGAATAGGTGGTGAGGTCAGCAGGCGGCGCAGCTGGCGAAATGCGTCGTCACATGCAGGTGACCATGCAGATATACCTTTGCTGTTGGAGAGCAGACTTGTTAGAGGTGCGATGATGGATGCGAAGTTGGGCACAAAGCGACGAAAGTACGAGCAGAGACCGACGAAACTTCTTAGAGCTTTCAGTGATGTGGGCAACGGGAAGTCAGCGACAGCCCGAAGCTTATCGGGATCCGGAAGAACACCGTCTCTTGTGATGACATGTCCCAAGATGGTTAGTTTTCATGCTGCGAAGTGGCACTTTTTGGAGTTAAGTTGTAGGCCCGCAGAAGTTAGACACGTCAGAATCTCGTGGAGGCGAACAAGATGTGTCGGGAAATCAGACGAAAAGACTACGATGTCGTCCAGGTAACACAAGCAAGTTTTCCACTTATGGGCACGCAAGATGGTATCTATCATGCGCTCAAATGTGGCAGGTGCGTTGCAGAGCCCAAATGGCATCACTTTGAACTTACATAGACCATCTGGCGTTACAAAGGCTGTTTTAGGGCGATCACATTCAGCCATTGGCACCTGCCAATACCCAGAACGCAGATCCAAGGATGTAAAGTACTCGGCGCCTTGTAAACAGTCAAGAGCATCGTCTATTCGTGGTAGCGGGTAGACATCTTTCTTCGTAATCTTGTTTAAGCGGCGATAGTCCACGCAAAATCGAACGGTGCCATCTTTTTTCTTGACCAGAACGACAGGTGATGACCAAGCGCTTTGAGAAGGCTGTATCACTCCACGTTTAAGCATGTCGTCTACTTGCTCCGTAATGACGCGGCGCTCTTCGGCGGAAACGCGGTAAGGACGCTGTCGCAGAGGCAAATGTGAGCCGGTGTCAATAGTATGAGTGATAGTCGTGGTGCGGCCCAAAGCAGGTTCTTGAAAGTCGAAAGAAGAGCGAAACTTGTTAAGGAGAGCAACAAGTTGGCGGCGATGCGAGAGGGGAAGGTCTGCGTCAATAGCATTGTCGAAGGCTGACAAACTTGATGGCTCAGACGCATGAGTTATTGCGGCAATGTGACATGGCGTTTCGTCGGGAAGAATAATATCATCGATATGGTCGACAGGTTGCACATATCCCAACGTTTCACCACGAAGTAAGCTGATGGGGTAGTTGCAGTGGTTGGTAACCAGCATTACGGTTAAACCAGATGCAATTGTAAGAACGGCAAATGGGAGAACGATGCCCTTGCGTTCAGTAAAAACAGGAGATGGCGTAAACACCACCGTGGCGTCAGGTTGCGCCACACATGAAAGGCTTACAGGGACCGAAGCTTCCGGGGGCAAGGTGATGTCGTCGTCAGCGATGAGTTTGCAGAGCCGAGGAGACCGGTCGGGTGGTGGAAATTCATATGTTGGCACAAGGGACACTTCGGCACGGGAACAATCGATGATAGCTTCATGACCTGATAAGAAATCCCAACCGAGGATAAGGTCATGAGAGCAAGATGGCAGAACAAAAAACTGTACGACGTACATAACATCTTGGATGACGACGCGCGCCGTACACAGAGCCGAGGGATGAATGCGTTGCGAGCTAGCCGTGGACAGCACCATGCCACAGAGAGATGTGGTCACTTTCTTCAGTTTCCGACAACATTTGACGTCCATCACAGAAACGGCGGCCCCGGTATCAATTAACGCTAATGTGGCGACTCCCTCAACATCGACATCAACAACATTTTTCGGCGAAAACGGAGGCCTTGGGAATTGCGCACAAGTTGCAGTTCTTGCCTCCGGAACTGCACTGATTAGTTTCCCTCCTCAGGAGGTGGTCGACGACGCATAGGCGATGGCGACCGGCGACGAGGGGATGGGAAAAGAGCAGTCGATGGGCGGCGATCCGAGTCTGAGTGCCTCTGTTCATATGCAGATGCGGTGGCCTGCTGCGGCGCGTAGGTAGGAGTTCCGAAGTATGCGTTTGCAGGTGTGGGGCGACGGCGGCAGAAGCGTGCAATGTGGCCAGCGATGCCACAGGCGAAGCAGATAGGACGATTGTCTTGAGTGCGCCACTCATTAGATCGATGGAAAAAGCGAGGTGAGGGCCTGTAAACTGGAGGCGAGGCCGGAGGAGGTGGAGCAGATAAGGCGACTGGATGCGGTGGGGGCCGCGCGACCACAGCTGCGTAGCTGAGAGGTGAAGGTGGTGCAGGTGGTGCGTAGCCGACAGCTGAGAGATTAGGCGCTACTCCACTACGCCTTGTTCACTCTTCTATGTTCTACTTGGAGTGGAGTGAGTGAGTGAGAATTTATTAGAAGGCAGAGAGGTCGGCCTGAGCTAGTTCGCTCTAGCCTGCTGCTCTGCACAGGGGATATAGGGTCCCCACCATCATCCTTCATCCCTCTTTCCTTTCCCCTTCTCTACTTGGTGTGTCTACTAAAATTGGTGTGCGGTTTAAATATAGTGGGCAACATTTTGTGTTTCATGAGATGGCACCATTGCCGACCGAGTAATAGCAGAACTCCTGATTTGATTTGATTTGTGGGGTTTAACGTCCCAAAACTACCATATGATTTTGAGAGACGCCGTAGTGGAGGGCTGCGGAAATTTCGACCACCTGGAGGTTCTTTAACGCGCACCCAAATCTTAGTACACGGGCCGACAACGTTTCCGCCTCCATCGGAAATGCAGCCGCCGCAGCCGGGATTCGATCCCGCGACCTGCGGGTCGGCAGCCGAGTACCTTAGCCACTAGACCACCGCGGCGGGGCGTAGCGGAACTCCAGTTATAGCCTTTTACATAATTCATGATTTCGCTGTGTGTGTCCTCCGCGGTGGTGTAGCGGTTACTGCTCGGCTGCTCAATCGAAGGTGGCGGGTTCGGTGCCGGTCGCATTTCAAAGGGGAGGCGATATGGAAGAAGTCCATCTGCGTTGCGATGTTAGCGCACGTTACACCAGACGGTCAAAATTTCCGGAGCCTTCCACTATGGCGTCCCTCACGATAATATTGTCGTTTTGTGATGTAAAACTCCAGATATTATGAATTCACTCTTTATTACAAACTCCATGCTTTTACTTTTCGTCGGTTCGCTGCCACTAAAGAATTACGAATTCGCTTGAAATATAGTAGCCCCTTGTCTATTCCACATCGCTAATCCATCTAATAGAATTATTCATTTTCCCTATCGGTCCCTTAATTATTTCAAACATTCCGTATCATATGCTCCCAAGCTTCTACACGAAAGCTGTCAATCGAATTTTGAAAACCATGCTACACCTCCTCTGTTTTCATTTTGCTGGCACCTACATTTAATAAGGCTGAATTTGCATAATCTGCTGCTTCTTCACTATCTCCATGTCATTTAGATTCCAGCGGGGTTATTATTTTTTTTGTGGAGCTTAAAATACAACAGAATGTATATATTTATTAATGCTTCATTGTCAATTAATGTTCATTGATCGTTGTAAAACAATAAATGCACTTGCATTCTTCACACGACAGACATTTCTCCCACTGAGGCAGTCGTAGAAGGATTGTTCACGTAAAACAATAAAGAAATGGTGGCCCACCAGCATTGAACGAGTGATCGCACACATACATACACTGCATTGGATATAGTTTTCAGAAGTGAAAGCGCACGCGCGCACACACACGCGCATGCACATCACGATGACAGCTAAAACTATCAAGTAGATTCTATACCCAAAAATTAGCGCGCCGGGGAAGTGGGAGCGTCTGTTCATGGTGAATGTGTGCCTGAGAATACATGTACATAGCCGTGTATATGCATGAAAACCCATGGAAGCTGAAAGAGCTGAACTGATTCCCCTCCATTTTTTTATCTATCTCGAAGTTCGTTGTTTGTCAGTCACTGGGCTACGCCTTTCTAACTTCGCGTGCACAAGCCTGAAACCAAAACCGAAATCGCTATCCAGACAAGTGAAGTCAACCGCATCCGTCCGCCCAGTCGATCCAAAGCCAAAAGGACGCGCGCTGCCTGCCATGTGTTTTTGTGTTTGTTGAGTGCCGTTGCGTTTTGAGAGCTTTTTTAAATAATTGCGTGATATTTGTCGAGTTCTGTGACATTGCGCGTCGTAGAAAACGTCCTGCCATGCCTTCTGTGGAGGCAAAAAAGTAAGTATCGGCCCTAATATATGAAATAGCAATGAAAACACGCGAGCAGCTAGCCGACACTTTGGGGTATGAACTTTGATGTGAGTATTCGGAAGCACATGAACCTTTAATGTTAATTTTTTGTTAATCGATGCCATGTACCGTAGAGTAGCATGCCGTAGGCTTCGCGAACATACCGTGTCATGTCTGTCAGTTCCACACTGGACAATGAAATCATCCGGCTTTGGTAAAAATTGTTGCTGGGCTTAGTACCTTTGTATATGCTTTCATGTTTATATAAGCTTCTTCCTCCTAGATTAATGCGTATTTGCACTAACTGTTATTCTGGGAATTTTAGGAAGTCAGCTACCGTGTAGCTGGCAGAAGATCTTCCATGAACAACAATGATCAGTGTGGCACACTACAACACTTTAGCTACGTAAATATGTGTGCGCTTTTGAAAGCAGTCATCACTAATAGAGGAGAAGGATTGAAGGTGGAAGGACAAGGAGGTTAGCCATAAAAATAGAAAGTTATTTTGAAGCTAGCAGTGTAGGTCTTCCTTGAACTACATTTCGGGTAATTTGGTTTGGGCCGCAAGACGCGCTCTAAACATTCGCTGAGAAATGTTTAGGGGACATTCTTCGTGCCTCAGTTGACTAGAATATCTAACCACTGTTGACACCTCTGGTGATGTGATAGATAAGCTGTTGCAAAATTTCATTGCTTCGGTCAGTGTTTTGGCCACTAGTGAGATTACTATGAAAGGATACTGTCGCAGTTTTGAATATTACCTCTGCTCTCATGTAAGCAATTCTGAAGCAATCGTTCCGCGGCATTTTCGTCGTATTGGTACGTTTAATGAGTACATTTCGTGATGTTTCGCTCAAGTTTGCGACACTCATTCAGGAACCTGTTGAGGGCTGCTCACACTTTGCTGTAGTCCTCAAACCTGTATTCGCGGATGACATTTTACACTGATAGGTCTCACCACCATGCACTTTTCGTCATTAATGTTTGATTTTTGTACAATTAGGTATGAAGTTCCCAGTAGCTTTTCTGCTACTACTGGTAACGTTGCGCTCCCAGTAGAAGAAATTTCGTCAGACGAGCACCGCCTCTGGCTCATCCGAACTCCAACTGACGTGAGTATCGAAATGTCACAAATGGGGCTTCATTGCAACAAATACTTTTATTACGTGCTCAAAATCGCTTACTGTGAAAGTTTCTCTGAAAACCAGTTTGTTTTGTTTCCGAATATGCTATATTTCAAAGGACGTTAAGGTAGGCAGTGTGAGAATTATGTTTAGAATGACAGAAAGTTGATCTAGTTGGTACAGAATCACGATAAAAGAAGATTGGCTTGCAAACCCGGACACCAGGGTTTGTGTTGTCTTACTCTTCTCTTTAGCGTTTGCATGCCTATCTCCTTTTATTATTAAATTTAGTTACTGGTGTGGTGGTGATGTTTGCTCAGTAAGAAACTGTTAAAAGAGCTTTTGATATGTCCCCTGAAGTTGTCCCATCGAGCAAGGGGGTACACCTGCTTTTCAAAAGTGTTATTAATTAGTAGGGGCTGTTTTCACTGTCTCTTTGTAACAGGTTAACATTTCAAACCTGGATGGAGTGAAGATTTCCCTAAGAGGAGGTGAGCAAACTGAGGTCCAGATTGGAGACATTGGTTATGAATTCACAAGAAAAGAATATCACAGTGTAAGTCGTGTGGATGTTCAGTTACTGGAGGAATCAATACTCATAACTGTCACGATTTTTCGATCCAGGACACTCAGCACTTATCTGTTTTATTAAAAGAGGAAGAAGGCGAGCAGCTAACGCTTGGTGAGTATGCTATGTTCATTAATGACATCTCAATACAATGTAGAAATTATGAAGTATTAATGCTATGTAGACCTGTAAGTTCGCTTAAAGGCCACAGGAAAGACGAATTTTGAAGCATGCTGGGTTGCCACGCTTCCTTGGTCACGGCCTTGACATGCATCAGATGCAGCGATATCAGTGTCTCTTTATTTTTATGTTTGAGCACCAAAATAACTGTCCTTGTGAGCTTTCGATGATATCTCCAATAATATCTCAAATATAAAACATTTGTTGGGTATCTCACATAAAACTAAGACATTTAGGTGATCCAAAATTTTGGAGTTTCCAACCTGTAAGTGAACAATGCATCATATGATCACAACATTCGCAAGAGTCAGCGTTTTATCAAACCCCCTCATTACAGGAGCTTATGACACTGTTTTCATTTTAAACATTTTTAACGTATTTTGATACAGTTCCAATAATAATGCCATAAAGTTGTTATGATCATCATTTGCACATGGACCCTTGTTGCAGCTTCAGTCATTTTTTGTGGCATGGCTACTCTTACAAAGAAGGCATTGTGTCCGGAGATTCCTAAGACTGAAAGCCCTTCGAAGCGGCCTCGACTGGATTACTCAGCACATGAAACTGCCCGACAGCGTTTTGTACCATTTGGGTCAGGTAAGCTAAATATGCCAAAAGGAATATCGCATGATATATCCTTAAGCAATGCTCCTTTTTACGGATACTAGTATCCTAAAGAACATCATGGAAAAAGAGCAAGAGAATACCATTATGTTGATGCCATGGTGGAAGGATAAATTTTGTTAGCATTTACTTTGTTCAGGACTAGCTTGGATTGGTGAACCATAGGGCATAGAGTTTCTCAAAATTAACTAGAGCGCACTCTGGCGCTGCGATCGTTCAGCGACCATGGGAATGATGGGTAGTACACACATTTGCCTAGTCTTCGTACTTGCGGGCGGCGAATCGTACTTGAGGCTTCGTTTATTGACAAGTTTCGATTTTGTTTTGAAAGAAAGATTCAACACTTTTAAACTTCGTGACCCAATTTGAAAATGTAATTAAAAAAAATAGGGTGGTGAAGCGCAATCGCTGAACATTTGCCGATTTTTGTTTCGTGAGAAAACAACTTCAAGCCACACGAACACACACGGAGTCAAAAGCAGGCCAGAAGTACGAAGTTTAGACAAATGTGTGTACTACCCATCATTCCCATGCTCGGTGAAACGCTGTGTGTTGCAGCTCCCATAGACACTAGCGCCAGAGTTACCTCTAGTAAGTATTGTGAGAAACTCTATGCCATAGGGCACTTTGACGAGGGACGATGAGCAGAGAAATGCACGCCGCACATTGATTTGGGTGGTACATTTAGATTCATTACACATTAATTGCTTTTTAATTTACAATTCACAAACAGGAAAGAAACTTTTTTGCGGAACCAATCCTGCTTCCATTATCTCTCTAGTCACTTGATTTTTTCGCAGTGCCCCTTATGTTGCAGATCACAAACTACGTGATGCCAAACAGGCAAGAAAGAGTGTCCCACACTTGCCGTAAGGGCAACAGGTGGCGCTTACTGAAGCTGTTACGTTTAAAATGCGCACATATACCCTATAAAGTGGACGAAGAGATGACCACCACCGTAGCTCAGTGGTAGAGCACTGGACGCATTATTCTTAGGTCGTAGGTTGGGATCCTTCTGGCAGCAAGTTATCTTTTCGTCCACTTCTCTTTTTTCACATATACAATACGATTAGGTACTTCTAATAGCATCTGCTATACTTTCTTTGGCATTATTGTATGTTAGTTCTCATTAATATTGTGCTTAACAAAGAAAAACGTGCCCTTGAAGTGTGCACTTTTCTTCATCTTTCGTGTAAGGGAATACGAAAATGCCATTCTTTATAAGTCAAGATTTCTTGCTCTAACGAATGGAATTCATTCTAAGCTAATCCTTCATGTTCATACTACCTCCTAGTCTGGAGAGATTGGTTTTGCATTGTGTTTTACCTATTTTGCCAGAAAAAAAAATGATTATTTTAATGAAGTACTGCTATAGTGAGGCACTACTTTACAAGTCTCCATAGCATCCAATATATAGCGCATCCAGGATGGCTCAAAGCAGAAGGAACATAACACACGGACAGTGCCATCTTCTGGTTTGTCTCATCCTGGTTGCTATAGATAACCAACAAGCCCGCGATAGAACTTTAGATAGAAGTCTGCGGCATTTCTTCCTTAAAGGCGGATATTCAAGCCTGCTCTTATAGGCATGCACTCCAAACTGTTATCACAAGTCGAATTGCCAGTGAACTGCCTTCAGGAAACATTACCATGTGCATAAGTGGCGAAATTATTTGTTTAGCCATAGAAGGAATCAGCTGTCCTGCTACAGTCATCTAGGTGCGGACCTTTTTGGGCTTGTCCAACTATAGTGTACAACCTTTTCATGAAAACACTACTGAGATGCCTTTTGAATGCTGTGCACGATTACGAAAGATATCGCTTCACTGCCATGATGGTTGTACAACTATTTCTTGAACCTCTCTCTTTTATTTTTTTCTTTCTCTCTTGTTCAGATGACGTTGTGACCCTCAGCAAACGACACAAAGACAAGGCAGAGAAGGTAAAAAAAGCCAAGAAGTCAAAGAAGTGACCTGCTCTCTTTTGGACAACACCGTTGTAACGGACATTCGGGCACCTCAGGTGCTTTTACGTTGAAGTTGTGCTTTAAAGGTCTGCTCATGAAGAAAACAAATGATCTTTTTTGCATATTAACGAAGTGGTGTTAAATAAAGCTGTAAATGTGCAGCAACCCCTTGTTGCATTGTTGACTAATAGTACTGGTGTTTCTTTATTGAGTTAAATTAGCATTTAATTAGCACCAACTGGATATTGTCCGCATGTCCATGGGAGTGGTTTCCCACATTGATTTAATATACTGACTATTTGATTTCCTAGTACGAGAAAGCGTTATTGCCAGTCAGCATTCTTTGCTAAATTAAGAAAACGCTTGGATATCCGTCTACGTGCGTGACGTAGACTTAACATAACTGCGGAAAAGGCTCACACTAGTGCATTCACAAAACGAGTCTACAGTGTCTCAAAAAGCGCGCGTTTATATTGCATCATCGCGCACGTGGCGGTATCTGGCGTGCGCCGATGACACTGCCGTAAGCGTTAGAGAGATAAATAAAAGACACTACTACAGGGGAGCATTTTACATTTTGCTTGAGGCCTACAAGTCTGCAACAGGCATTGAAAAGCATGTAAGCGTGGAAGATCGAAGAGAAAAGAGCGTCAGTAGCGCCATGCAGGCATAGCGGCATAAAAGAAAAAAACATTAGTTTGAGCACGTTTCAAACGTGTTGTTGTTTCGAGTAGACGATGAATACACCAATATCCCGCAATGAACACCGCTCAGGTCATTGCGAGGAACACGTTGGAACCCTCCGACTGATTACTCACGCATTACACCGCCGGTGAACCCGTGTGTTCCGAAAAGAAAAAGAAATACGCTAGCGGTCACGCCCAATGGTCGTGCGTGTTTTGGAACACCACGGGAAAACAAAATGGCCGCCACTTGGCAGTGAGCAGCGCGGAGTAGCGCATGTGCAGGAGCCTGTGACTGGGCGTTTTCGTCGTCGCCGAGGCCTAAGAAATAAAAAAGCCGTCCGCGCATACGCATCACGGTTAACGTTGTAATTCTCTGCCGACATGAGTGCGTCACATGGCTGTGGAGTGCAGTGAATTGCCGCTTCGCCGCTACCTGCTAAACTTCGTGCTTTTCGTCGCCGACTTCATTCAGGCAAGCGTACGCCCAAGCAGCAAGATGCTCTACCTCGAAGACTATCTCGAGAGTGAGTACAATGCGATACTTTTTTTTTTCCCTTCGCCTAAAACGTTTACCACGCTACCGAGCTGCTTTAAATGCTGCGCCCGCGAGCGCTCTTAATACGAACGTTCCAAGCGCGCGTATTCTAACCTGTGTCTGCGGTGGAAGTTTGAAGAGTCAAACGTTCAAAACTCGAGTCACGCTTATGCTTGGTCTAATTTTCGTTGCTTCGTTTCTCTTTGCAGTGATCGAGCACCTGCCTCAGGAACTTCGGGACAGGTTCACGGAGATGCGAGAGATGGACCTGCAAGTTCAGAGTACGCTCCGAGCTATGCACGAATTTCGGACGGAGCGGCGCGCAGTGCGAACACCACTCGCTAACGACGCGTGAATTCGGTCTGCACGCGAAAAACTGGCGCGTAGACTTCAGTTACTGCAGATACTAGATACTATAAGACGAGTTCATCTACGAATGGAAATAAGTTCCCAAACAGCGGCTCAGAACACCGAATTTGTGCATATACGCGTAATCTCGCTAGTGATATTTGTAGTATACGTTTATTTTTTTTTTTGGTATGTAATGTGTTTGGAGTAAGTTTTGCCGTGAACTTCACGATATGACGTTTAAAGAAAAGTCATATTGCTGTAACATCCGTGCTGTGTGCATCGGGAGTATTTTCCGTCCGGTGACGGGCTAGCAAATGCACGTGCGTAAGGGTTTTTCCTTTCTGTCAAGCGTCGCACGTCACTGGAGGGCTTACACTGTTGTGCAAATAAAAGTTATTATTCTTTTATTGCCTTAGTTCATCGAAACGGGAAGTTGTACATAGAAACTAATTTCATTTGTTCAAGATTGGTGTGCTGATACCATGGACAGATGTACTTTTGTAGTCTTAATTTCTTGCAAGGCGAAAAACAAACTCGAAAGTGCGTGCAAAAGTTATTTGCACCTAGTGCCCTGTGGCAAGGAATGGGAAGAGAACAACGATGATCATAAATCTACTTTTATACATTAGCAAAACCGGTCAGATGGGAGACACAGTAAATGCAGTTGGATTACATGTAGCGAAATTACTAACAAAAAGAAAACTAACGTATGAAACTAAGATCTGAAGAAGAGAGCTACTAATTAACACAAATTTAATGCGTTGGTATCTGCTTGTGGTTACAAGTGCGTAAAGGGCATGTTTTAACAGTGCACCTGACATTCTGTTCAGCAGTATCAAACGTTTCTAGATTTAAGTTTTGGTGCTTGCATAGATAACATAACTTTCAAAAAGTTGCAGTCAATACGACTTTTGTAAGTTTAACAGTGATAATGATAAAAGATTATGTGTTGCAGCATACTGAACTATTAAAAATTGTTCCACATTGCAGGGTCATACCCACAAATTTTTTCGGGCGATGTTTATGTGTAGAACGGCGAACTTTAGTAACTTGTTGTTGATGTGAAGGCGTGTAAATACCTTAGTATCGTTCTGGAAGCTAAAGCATGAAATATTTCGGGGTGTGTCGGGACCCTACAACTCCCTTCTAGTGACAGCCTTGCTTCATTATGTTGACTGTGTTTGCATTGTATTGACTTCCGGTACATACACATGGCGAAGTAAATTCAAGACCAGGAGTCGGCAAGAATTCTGGAGATTACTCGGACTCACTCGTGAAATATATTGTGCGCTTAGTGCTCACTCAAATCTGTCGAAGTTTTCCTGAGCTGGAATCACTCATACTCACCCTCACGACAATTTTCTCCTACCGGACTCTTACTAAAGCCCATCAAAATATTAGTCACCCAGACTTGCGGCTCAATCCAAGTATGAGCGAATCCGAGTGAGTTAAATCACGAGTCCATTAGCCTTTTCAAACATATTGCAATGCTCTTTAACACCAATACCTCACGTAATCGGTGCCTTTGGTGCAATTTGATATAGTACCTTTGAATATGCATGATGAGCATTGCAAATGAGTGAAAACATTTTTTTTTGAAAGATATAGCAATGTTAGATATATTTATCAAGAACTTCCCTGGAAGAGGTTGGGGTGGGGGGTGAGGGGAAGGTCAAGGCATTCTTTACGTAATTTATGCCTCTGATTAAATAATACTGAAGTGTATATAAGCGATAATGTTTTAGAATACGTGAGAGTAGACACGAGTATAAATGTGAACCCAGTAAGGCTGATAGTAATGCTAAAGATGAGTATATAGGAACCTAGGTCGGCAAAGAAAAAGTGAACTCATTCAGGCACATTGAAAAAATATATCTTGCTCTTTGGACTCGTTCAGACTCTTGGCTCGATCTGAGTCCGAGTAAGTTGACTTGTGAGTTAAGTTTGCCGACCCACATTCCAGGCTGACATATTCTGTAAACAGCAAATTGAACAGTCTGTGATCATGAAACGACTAGTGGACTTGTTCTTGTCATAAAACAAATCAGTTTACCGAGTTGTCTTGTGTGCATAGCTCACTCTACCGTGCCCTCAGTGTGGAGAAGTATGAGCGGGTGGGCAGAGCAGGGTGCGAGAAGTAGAACCTTCAAAGTGGTATAAAAAGAAACAAGGTGTTTAGTTATGATAGCAAGAAAAAAACGCATAAAAATGCTGTGATCAGTTATTGCAGGACATAGGGGTCACGGAAAGCTAATAAAGATATGCTACATGTCATGGCTCATTTTTAAGTATCAACTTGACATTCACTGTTCTCGAAGGTTCCTTTCTTTTTTTTCTTCTTCAGATGCAATGGACAGCTTGGACGAACGAGTGAAACAGTTCTTTGCAAATGCCCGAAAAATGAAGCCGGAACAGCGAGACATGGACTTCGACAAGATTAGAAAGGTGGTCTCTTCATCTCTGAGCACCGCTCCTGACAGGATAAGACAATGCACACTTCTTTTATAAAAGGCCTTTCATGTAGAAAGTGCCATACCGCACTGTCGTGGTTTGCTTGTGCTGTAGTGCGCCATGTTTGTTGCCGAATAATGTTGCGAGATTCGGCCATGGTTCATTGTCGCACTACTGATGCTGCAGGATTATTACAAGGCACTCGAAGATGCGGATGAGAAGGTGCAGATAGCAAACCAGATTTACGACCTGGTGAGTTGTTGCATTCTTTTTTTTTTATAATCACAAGTAGACTGCTGCTTATAACTCGCACTACTTTTCGAACAGATTTTCAGAAATGCTCAATTGGTTTGTGTCGTTAGAGTGGCTTTGTGTACTGGTAGCATTCGTAACCACATTCTGCCAAAAATGTTTTTGAACAGATTCTGCAGTACTATAAACTATAATTTCGTGTTTCTCACCATTGATCAATTCTGACATGTTTAGGTTATTCTCTAGTTTGATAACTTAAAAACTGAGCTTTATTTTTCAGCTGGTGTCTACCTGTTGCCTGATGTCTTCTAACATCCCTTGTTCTCATGGTACTTTGTTACTGTGTTCGGGATTTTCAACTTAGGCTGAATGTGTTAGACTGTATCACCTTATTGATTTGTGCGTGTGCTCAATTGAAAGCTTCCAATTTCTTCACGAATAGTTTCTGTGCAATGCGGGGGTAGTTGAGAAGTCTTCTTTTCACATAGAAACACCGACTGAAACCTGTTATGTTTGTAAATGCTGAAAAACTACTGTGCTGTCATCAAGTTAGTGTATATTCAAACAAGTGTTGGCTAACTGGCCTCTTGTCAATTTCGTAAATTTTTTTTTTGTCACTTCATTGCCTGCATTATATGACAGCGCGTGGCCCCATAGCTTAGGATAAGGTAAGTATGAAGAACCTCTATTCTGTTGTGCCTGACCGGATGGCCTCGGCGGCCGACTTGGAAGTCGCGGCTTTGATCTCGATACTGGTGATCGAATTTTGATGGAGTTGATATGCTAGAAGCCTGTGCTCTGTGCAACGTCAGTGCACACTAAACAATGCCAAGTGAGCCGAATTTTTGGAGCACTTCAGTACAGCTTGCCTCATAGTAATATTATGGTTTCAGCCATTAAACCCCAACAATTATTATTGTTATCCTGACAGAGTGTGTTCAACTGTGGCTCAGGTGGACCGTTACCTGCGACGCCTGGACCAGGAGCTCCAAAAGTTCAAAATGGAGCTGGAAGCAGATAACGCGGGAATCACGGAGGTCCTCGAGAGGCGTAAGAAAGCTATATTTCTGTTTATTTCTCTTTTCTTGCCCTTAATTCTTCATTGCTGATCTGTAGCATAAAGGAGCATCACAAGCACAACGATAAAGTCGCCACACAAGTGTGACACAGCACTGTCAACTGATTTTTTTGGGGGAGAGCCTATATAGTATTATACATACACCAAGTCTCGGAAAGCCCTTTGCCTTGTTTGGGCTCATACGAGCACACAGTTGCGCTGAACACCAAAAACGGCATGAAAGGTCACTACCAAAAACAGCTGAATATTCAAGCAAGAGCTGGCATGCCCTTCTTGAAGGGATTGACTCACATTTCTGAAATGTGTAACCTTCAACACTACCGTAAAATCTCGAGCAAGCGCCTCAATTCGAGCAATTACCTACCCGTCCCCCTTCTGTCATTTTTTAAAAGTTTGCTCTCTGGTACAGAAACCTGCAGCAGTGGCTCTTGGGAACCCAAGTTCCGTCTTTAGATATGTGTCTTTTCTCTCTTATCCCAACACGTCAAATTTCGCATGACGGTTTCCTCTGGATCAGTAAAATGGTAAATGCGTGCGTTTTTGAATAAATAATTTCATTAGAAGCACAGGTTTGCATCCTTTTTGAGGGCTTCTGCTACTGCCATCTTGAATTCTGCTCCACAATCGAGCAAGCGTTACCCCCCCCCCCCCCCCTCCAGATCTCTTCCGATTATCTTTCACTGTGGGGAGGAGGCTTGCTCGAGATTGTGTGGTAAAGCCAAATATTAAGTTGGCATGGATTGTTGAAATAGCATTGCAGTAACTTCGTAGTGCTTCATTCGGGCCAAGCAGATTCTTAGTTGGAAGCAGGAATAGTACTTTAGCGGTCCGCATGCTGTTGGTGCCATTCAAGCTTGCCAGCCTCCAATGATGGGCTTGTGACGTAGAATTTGACATGCCCATTTTTACTGCCCAACAGCCAATGCTGAGGTCGACAGACCATCTAAAGTGACGAAAAATGGAACATATAGACCAGTTGTTCATGTCAAGGGTAACATAGAGAGGTCCCTTTTCTTTTTCAGCAAATTGAACTGAAATGAGTAGTTGCATTTTATTCTATTTTCTAATGCATTGCAGTACTCTGTTACATCATCAGCAGTCCTGAGAGCTTGGGATTTATTTGTACGTAGTGTCTGCCACACAGTCGGGCAGAATACCTAAATGTCCCACTGGAAGTGGAAATTGCACCCTGCATTTACCTCGCTTTCTCTATTATTGACGTGCTGCTATGAGTAATGTTGAATGATGGAAGGGAATTTTCTAGGGCTAGTTTTGTCCTATACAACCTAATGAAAAGCAGCAGATAATAAAGTCAAAGGAAGGTATAGGATAGCTGAACAGTACTCTCTTAAATTGATTGCCATGATTGCGATATAGATTTGAACAAAGTAGACGAGTCGTCGGCTCGCTGCTGGCACGTACCGAACGGGCGACCTTCAGATTACTAAAATACACTTAGAGTAGTACCCTATACCTTTCTTGGCTTTATTATGGGCTGCTTTTCATTGAGGTTGCATATATTATGGACATTTTAAACATTCTAGTGCTTTCATATCTCACTTCCAAGAAAAATTGTCATGTGCCTTTAGTTTCTATTTGAGCATGATTGTTTTTTAGAGGATAAGAACAGGCTTAGAAAGGCATGCACAATCATCAACTATTGAGGTCTGTGTTCTAGCTTGTCTTCAATCCATTCAGTGTCGTTTTTTTGTGCTGTGTTTTTTTCGGCACTGCTCCACAGTATATGCCTACTTTTTTTCTTTAATAATGTTATTTGGGAATTAGTGATGCAGTAATTACTCTCCACAACAGGTATACATTTTTATTAGCTCTATCTCTTCAAATAAAAAGTGGCACTTATAACAAGCAGGTCAGAATTTGCAAGCAGTTCACCTATTAAAAAAGTAGTTAGCCGCTAATCCAGAGTGAAGAGCTACAATTATCTGCTTCCGTCAGAGTCCAGACTCATCAGAAGCTCCTGAATTTCTTTGTTCATCAGACCACGCATGCATGTGGCATGCCGACCTGCCATGGCAGCACTGCCGAGACACTAACAAGGGCGCGCGAACCGAAACACTCGTAGAGACATGCGTTCCATTTGTTGTCAAAAGTATTGCAAGTTATATTTGATCATATGTCCTCCCGGTGGATGACGGGACGCGCCCACATTGTTTTCTTTTAGAAGAGTTGCGTTGCGAGTGCAAAGCAGGCTATATTTATGGATGCTAGACGAGTATACTCGGGAGCGGCAGCGCTTCTGCATGTGTGGTCACTTGAGTTAGCTCGGGAGTGGCAATGAAAGTGTTAATGAAGATTACATTGATCCTGATTAGGTAAAGTAATTAAGTAAAGAAGATGAAGTCATTCCCATGCTGGCTTAGTGGCCGGGGTTTTGTATTGCAAAGCACAAAGGCTTGGTTTTCATTCCCAACCACAGTGGCTGCATATTGATGGGAGCAAAATGCAAAAAAAGGCCCATGTACTTACATTTAGGCACATGTTGAAAAACCGTCGAGGAGTCAAAATCATTACAAGGTCTCCCCGTGAAGACATGCCTCATTTGTCATAGTATAGATTGGTCATGTAAAAAGAGTTTTTGTTTTTCTGCGAGGAATTCGCACTATAGTTGCAAGTGAAATGTGGGAGTAGTAAATGTGTATAATTCCACAACATCTTGTAGGAAATTGCAAAAAAAGGTCCTTTGGTCTGCATTGTCCTGCACAATCGTGTACATGCATTCCAGCACCTTCTAAATTTGTTTGCACTCACATGGAAACATCAATGAGGAGGTGTTCAACTCGTAGCTGTTCAATTGGTCAAATTGTCCAAACAGTACAAAACACATGAAGGAATTCTTTGCCACGTTATTTGTGCTGAATGGCCACTCACATATCGTTGCAGCTCTTTTGTGCTTCAGTTTGATGTAGTGCTCATGTGGTGTGTTTTCTGTCCGTTCAGGGTCCCTGGAGTTGGATAAGCCCCCACCATCCACTGTCAAGGCTGAGAGTAAGTGATCCTCGGACCTGTAATACCCACGTCACACGAGCATAGAAAATGACATTCGGTAGCGAAGGCATTCAGTTCCCGAATGACGTTTTTTTTTTCGGACGCGCTGCTACACATCCAAAGCGAATGACATTTGACTTGATGATGTCGATCGCTGCACCTTCCTCGTGAGCATTGGGTGAGTAGCAATGAAAAAATAAACAAGCCCTTACAAGCTTCATACACATAAGATAATAAATAAATGTGTAAATAAGCGTATTACGCTGCCGTTAGATTTCGTACGTTTATTTGTTTCACGACGTTGCAACCGACCATGTAGCAACTTAAGCCAAAGCTAGTCAGATCCGCAGCGCAATAAGAAAATGGTGCCTGTCGCATTTATTTTAAAGTGTCTACCAGCTAAAGGCTGGTAGACACTTTAAGTTTAAGTGATTAGTGTAAATAAAATACGTGAAAAGCTTCCTTCCAGTCGAATCAAATGTCATTTTATACAATTACTTCGTCAACTGTGCCGTCGATAGTACGTATTTCTAAGTTGATTGAGTTCTGGCGATGGCATTAAGTGATGAATGGCATTTGGGGAATGCCATTTCGTTCATCCGTGTGGCACCGCGCGAATGACGTTCAATCTGAAGGTAATAGGAGGTAAATGCCATTTTCTCTGCCCATGTGGCATGGGTATAATACACTCAAGCTCTCTGATATAACGAACACCGATATAACAAAATATTGGTTATATTTAAGTAATTGAAAAATAGTATTGCAATGAGTACATTGTTATTAACATACCCTCATAATGATTTTTTGTATATAACAAATTTGTTTTCGTGTAAGATGCAATTTTGCTGTAATGAGGTTCGGATGCTTTGGAAAGATCTCATGCTCCCTTTTTGGTCGCTCCTATTTTGCAACTGGGTGGTAATCTGGTAATGACGTCGGGGCTGTGCTGCTATAGCCCCGACAAATTGCGACAAAAAGGGTAGTTTGAGTGAAATAGCTGCATTGAAACCATATCCTTTAGTTGTTCTTAATGTTGTGTGAAGTTTATAAATTTAACTAGGTGTATTTTTGCACGTTTATGATCGGCGCAGTGAATTTATGAAAAGTGGTATTCATTCATGAAAGCATCTCTCTCGTATGTCCACGGACTATTTGATAAAGGGCTCCTGAAATGATTCTTTAAAGCTGTGCAGGTGGTACAGGGCTACAACTAGAGTAGACCATTTATGTCGTAATTTTTGGGCAGTATGTGGTATCAGATTGAGAGAGATAGTGGTTTGAGATTAGGAAATTTCATAAGAGAATCCGGGGTGGCGTCATGGGGTGTAAAAGGGGAGGGAATAATAGGTGAGAGGGAAAGCCATCGTTATGTTTTCAGTTCTTGTAATGCAAAACATGTAGTCTTTGTGGAGCCGTTCTTGCCAAATGCCAGAGCCGTCTGGTGGAAAAGTGGCTGTTTTTGCACCTATCACGCATCTAGTTGCCCCTGCAAGGACGTGATGCGAAATAAACCACTTGCATATTTAGGATCAAGACTGGTCCTGTTGGAAAGCTCTGCATATGGGAAAAAATATAAATCCTTCGTTGAGGCAGTAATATCCCGGGTTCATGTTGACAGATTGCCTGTAGTGGATGGTTGTTTCATAACTCCAGAAGTGTCTGAAATAGAACATACCTGTGAAAGTGCTTTGAAGCATATATGAAATCACTTCCTCTAGATTGCTTAAAATCTGTTTAAGCCAAACTGCTGTAATATCAAGATTTGGTGCTACAGAAATTGCCCGTAATCGCAAGTCTTTGCTAGTATTACTCAAACTCTACGGTACATTCTAAAAGGTTATATGAAAGAACATAACACATTCTGAAAACTTGTATTGCGTTACTACTGTCTTAACATGAGTAAAATACTTGAAAATGTGCAACATCTTGCTAATGTGCTGCATTGAACTTGTAACGTTGGTTTTGATTAAGCAAGAAATGTAACCTTGACAGTCCTTTTCTATTCTAGTAATACACACCTAATGCTGCTATATCAGGCTTGTGCAAATATTCAAGCACTTCAGACTATTCGAACGAATATCGTTGTATTCGAAAGGAACAAAGAAAATGTAAATTATTTCACATGAAATTTCCCTGTAAAGGTGGTTTCACTACAGTGGAGGGGTGCCAGACTGTGAACACATTTTTTGAGCGAAAATCCACACTGTTTCGAAACCTCACTTCAAGGTAAATGAACCTGTTATCCTCACATCGATTCTTTCTTTTTCTAAGTTTGTTTAAAAGCATATATATATATATATATATATATATATATATATATATATATATATATATATATAGATATATATATATATATATATATATTCTGCAGGTAAGTTGGGATGTGACAAATAGGCTCATTTTTGTTGATAAGATGGGATTTATACCATTTGTACTCTGTTCAAAATTATTCTAACCAAACCACTAGGCTTGTGCGAATATTTCAATGCTTTGAATATTCGAACGAATATAACAGTATTTGATTTCGCCTCTATTCAAATTTAAATTATCGGAAATTTCTCAAAATGAATGAAAAGGTGTATATTAGTCTGCAACCCGCATGCAACCACCTGTAAAGCTATTTTTGCTACAGTGGAGGAGTGTCAAGTCGTGAAAGCTCTTGTCTAGATGTATATTAAGGCACGTATAATTTTTTTAAGGTGGTTTCACTGCACTAAAGAAGTGCTAAACCGTGAAAACATCTGTCCAGAAGACATTTGCACTGTAACGCGGTCTCACGTGAAGGTTTAAATGATCCTATTACCCTCGCATTGATTAATCACAATTTAAGTTTGAAAGCTTTTTAGACCGGCTATTATGCTCTAAGTATAGCAAACTTTAAAACACATCATATTTTACAAGTTATCATTTACATTTTCATGAACATCAAAGTCTTCTACTATTAAAGTTGTTTCTACTTCCTTCAACCCAAAAAAAGATGGCATTTGTACAAGCCTTGTTTCAATTAAAAAAAATATATATTGCTTAAGTTAGGTCGTGACAAATGTGCTCACTTTCCTTTAAAATGTGTCATATATATACTATTAGAATTCGATTCTAAATTATTCGACAAAAATCATAATTTGCTTCAAATTATCATCAAACCTAAAATTAACTATTCCCACAAACATACCAATCACGATTTTTTTCGAATTTGCTTCAAAACTTAAATTTGCTATTCAGCATGCCTATGCTATATATCTGAGCAATAACAGTTGTGAATGAATACTCTAAACTTTAAACTAATTTTGTATATCTTTTTAGTGTCTTCCTAATTTAACCTTACCTCGCAGTACAGCAAAAACATCACGTAACAAGCAAACGCACGATATCAGAGCACAGTGGCTTTGTGGTTGCTAGTGTAGTCGTCATTCAGAAGTGGACATGGGAGAAATGCATGCGGTACCTGCTTTTTTTTTAATTTAGCAATTTCTTTCTCTAGAGCTTCATTAAATCCATAGAGATTCTTTCATTGTGGAGCTATTGAGCTTTTCGTTATTCGTAAGTCTTCAAAATTGAAAACTATCATGAACTGGCGTGCGCGCTCTTCCTCCTCTTCCGCTTTGAGACTAGGACAAATGTGCCTATATGTCTGGCATAGGATTGAATAACTCTGATGGGGCAGAGAATGAGTGCAGAGAGAGTGAGAGGGAAATAAAGATAGAAAGATGAAGCTAGAAATAGAGAAAGGAAAGAAAGAAATGAACTGAGACAAAACAGACCGAAAAAAAAAAAAAACAGGAGAGGAAAGAGATGCTAAGAAAGCTGTCCATCTCTGCACTTCAGGCTTGGCACCACTAGTAAAAAAAATGCCTTGATTATCGTTTCTTTTTTTTACTTCTTGTAGAACTTTCTTAAAATCTCTGCACTTGCATCTGCTGATGACAGCAACGCCCATTTCTTGCACTGCGCAGAACGAAAGCACGTCGCAACATCGTTGGGCGGTACCTCGATGAGCAGCAGCGGGCAGCCACCCGAGAAGCGCCAGGCCACGGAGCGGGTCCTCCCTTTGGCTGGCGAAGTGTCCGGCGGGCGGCCCATGGCCGCTGCCGTAGGTGCCACCGCGGGCACGGCGGCACTGGCGCCCGCCGACCGGTTGCTCATCCCGCCGTCGGCCCTCACTTACGGCCTGGGGAGCAACGCCATCGCCGCGGCGGCATCGCAGGCCATCGCTGCAACGCAGCAAGTGGGTGCAGCCGATCTACAGTTGTCTGCGGCTCTAACGCCCGAGTACAGTCGAACCCGGATACGTAGAGTTTTAAGGGGATCACAAAGTTTTTTACTGTGGACTCTTAGACGTAACCTGAAGGGACCAGTAATATGTTCTATTTACTAAGAGGTATCAGGGGGGAGCAGAATTAAAGTGTGAAACTAAACATGTTAAAGCAAAAGTTTCATTTAAACAGCATTTGCATTTAAATGATTTCAGTTTGCTGGGAGTCTACTCTATAATGATAGTTTATTATAGAAAGACTTTACATGTTAAATTATGTTTTAAAGGAATGTTAATTTTGATAGATATACGCAGTGATTTGTTACATGTTAGTTCGATATTTTGGTGTTCGACTGTAATACGCTGAACTGAAAGTAATGCGCCTTTTTTACTATGAGCAACTTACATGAAAAGCAGCATTTAGTGGCGAAATTTTGCAGTAACGCGACACAGTTATCACACGCACTTGCTTGTAGTAGTTATAATAAATAAATAACTATAATGTCGCATTCCAATCTGTAAGTACCGTGTCAATAATAGTAATGCTCGTACAGTCAAACTCAACTAGATTGAACTTTGGCAAATCTAATTATCCGTTACATCAAACTATTTTTGAATAGAGCATGCATTGCGACTACACTCAAACATCGTTATAACGTTATGGGATATAACGAACTAATGGATATAACAAAGTAAATGGAATTTCCCTTAAAAGCTTCATTGAGAACTATGCATTTTAAACCTCGTAACGAAGTAAAATTCACCGGTAAATGAATAGAACGAACTAAATTAGTCTATCAAATAGTCTATCAAAAAAAAAAAGACTGACCGCAGGGTGTTCAGCATATCATTTTTTGCGGAGTTCGACGCTCGTTCGGCGCGTCTCTTTCAAAACTCTCACGCCGACCTTACAGCCACACCAAGCGCGGCCGAGAAAGCCATCCTTCTCGCACAGCCAGCGGAGAGGATCGAGGGTGCACCGCTAGGCGGGTCAGATGACCGAAAAGCGGCGCCGCGGCACTAAACACCTAGCACTTTGCCGCGCTACAAGGCGATTTCTCTCTCGCCTAAGAACCAGTTCGCGCCAGGCCTGTCTCCCTGCTGCGCAGGCGGCAGTCGTGGTTACTCGCGAGGCTTGTCAACGTGTTTGCACAGTGCACGTGCTCTTCGACGACCGATATCTACTGACTGCGGTCTCCTGTGTGCGGTCACGTCGCCATGGATGAAGGCTCGGGAAAGCGCAAACAAAAAACGCTATCGTTAGAGTAAAAGGCAGCCATATTAAAGGCTGTAGACTCGGGGACGAAGGAATCTTGGGTGGTGCAGTGAGCACATTCTTGCCAGCCGTGAAGTGATCACAAATGCCATTACCCACGGTGTGAAAGGCAGCCGCAAGAATATGCGAACTGCAGCGTTCAAGCCAGTCGAAGATGCTGTTTACAAATGGTTTCTTAACGCTAGAGCGGCGAATATGACAATAAGTGGTAAAATTTTGCAAAGAAAGACCAGAGATTTTGCCTGCATAATGGGCCATGACAGTTTCGTCGCTACTGCTGGCTGGCTACAGCGACTGAAAATAGCGCTAAGAAACGGGGACACAAGACGAGGACACACGACACAGGCGCTAACTGTAGCACATGGGTTTGAAGAAGAACATAAAGAAGGGCCCGTTGTACGAGAAATAAAGTTCAACACTGTCGAAATTTGGGCTTGTTGGTGCATTGTGACGACTGAAAATAGCGCTAAGAAACGGGGACACAAGACGAGGACACACGGCACAGGCGCGTCTTGTGTCCCCGTTTCTTAGCGCTATTTTCAGTCGTCACAATGCACCAACAAGCCCAAATTTCGACAGTGCTGGCTACAGCATTTCAGGAAGAGGCATGACATCGTTGGGAGAACGGTAGTGGGGGAGTCTCGTTCCGTTGATGCCGAATTGCCAGCAGCGTGGGTGAAAGAGAGTTTTGGCCCAGTTGAAGAAAAATACGCCTGCAAGGACATTTTTAATGCTGACGAGACTGGGCTCTTTTCTTCAAATGCTCCCTAATAAAGTTTTGTCACTCAGAGGTGAACTGTGCCACGACGGGAAGCACAGCAAGCAAAGAATCACTGTGCTGCTCTGCAGGAACATGGATGGATAGGAGAAGATGCCAGCGTTCGTCATAGGAAAAAGCGCATCGCCTCAATGCTTCAAAGCGAAGCGCAATATGAAGGTGCGATATGTCTCGATTAGCAAAGCGTAGATGACGCGAGACCTCTTTGCAGAATGGTTGCAGGATCGGGACGAGCAACTGCGAAATCATAACCGGAAGGTGTGCTTAATATTAGACAATTGTGCGGCCCACCACACAACTGTTGAACTTTGCAACATTGAACTTTTGTTTTTGCCACCCAATTGTACTTCCCTCATCTAGCCGCTTGATCAAGGGATAATTATGTCCTTCAAAGCAAGCTACCGCAAACGTCTGGTTGATGACTTGCTTCTGAACATGAGTTTGCAGCGAGAAACTAAAGTGGACTTATACATGGCTATTGAAATGCTGCAAGCCACGTGGAGAAGCGTTTCCGCTACATAGCACAATAGGCAGCTGTTTTCGACATGCCTTGTGCGAAGTGGCTACGTGCGACTCCACTAGTGCTGCGTGTGATGAGACCGCTGTAAACGAAGTTGGAACGTCGTGGAAAGCACTTTGTGACGCCAGTGTTGTTGCGGCAGTTGACTCTTTCTGCGATTATGTCAACACTGATGCCGACGCGGTGACCACGGAGGAGCCTACCGACGATGCTATCGTGGCAGCTGTCACCGGACAGATCGACGCAAGGGACGACGAAGACGCCGGGGCCTCGCATGCGTTCGTCGCGCTGACCTCTTCGCAGGCGCTTGATGCGGTCGACCTCGTACGCCGTTTCTTAGGCGCCCAGAACGATGGCGAAAATGGCATGAACGTGATGGCCACCGCCGCAAAAGGAAGTCCTTCGCTTGAGATGTCCGAATCAAACGAGCATCACAGACTTCTTCTCAGTTTGGTCTAGTGGCCAAGAAAATAGCCAGTGTGCGCATTGAGCAAGATAAAATATTTGTCTTCTATTTATTTTCCGTCGTACGCGTGGTCGCGTAGCGTTACATCGGGCCGCGAGGCCGTTTCCTTCTTCGGATGCTTATAAGGTGTGCGCCCATCTGAGCATGCATTGCCGCAAACTGTTATAATTGATATAACAAAATAATAGATATAGCGAAATAATTGCAGCTCCCCTTCAACTTCGTTATAACGTGGTTTGATTGTAGTCAATTGGAAACTATCCGGACGACGAAGGGTGAGCACACATTTTTTTATCGTCAGCCAGCTCCCTTTGTTTAAAGCTTGCTCGAACTTCGCTAACGACGACTTGCGCCCGCGGCGAACGCTTGCCTTTCGTTGCCCCTCCCGAACGCTATGCCGAAGAGCGATGCAGTGTCCTTGCGCGTGGTCCTACTGTGCCGACCCATACCTCTCGAAGCTAACGCGAGCGGTGTTTGCCCTCGATCGAGGGATCGGGTGCTGCGATCACGGATTCTGAGAGGAACGCAGCATGGTCACGAGGACCCGCTTTCCCTCAGCAGCATATCGCTGTGAATCACTTTTGCCCATGGAGGCGTGCTCGTGGCACCCTTTGTGTTGTACTTTTAGCCTTTGGCGTAAATAAGCCTCTTTTGCTTTCCTGCTGCCTTTTTGCGAAGGGTGCTGTGCTGCATTTTTGCTGTTGCCGCAGGCAATAATGTGTTGCGACTCGTTTGAGAGCAGTACTGTGTACGCGACCTACTGTACTCCTGACCTGCCTTGGTGGCAGGGTTCCTACGGGAGCGCGTGTCCCAGCTCTCGTTTAACCGCTCGCGGTAGGTAATGCTACCTATAACGTGTTTGTTTGCTACTCTACGACTGTTTTATAGGGGCTAGAGTAAGAACTCCCGCATTCTGTGATGAACTACCGGCATATATGTGACTATTTCTGCAAACTTGGAAGGCTGGTCAAGTAAGCTATTCGGTGCGATTCGAGGGACACTAAAGGCAACTATTAAGACGACGCTGATTGTTAAAATGGCGGTCCAGCAACCGTGTAGTGTTTCTTTTGTGCCAAGGAAGTGCTTATTTTGAAATAAAATCACGTTTTAGGGGCCCGCACATTTCAAATTATCTGCCCAAACGGAACGTCTCGCGTCACTGTTGCCGTGCACAAAGTTGCCTAGCTCGCTGAGCAGCAGAACGAGCAGCGGAAGCCACAGCAGCAACAACTATTCAACAGTTTCCTGCCATTCGCTCAGAGATGGCAGATGTTATTGGTTCAGCTGGGCTTGCTAGATGGCACGACCTGTCCAGTTTAACCATGCGAAAATTAAACTTTTGAACCACTCGGGCCATTACTCATAGTAATGTCCGGCGGTTCTTTTTTCCATGAATCAAACAGAAATGAACAAGCAGCATTTTATTACATCTCTTGATGCACGGAAAGGGTTTTATTTAGTGCAGCCAGTTCGATTACTAGTGATTAATTGTGGGCGGTTCATCTGACGTAGTCGGAATTATTTTGAGAATGTCCTACTGCAACGCATGTATTCTTGTGCATTTACCTTAATTTCTTGGTAAGTAGGGCACTGCTGTTGTAATATTGTCATTTTAGATGTCATACGTCGAGCTTTCACTCTCATAGAAATTGTTATTGTACTTTAGTGTTTTTTAAAGTAATTATTGCACATGGTTGATGAACTTGGGAACCCGCAGACTCATATAGTGTAGAACAGCTTATGTGGTGCCGCAGCCATTTATTTGCAAAAAAAAAATATTCGGAATGATCTATAGTATATTTATTTCTGACTTATTTTGCATTTGGGGATAATAATTGCACAATATGAGTGCCCTGTTGGCCAAAATGTGACCACAAACGCTGCAGCTGATATCAGCGAACGGGTGCCGGCTAGCGCCACGCCGCTCATAGGTTACGGCCCTAGCGGTACAAGGTACGAACTAGACATGGGCGCTCGAGAGGGGATATCTGGATAGCTCAGTAGTACCGTAGGTCATGTCTGTGTACTTGCCACGCTGCGCTCGGTGCATTGTCTGTCTGAACGCACGTGTGCAGGGGCGTAAGTCACACGAGGCAACTGTGAACGCGGCCCTGTGGACTCGCTAAGATCCGAACCCTCGCTAGGGGCCGTAGTTCTTCAGGATGCGCTGTACATGACAGTTGCGTATAAACGAATGGGTCGTTGTGAAATTCGCAAGACGATTTGGAAGGGTGAAGCTAAAAGGTTGAGTAGGCGATGTGGAACTGCTGAACTTCGTAATGGGACCAAGTGGCTGCAGGCCTCACAGAGCCAAATGGAGCCGAAAGAAGGAAGGTTAAATAAATCCGGGTACTACCCATCCTTCCCGTGCTGGCTGAAGCGCCGTGCATTGCAGCTCCCATAGACACTAGCATCAGAGTTCCCTTTGGTGAGTTAAGGTAGCTCTGTGAGTTAAGCTATCACTTGTAGACAGCAGGCGTTAACTTACCCTAGGTAATACATTCTTCCTTCTTTCTTTCGTTTGATCTTTCGTCCCTTCCCCCAGTATGGGGTAGTGAACCAGATGTGCGGCTGGTTGACCTTCCTGCCTCGCCTCCTCCTTCCTGGCAATTGGTGGAGAGTACTGGGGTTATATTTTCGCATTTTCCGTTTCCAATTGCAGATGCAGCAGGGGCGGCGCACAGCCAGCCTGAAAGCTAGCTACGAGGCAATCAACGCGCTCACCTCTCGAGAGTTCACGATGGGTTCAAAGGATATCGGCTCGCTGACTTCACTGACGCCGCCTCCAGCACCTACACCACCCCAGGTCATGGCGACTCCTTCGCCGGCCGCTGCTGTCGTGGCTGCCCCTGTAGCTATTGCAGAGCCAAAGCGCTCCACAGTCCAAAAAGTAAGATGAATGTGAACCTCGCATCCCCTTTAACTTAACCTTTAAGGGTTTTCAGCCGTACATGTCTGGTGGCAGCTTTCCATCCTACAAAACTTTTACCGTATGAGCACATTTTCAACCTCAGTTTGAAGTTTCACAAGATAATGAGGGTGAATGCTCACTTGAAGGTTCTGCCGCCTGCTACTACTTACAAGAAGCATTTGAAATTTGATTTGGCCGACGAACACCTTCTTGCAGAAAAAAACAGAACTGATTTATAGTTTCAGCATGTCAAGCGATGTGCAGCAATGCTGATGGGCAACGCCCCTTGTGGTTTCGGTTTCTCTGTGTGATTACAACAGAGGTGCACGAGACTTGATTTTTATCTTTTACCTCTATTGCAGGGGTAGTGGAAGTTAATTTCCATCTTTATTGGCACTCCTAGCTTGTTTATCACTGACGCGAGGTTTTCTGGCTCTCCTTGCTTACAAAGTTTAATCTGCACAAGGCAGCCGCACGATGAGATTATGCTGTGTGTGTGACAACACAACTCATCACTCCAAAAGAACTGACACATCTTTTATGTGCGCAGACTGCGATAAGGCACTGTGCGTAGACGCGTGTTTCAAGGAGTGCCACACTCTGAAATACTATTGAACATTTTGCAGTTCCCTGTGGTGCTGACACCAAAATACTGCTCCTAATTTTCTCTCTTCAATATTTTCCTGCCTTTATACATTCAAGATTCACACCAATGTAATTTTACCATCTGGGAAGACTTTTTCAAAGAAATTCGATCCTCAAAGAGTTTAACAGGACACCTAAATGAAACAATAAATTACCTTATGCTGATAAATGATACTCTGAGAACTCTAGTCTCATTAATTGTATCACCATCGATTAGTTGACAGATGAGAAGAGTTTCACTTTTGAATTTTCCTCCAAAATCTGCAATGGTGACGTCATGAATTTTAAAGTGTTTTTGCCATACTTAATCTGCATTAGCGCAGTGGAAGTACCTGAAACTTGATATGTGAAGTCCCCGGTCCTTTCATGAAAGAATTGCCAATAATAAACTCTCACAGTGTAAGAAAAATAATTTGGATGTAGACACTCCGCCCAACGGCACGTCCAGAAAAGGTTCGTCTCTTTCCTCCTGTCGCAGGCTTGCACTTGGCGTCACGGGCGCAGTTTCTCAAAGGAACAGGGACTCCACAATGGCGGCTTTGATGACAAACAAGTTTGGTTTATGTGAAAATGCCACAGCAGGAACGTCTCCGTGTGGGAATAATGAAAAATTCCTCCATGTGATGTATCGGTAATGTTAATGAGACATCGGGAACGTCAAGTTCTCACTTGTTGGTGCTCCAACACAGCAGTTTCAGTGACGTCAGTGCAAGCCATTTATCGGCGAGACGACAGAACTTCAAGTAAAAGAAAGGGGCACGTGGCCATCAACGCTTTAGGAGAAACATGAATTTTTTAATGAGCGAACGTGGTAGTGGCATGTTAGAAGCGTATGCTGCTTATTCCACATGCGAACTAGATAGACATTCTACGAACACCTTGGTTGTCAGCCTCCTGGTTGGTTGCCATAGCAACAGCACGTAAAATGTTTTTCTGGCTTGAACTTGTGTTGCCCCGGCGATAAATATCCGGCGCTGGCGCTGGGCCAACGGGCATGCGCCGTTGTTACTTTATCTTCTTGAACGTGCCTTGCAAGCCAGCCAAGAAACAGTCATCAATGTTATGGGGACGTCGCACAGTTTAGAACTTTATTTGTAGCGTTCTCCCGGGAAGTAGGGGGTTTTTATCATTGTGCTCGTGACTTGCAGGCAGAGCCGGGCGTCAAATCAGTCCTCATTGGCGGCAGCGAGCGAGGATTCGGGTGATTCTCTGCTGATGCTCGGGACTGGTACAGAAGAGGTGAACCTGGACTGGGGTTGCGATCCCAACGAGCCCCGATACTGCATCTGCAATCAGGTGTCCTACGGTGACATGGTCGCCTGTGACAATGACGATGTGAGTACGCCATCAAATGAATGACTGAAAGTGTATACAGTCGAACCCACTTAGAACGATGCCAGTCTAAACCAGTGGTTCTCAGCCATGGATGTGTAGGGGACCCCTTGTGAACTGGTGAAAGTGATAGGGGACCTCTTGCAGCGAAAGGGAGGGGGGGGGGGGGGGTACATAGGTAAATAACAGTACTGGAGCGTGAAACAGGTGCCTGTTATTACTATCGAAAACAAAAAAATGTGCCACATCACTTCATTTTGGACAGTTCATCAATACGTTGCACAGTTGCGCTTAAACAGAGTTGCATATCTGCAGGCACATTCAACCTGTTTCGGTATTTACTTGTAGTCATAGCTGGACTGAACTAAAGAAAATGTAAAACAAAGCAGTTGAGGGTCCGCAGACCCCAGCTGCGAACCACTGTTCTAAACAATATATTGGTTACAATGGTGAGAAGCTACTGCACAGTATACTTTTGCAAGTTTGCTATGGTGAAGTAACCTGCTTACAGCAATGTCCGTATGCCACATTTTCGGTTATAACAATGAATTCTGCTTACTGAATGTCTGTGCTGACAGGCAATGGAACGCAAATTCCTTGAAAGGAAAGAAGAAGGCCCAGTGGCCCTTTGGGTTTGCGGCGTGCTTCTCCGCATAACGTTGTGGCATTACGGCAAAGCTAACTTGCAGGCTACTACAACGCGAGAGTGGTAGTGGCTTCTGTTTATGCACTTTCAGGCATGCAAAATGGGTAAAAAGTCCAGACTTCTAACAGTTTCGTCGTTGAAACTTCAGACATCATACATTGGCTCTGTGGGGTTTGCGAGGGTCCCTTGAAGGTGTCTGAATTTTAAAGCATGTCCCCCCCAAAAAAAATCGGCAGCTTTGTCATTCTTATCACTGATGTCAACATTAGTGTAGGTTTCTCATGGCGGCTTACGTTTCCCCCTCTCCTCCCCCTTTTTTTCGTATTGCCCTTTTGTCGCGATTATCGGTGATAGCAATGACATTTTCATAACACTTGGATATTGTTATAAGTGGGTTTGAGTGTATAGTTTATTGAGTAGCGGTCATGCTACAAAAGACAGAAATATTGTTTCGGTTTCAGTTTAAACATCAATTACATAACACTCATATACAGATGAGGGTCCTATAGTGTGAATACTGCAAACGGGACCGTGAGTTAAAAACTACAACAAAAGGAATTGAAAACAATTGGCAGAAAATTAGCAGGTGGTAACAATAATCTTATACAAGGCAAAATAAGCAGCAAGATGTTAAAACAGCTGAAATAAAAAATGAATAATACAATAAATTGAGAGGCACAATGCAAAATATGATATAAAAAGCAATGCAATGTCAAATGTGATACAGAAGTAATACAAAATAAAAGTTGAGTATGTGCAGAAAAAAAAATGAAAATGAAAGAAAAAAAACGAAAACAAGCACAAATAAGAGAAATGAGGACAAGTGAAAAAAAAAAATTATATACCGTAACTAAGTTGAGCAATCAGGAGTTGAGGAAAGATTTTATTGATGTTTTGAAACATGAAAATGTGGGCACAGATTTAAGTGCCCAGATCTGTGCCCATCTTTGAGGTAGATTGGACGGTAAATTTGAGTAGGTGTTGTTTCAGTTTATATTGAGAGGAACAAGCAGGAAAACCGATAGATCGTTTTAACACACCCTGGCTCTCTCTTTCTTTTGCAGTGTCCCTTTGAATGGTTCCACTACCAGTGTGTGGGCATCACACAGCCTCCGAAGGGCAAGTGGTTTTGTCCGCAGTGTACATCAGCCATGAAACGGAGGGGACGCAAGGATCGCTGAGCGGGTTTAAGAATAAAGAGGACATTGTCAGTGTTGTTGAGTTCTTGTGCACGTGTCTTTGTTCGACAAGTACCGACGAATGTGTTTGAGAGCTGTACAAAATGTACAACGCATGCTTCTCACATGTAGGAAAATGTGTGGGCACATTTGGTACTCGATAGAACATAAGCGAATAATGCTTGGTGGTTCGTGTACTTCAGTACGGAACCCCTAGGCACCTGCTTATCTCATCTAAGCAGGTGCCTGGGGCAGGTGCACCAAGCAGATAAGCAGTGCACCTGCTGATCTCATCTTAAAAGTCATAAAGAGGATTTTCAGGTACAAGGTTGTGAGCTGGTGCAATCGCTTCCAGTGAAGGGCAACCGCTCCGGTTTTCTCTCTTGGTATTACCCGTTTTGTGGGGTTTCGAGGGTGCTTTTGCGCTTATTTCGAACTTAAGATCTTGCATGAATGCTCGTTCATGCACCCTCTGAATGAAGGCTGCTTGCAAGGCTTGTGTAGGTACTGGAACGAATATTAACATATTTGAAATTGCTTTGAATTTAAATTGCTGTAAATTTCAAGGCATTTGAAATAAATTATTGTATATTAATCTGCATGTAACCATGTGTAACGGTGGCTTTACTGCCGTGAACGGTGCTGCTTATACCATGAGTGCACCTTTCAAGAGAAAATCCGCATGACCGTGAAGCCTCATTAAATAAACGTATTACCCTCACATCTATTCTTTGTAAGATTAAAAGCTTGTTATGCAGGATTCTATGTACAGTAAATTTTAAAATTATCATGTTTTGCAGACGGATTTCTTGCATGTTACCAGAAGTCAAATTCTGCCACTATTCATAGTTGCTTTCACGCTTCCACTTCCTTTGAACCAAAAAGAATCCCACATGCCTTGCATCAACAAAAAAATATACTTTGACAATTGTGTTCATTTTTATTCATAATATACGATACACTCTCCAAATTCAATTCGATGTTATTCAAACCAAATCACTTTGCTTCGAGCTTAGCCTACTTTTTATGCAGTCTAAAATTTTATTGGAGCAGGCATTCAAGTGCTGCCCCATCATGAGTGACATAACATAGTGCAAAATTAGCTAACGTCACGTAGCAATAAACGCTAGGTATTGACTTGTAAAATGTCGAATAAAGGGCTCAACATATTCTGATTGCCCAATCGTGCAACAGGCTGCAAACATTGGAGTACCTGCGTGAGATAATGCATCATAACGTTTGGCTCCTCAATACAGAGAGCAACATGTCAACAGGCAGATGTGACTAGACCTACTTGGCATCGTTCCAGCAACTGCGGCGAAGGGAGCGGGTTGGACACAGGCGGACAGTGTTACACAGGCTAGTCAAAGAGCTGTTTCGCATATAAAACTATGTACAGTGAAAGATGCGGCACCTGTAATACTTTAATGTGTTGGGTCAAGAGGGATGCTCTTGCTCTTAACCTGCTAATCACTCTTAAGTATAGTGATGGTCGTCTGTTAGCAGGAGAGGTAAATACGTAATTGACCTGCAAGATGAAGTTGAAAGCTGCGTGCTTCTAACTGCCCCATTTCTCATTTACTCTATCTAGTGAAGGTGTGGGTGTAACCTCAAACTACAGCAGTCATGCTCCACTTGAGGTGAACTTGTGCGTTCATATTGGAACTTGTAGATTGGAACTTGTGCGTTCATATGCAAGTGTCATAAATTGTCCTTTCTTTCATGTCACTGGAACGTACGTGTGATAACGTGTGGAACATGTGAGCTATTATAGTATATTAGTCAAGGTCATTCTAAGCTGCTCTCTTACAAGACAGAGTTCAATTGCTTCTGCATGAGCCAATTTAATTGCCGCCACCATAAGTTCTAATGTATCCAGTCACTAAACAGCTTGCTTGCTTGCAATAATTGTGCTATAAATAATTATTCAAGACTGTTCACCACATAGCACTTTGAAATATCGAACTGCATGTATTATGAAAAGAACGCAAATCTTGTGAAACCAGACCTTCATGATCTTATGTACGGTTATTACAAACTGACGTTTATAACAATAAATAGTACTTTCATGTCGCCTTTCTTCAATGTAATAAATTTTGTGGCTATGTTGTTTTAGTAGAGCTGCAAGTACGCGCTGCAAGAAATCGACTGCCGCGAAACTATTGCTCCATCGCTATAATTTACGGTGAGAACACTTCCTGAAGACTCGTGGCGCATGTGAGAGCGTCAGCAGCGGCGCACGCTTTTGTTCATGTTTTGCGCCCTACTCTAACTTCGTCCCCACTCGCCCACTTCATTTGACCGCCAAGCGAGCGCATCTGCGGAAATGCGCCGGAGCACATGTGGCCCGCGCGTCTTGTTTCCGACGCGCCCCGGCGGTGCGCCCGTGACGACAAATTGCCACGTGACTCTTCGCTGGACCAATCGGCGCGCGGGCGCGCAACGCGTCGCCTTCCCGCAAAAGCCTGCACGGGCGCCATCTTGCTCGCGAGGAGAGGTCGAAGGGCTCTCGTTTTTCGGACCGCCCGGCGTGTTGCTGCTGCAGACGCTTCTTCGCGAAGGGATTCGGTGTTCGTGGTCGCCGCGATGGAGAACAACGTCAACGCCAACAACGGTGCACAGCAGGCCGCCGTGCAACTGGAAGTCGGCGCAACCGTGCGCCCGTTCGATCCGGCGTCTCACGACTTGGACCCCGGTTTCAGGCTGACACGGTTTGCCGATCTGAAAGGATGAGGGTGTAAAGTCCCCCAGGATTCGCTAACTAAACTCCTGGAGGGACTCCTACAACTCGGCGACGGCGATGGACCTTGCCAGCAGCGCCACTATTACCAAGTCCAGGGCCTGCCACGTTCGGGTGAGCGCCCTAATACGAGTGCCACGCAGCATCCACACTGATATGTGTAGTGATGTGAATGTTTGCGTATGTGCGGCTTCATATACATCCCCCGTGTGTTCATCGCAGGCTCGGGTGTCGAGTGCAGCTTGACTCCACTGAGGCACGGTGGACTGTCGCTGGTGCAAAGCGTCGACTACCTGTATCCTCTGGTCGAAGACCCCTATGTCATGGTGAGGCTCATCGTTGCAGCAGTGGTATCTATTGACTGATTGTTGTCAAAGGTCGTGTCACTACTTCTCTGTTCTCGGGATATGCGCCTCTGTACATGTCTTTTTTTAATAATCTGAGATGTTTGCCATCGATGTGTGCTGAAAACCGAAAGCAGTTGTCAGAACGCGGTGATGTTGAAAGTGCCTTGAACGCTCAGTACTGTGAAGAACCCTTAATCGACGCTTTTCTGTCTTGCTTAAACGATAGACCAACACCGGGTGTCACGCGTGCACTTTCGGATCGCGATCTAGCACCGGTGAGGGTCGAGTATCCAGAGCACGTCGATTGCATCCCCGTACATCTTGCACAAACGAGCCAATCAAAATCGAGGAACTGATCGAAATCGGAAATGCCTCATGCGACACGCCTCGCTTCTCTGTTGTGTTGTTCATTGCCTGTTTGGCATCCGCAAAGTGAAACAGCGCAAAGGAAGAGGATGCAAGAAACATCAACACACATGGCCAGTGCGCAACTGCTCCCAACTGAGCTTTATCGATTAAAGTGCTTTTTATAGTGTCACTCAACATCACTGGCAAGATGCCGCACGCACACAAGTAGCCAGTAGCAACCAACAGTCAGTTACTGATCCCTCCTAAAGGGGCCGTGCAAGACTTTTTGTGCATGGTCAGAAAACTCTGCCATTCGGTAGTAGAGGCTCTCGACAACACGCGAGCCAAATATTGTAGCGCAGCAGCCGGCCTGGATTTTACAGTAAATTATCAGTCAGCTGAAAATTTCTCTCTATTCTCTCTCGACAAATTGACGGAAGACGCTCGAAAATCACCTGTAGAAAGCCCAGTATATCAGCCATTGGCTGATTTGAACATGGCGCGCTCGGTCGTTACAGAGATCTGCGAGGGAGGCTGCGACTTGTCCACGCATGTGATCACACTGAAAAAGCCGCGCGTTTGAAGAAGTAAAGAAAAAAGTGCTCAAAGTCACGAGGCGTCCCATGACGTATGTTCTTTGCCCCTGCCATCCCATCCTGCTTTGCTACCAGCAGCTTTCGTCGGGACAAAAGACTGCAATTGCAGCATGGGACAAATTTTAGTAACTCCACTCGCACTGGACGAATTCCTAAAATTTTTGTGGTGTTGAATTCATGAGGCAATAAGCTCTTCCAGTGAATTCATTCCATGGTTACTTAAATTGTTTCAGGGCCCCTTTAACATATTAATAAATTCTTGTTTCGATGCGGTATTGAAATATGCCATGTACTTCGGTGAATTGAACTATGTCGTCACCCTGTTTTCTAAGTCAAAAGATAATGGTCGTAATAGTTGTTCGCCGACAACTTCTGCTGTGTGTGGCATATCTTGTCAGTGGTGACGAGTGACACTGTGAAAAGCACCTTGATCGAATAAAACTCGTTTGGTTAGTTCAGTGCTGTACTTGTGTGTTCATGTGCCCTGTGTCTTTCTGCTGTTAAACTTCCTAGAGGTTGCACCAACTTACTCAGGCCGAAGCACTCCTATTTGGCAGCTGCCTGATAGTGCTCCACTAAAAATCTGTACACTGATGGTTTAAAAGGGTGTGAAGCATAAGTTGTTCCGGGTTTCGTCAGCAGTGTGTACGCACCATGGAGAACGACGACGTATCGTGCAAGAGCTTAACTGTATCGGCCTCCACTTTTTCATTCCTTTTGCAGGGCAAGATTGTGTGCGCCAGTGTCCTGAGCGGACTGTATGCACACGGTGTGACTGAATGTGACAATGTGCTGTTAGTGTTGGGTGTGAGCAGCAAGCTGACGGACAAAGAGCGCGATGTGGTGTTGCCCCTGTTGGTGCGTGGCTTTCGGGATGCGGCTGCTCTGGCCGGTACCAGCGTGACTGGCGGACAGACGGCTTCCAACCCTTGGCTCATCATTGGCGGATGTGCGACGAGCTGCTGCCATCCGGCGGAGTTCATATCGTAAGCATGTTTCTGGATCCATTGGAAATATTGACATGGTGCTCGACTGGTGACCTGAACGTCCCAGGTTTGATCCCGGCCATTGTGGTTGCATTTCAACAGAAGCAAAAGGGTATAAGGCCCCTGTGCTGTGCAATGTCGGTGCATGTTCCCAGAGCCCTCCACTGCGGCGCTTATCATTATCAAATCATGGTTTTGCGATGTAAAGTCCTATATTATTATTATTATTATTATTATTATTATTATTATTATTATTATTATTATTATTATTATTATTACTATTATTATTATTATTATTATTATTATTATTATTATTATTATTATTATTATTATTATTATTATTATTATTATCATGGGAGTGGTTGACGATTTAGAGAGCCATCGGGGTAGCTTGGTGGCTCTGGCATTGCAGAACCAGTGCACAGATAGACAAGTTATAAAACGTAGCTAAGTAAATAAAAGGTTGTTCTAACTGAGATCAGATGCTAGAGAGTTTTCATTTTACAAGTGAGTTTGTCCTAAGAAGGTTTGAATCTGCATAGGCACACAAAATGACTTGCAACATGGTGGCCATCGTTGAAGAGGCTCCAAGCCTATAATGTTGACACGGGCAAACTGAAATTAGTTTTGCAAACACCAGTAGTCTGAACCATGTTTACAGCACCGGTTATTTTTTATGTTGGTGCCTTGGTGCAGTGCGTGTTGCAACTCATAATGGTTGGGGCAGCGTGTTGCAGCTCATATTGGTTGGGACTGCATGTCTTGTTTCTGTGTTCCTGCTTGTGCTGTGTATTAGGATATTGGGGTTGCATATATCCTGAGCTTTCAAACGGCTAGCTGAACGCTGTCGTATTTACTTAGATCAACGAGTTTAGGAGTTTTGGCGCAAAAAAATTTTGCATCTTTTTTTTTGTTACGATAGGCAGCCAACGACCTGCTTATCATGGCTGAAAGCTCGTTTCTTTTAGCACGCGGCAGTTGTTTATTTGGAGACGACTTGAAGCACTAAGTCGCAGTTTTGGTTTTAGAGAGGGCCAAGTGAGGTGGCGCCCAAAGTGGTTTTCGCGTGAACATAGCTGGCTACGTGAGCTCACAAAACTACGTGTAAACACGCGAGCACTGCATTCACAACTCTTTTTAACAAAGGCTTCCTGGGTGCTCGTTTCACATACAATGGCACAAATGTCCTTTAAAATTGATTTAAACATGTTCTAGGCTATAATATCCATTCCTATTTTGTATACGAAGCGTGTCTGTCCACGCAAATCTATCCTTCAGGTTATCTCGCCTTCAAAATTTTGTGTCATTACTCCATCAAGTAATTGGCGTTGGCCAGTGCAACTATTTTTTTTTCTAATAGTTTTGTTCATATCACGGTGCAAGTTGCGCATGATCGGATGCAAAACTGACACAGATTCAAGTGTCATTTCATCATTGCCACTGTGGACATCAATCCATATTTGGTGCAGCAAAACCCAATTCTATAAATTTGCTGATCTATTGAGGAAATTTCCATGTTCTGGCAGGCACCCATCGGGTGTCATCAACTCGAATTTGCAAAACTGACTTAGCCAACGATCTTGTTTTAGGAAAGTTTTATTCCTAAAGTAATTGAGTGTAAAAGCGGCTATTTCTTTAATGTTGGTGTAGACAGGTTTTTCTTCAACCTTGTGCTCCGTGTCATATTGAAGCATCTACCATAGGATGCCAAACAAGGGTACCCCTTACGGTGAAGGATAATCCGATCAGATTTTGGAAGGGGCACTGGCTCGGTCCCGGACTGAAATTTAAGTTGGGGCCGGGATCACCTTGAATGTCGGTTCACCACGTGTATGGGCATAAAAAATGCTTATACACGTTTTAAATGCAATGATTTATTTTTTAAAAGTATTTTATAAGCAACATTAGATACGCACTTAGTGTAGTCATTGTTCTGTTTTACATGAGAAATACTCATCTTCAAAAAAAAGGTGGCCGCAGAGGAGGAAGGGGAAGAGGTGCACGTGCTCAGTCTTTGGCACTTATTTCAAATCTCCCATAAAAGGGATGGAGGGCCGGTTGCTCGGCATTTTGAAGTAGATGCCCATGCGATGGTCCTAGATTTATTTTGACAAGGCTGTGAGTAGTTCCCATGCATGGAACAACAATCTCTGTAGTGCTCTGCTCTGCCGGGTGCCGCCGGGGACGGTGCTGGCTGCTTTTGTAATCTCGATTTGTCACTAATGGCACTGGTTGTTCCCTTGCAACATTGTTGTTTGGCTCCCTCACAAGGTCACCTCACTTGTTCTCCACGTCTTCGCATATCAACAGCCTATGATAGCTTCACAGGACCATCTACATGTCCGTCACCTAGAAATGGCACATTTTCTGTTTGAGCTGTTCTTAAGGATATTTTACGCTCGCAGGCATCAGAAATTTGCAGCAAATAAGATTCCACTGTAGCTTTTGGGTGACGCTACATTACAGTTTTAGAGGTCGAAGGACTGAAATATTCTGTTCACAATATTGCAAAACTTCCTGTTTTGACAAACTATAATTTGAATAGGATCATCATTTAGTTAATTTAAGTATTAACTATACTGTGAGGCTTACATAGATACTGGTAAATGTTGAGCGCACTGTTAAGCATGAGAAGCCAGTTTTCAACTAAACCTCAATCATTTTTCTTCAGTTTATTCTGCAATGACAGTTGTTTGTATTTATTGTTCAGTACTACTCTGTATAGCAACCGTGTGTCCTTGGATAATCAAATGTGATCAGCTGAATGTTTTTGTATGAGGGGCTGCTGCGACCGTTCTGTTTCAGAATAGTTTCATTGCTGTGCTGTCACTGTAGTTAACATTTTAATTTCAATCTTGAAAGGATATTTTTGTGTGGTGATCATTGGCTTCCAAGACTCGCTTTATGTATAATACACAACTGCGCATTCTCTTGAGAATCCTGTAAACCAGTTTCTAATGCTTCAGTCTGGCTTTTCACAATAGATACTTCATAATATGAAGTTTATTGTTTAAGACTTGCTGCTATAGCCACTACCGTGACATCAACCTTGTTTATATTAATGTGAAAACAGACTAGTAATTAAAAAAGAAGTACCTAGTATTCAATTTGATTTGCTTTTGGTACTATTATGTGGTTTCATAAAATTAGGTCTCGAATTTCACTCCTTGTGGACCTGTACAAAATTTTATCTTATGTGGTTTTCATGCATTCAACTTTCATTCATTATTGAATAATTTTTGGCATTGAGACAAATGTGATTTTCACTACTATTAGCTCATTTGTGCAAGCTGTGGATTGGAGTCGACTGCAGGGAAAAGCTGTGATTTAAATCAAGTTCAGTTGCGATCAATTATGGCAATGAGACTTTGATATTGCAGTTTGTTCCCTTATGGTTTATTTTTTTTTGTTCATCCCTCTTGCAGAGCAGACAATGCAGTGGTCGGCGATGTGCTGGTGCTGACCAAGCCCCTGGGCGTCCAGGTGGCAGTTAGTGCCCTCCAGTGGCTAGAACAGCCCGAGAGATGGAACAGGGTTCGGCTCGTTGTGGCTGAGGAAGACGTCCACAAGGCCTGCCACCGCGCCCGTGACTCCATGGCACGACTCAATCGCACAGGTAAGCCAGCCGTTCTGTTGATTCAGTCACCTTGGTGGTTTGCTGCCACAGCCGTGCGAGGGGGTGAGCCCCCCACTTTCCCTTGTAATCATCAAAAGGGGTGGCGTCAGCTTCTCCCCACACCTTTACTGCAGTTGGACCTTCACACCGCTTGCTTTTCCAAACAATCGTTGCAGGGCTTTGTTGCTTCCTTCTAGTGCTTTCTCTTTCCGTTTGTACCAGTGAGTGCATTGAAAGCTATGCATAGGTGGGAGGTGACAAGGGCATACCTGCCGACTCTCCTGAATTATCCGGGTGACTCCCAAATTTCGACCTAATCTCCCGATTGTATGAATGCTATCTGGATTCTCCCGAAAGGTGGCCACCACAGCCGAGGTGTTCATTTTTTTTACTGGGGCGTGTACGTCAGCGTTTCCTGCTGTGGTAGTTGCGGTGCTGTTAAAGAGCACTCGCTGCTACCTTACTAGTTCACAGTAACTGTACCGTAGAATACCGCTAAGTGTATACTGCGCGTCTGTGCGAACGCCGGTGGCGTAAGGGCGCGCTCGGCATCATTCGAAAAGAAGGCGAGAGAAAGGTACCACAACTTTTGCGTGTGTCTTGGCCACGCGCATGATGGTCGTTTCAGTAAGATCATGAGTGCTCACGCGGGCATACGGTGGTGGCGACCTTGGTAGCTGTGCAGCTTACGATGCTCTAGTCAGTCAGTGGCTGTGGACTTTGGGTTTATGGTGTGGTCATTTGGGTATGTGGCATCATTTGTAGAGAAAAGAGGTAGTGATTTCTAGCTGTCTTTAAGCATCAATTGTAACTTCCAGGCCACGTGTCGCGTATGTTCGGCTGGCATGTTCTCAGGAGCTTCAACTACCAGTTGGCAGCACTTTCTGGCCATGCTGAAGAAGGGCTGAAGGGCCCCTGTAGTGTGCAGCGTTACGGCTATGCACATTTTTGACAATTATGGCAACGGAGGACCCGTTATCTATTCAAACAACTGTTTGCTTCTCTTAGGAAACCACGGACCTATGGCAGGCTGTTGTGAGGAGCATATCATCGCTTCATTTTCATTTTTGCATTCATTTCAAAGACTTTTTTTTTTTTTGGAGGGTAGTGAGTTTAATGGCACAAAATTTTATTTTTCGCTTTCTGCAACAAATAAAATAATGTACTTCTAAAACGTACTGCTAAGTGTGAGTGCATCCTGAAAAAGTAATGCCAGTGTGTTCTTGAAAGTTAGTTTTGGTTCCTACTCTATTCCGACATCGCAACACACTATGTATGAGCTTCTTGTCACGTGCTCGTGCAAGGTATGGTGAAATTTTACATGTTGGTGGTGCACAGTTAGCCATTTCGAATGTTTCAGTGACGCAAAAGTGGCCGTTTCTGAAGTTTTGGTGCCTGACATGATCACATTTAGCTAGACCGCTGCATGTAGTCACCAGACTTGAAACTGGGGCCTGATGCGATGTTAGTGTTGAAGTCCGTAGGTGCGCCACGGCAAAATTGACTTTCATATCAAGATAACCTATACCAGCAATCGTTGTGCCTCACGCTCACTCAGAGCTGTCTCTGTGTAAAGGTATGGCAGGGAAAACACACTTCTGAAAAATGGTGGTGGTACTCCTTTAAGACTTGACCTCTTTGGGAAGAAGGTGTGGCGCTCAGGTGAACCCTGACCTATCCCTGTGAAGGAGACTGGGCGGATGTTTCAGTGACGCAAAAGTGGCCGTTTCTGAAGTTTTGGTGCCTGACATGATCACATTTAGCTAGACCGCTGCATGTAGTCACCAGACTTGAAACTGGGGCCTGATGCGATGTTAGTGTTGAAGTCCGTAGGTGCGCCACGGCAAAATTGACTTTCATATCAAGATAACCTATACCAGCAATCGTTGTGCCTCACGCTCACTCAGAGCTGTCTCTGTGTAAAGGTATGGCAGGGAAAACACACTTCTGAAAAATGGTGGTGGTACTCCTTTAAGACTTGACCTCTTTGGGAAGAAGGTGTGGCGCTCAGGTGAACCCTGACCTATCCCTGTGAAGGAGAAACCTGCACGCGCCTACGTTAGCTGCGAATGGTGCTTAATTGAAGGGACAGCGTGAGAGAAAACTTGGACACAATACAAAAATTGACTTATCGTTTTGTAATTCTTTGAATTGCACATTTCGTGTAACACTTTTAACATGTACTGTGCCCACAGATTGGAAAGAGTTTGAATGTGACCCCTGGTATGTGCAATAGCTTGAGAAAACGTCATGGCCACCAAACGTAATGTTGGGTTTGACTTGTGTCTAGTCTGAAATTATGCCGACATTGCACAAAACAGGAGAGGAAAGTAAAAAGCATTACTTAGCACCAAGTCTCTGTGTTTCAGTAGGCCAGTACTGTACAATGTTGTAAGACTCGGAAATAGACATGCAAGGACCTTCGATTTATGTTTATAGATGCACGTTAGCATATTCTAAATTGTTCTTTGTTACCTCAACACTTTTTACATTTCTGTGTAGTAGACACCACAATGTGCGTATTGGTTGATGCCTGCATTTCTCACTTTCCAGCTGCGCTTCTAATGCACAAGTATAATGCTCACGGTGCCACGGATGTACGGAGCGGCGGTCTCCTCGGTCACGCACAACTCCTCGCACGCGCACAGAAGAACGACGTCTCCTTTGTCATTCACAACCTGCCTGTGCTGGCCAAGATGGCAGCCGTGGCTAAGGCATGTGGATCCACCTTCCAGTTGCTGCAGGGCTTTTGTCCCGAAACGTCAGGTAGGTTGCTGACTTTTCTGCAGCGTTTGTGGCCGGGAAAAGTGCTGTGAGCATCACCATTGGCTTGTGTAGGGCTTCCTTTTTTTAATGGTGGAACAGGTCTTGGAATACATCAGCAGTCCGTGGTCCCCGCTATCATCAGAAACCTGCGTGACCTAAACCTTACGCATCAAATTTTGACAAGACAGGTCTGACTCTGTGAAGATGTGGGGTAGACTTGGCACACCCCTCAGGTGATAAGAGGAAGCGGGCAGCAGTGCTACAAAGCACGACACTCACTCAACGAAGCATCTGCGGCACGTCGTTCATTCCACATCGGCATGGAATCAGGCACACCCAAGTTCTCTCGCAGTGTCACAAGCCGGGCGAGCCATGCTCTTTGCTGGTATGATGATCGTACGATGCCACAAGCAGCCCCACGCCCCCTTTATGTGCATGAGCACGACCATAGAGTTTATAATTAGTTAGATGTAAACGCTGGCTGTAAGCAACGTACTGGTTGGCATCACTCCCAAACAGACAATGAAACAATGAATGGGACTGGTTGGTATGTGTGAAAATTTGGTTTATTTTTGTCATTTTTTGAAAGTTTTATAATAAACCTTAAAGGCCCCTTGAGGGCTATTACATAGGCGAATCAGCATGTCCTAAAATCTCAATATATTTATGAGAGATGCCATACTGGAGGGCTCGGGAAATTTCCGCCACCTTGGGGGGGGGGGGGGGGGGCGAAATTCCGCTTAATTCGAAATAATTCCACATTCCGGTATTTTGCAAAGTAAGACTGGGTGGATAATTTGAAGGGCAGGTCAACACAGGTCTGATTAATTCAAAAGCTTGGATGATATGTGCCAATTCCCGATTCCAGTTTTGCCGCAAATCCATGGAAACGACGGGCCTTAAGAGCCACAAGGCAAATAAATGTAGCGACATTGGGGAAAGGCAGCTGAAGCACTCCAGCCTCACCACTTCCAGCGAGAGAAAAAAAAAAAAGGAAATAAGAACGGTCTCGTGGTTAATCAAAACTTGTGCCCGCAGGAAACGCAATGTGCTTCACTGCAACACAGCAGTGACACGCGGGCAGCATGTTGCATGTTTCTTGCAACGTAAGCGGGGCATGATTCACCCATTCTTTCTGGGATTGTAAAGAAATTAATAAAAAACATTAGCAGAATTCGTGATGTATGCGAACTTCCGATTGCCGGTTGCTGAAGTAATTTGCACCCTTGCACTGCTGGCTGAGTTTTTGCCCACAATGCTTACTTCGAAGAAGAAGTTCAACAGTTTCAATTATCATTTTTCGCCCGCAGTGCCTACTTCGAAAAGAACTTCAACAGTTTCAATTATCATTTTTTTTTTCAGTCAAAACACATAGCGAATTTTGTCGCATTGGCAGTTATAAGGTTCCTTATTTTGGCAGACAGAATGGGTGAATGGTCGCATCATGACGTGCTGAGGCAGCGAGAAGCAGGCGACATGCTGCCCGCATGTCACTGCTGTGTTGCAGTGAAGGTGTTTTGTTTTCCGCAGGCGCACATTTCAGTTGATCACGACAGCGTGTTCTTTTTTTCGGTGGCAGCAGCGAGGCCTGCTGTTTCCCCATGTTTGTGGCAAAATTAAGACCTCGTATACATAATATAACCTTTGGAGTTGCCAACTAGCTGGCGCAGCAAACAACCAGCCCTGATTATTCATTTAAGTTGAATAGTTCGAAGTTCCCTGCATCCTACTTTTTTGATGTTTTGTTAATTTGAAAACCCACCTAATTCTAAGATTTCTTGCGGCATCAGTGATTTCGAATTAACGAGGTTTTACTGTACATTCGCCTTAGACGTCTCGAAGGCTAACGCAATCTCTCCTGCTCCCCTTCGAAAGCTATGAAAGCCCACTTTTGACCAAGTGGTCATGAGATAACATCATCATGTGACATCACGTCATGTTGACGTCAACACATGATGATGGGCGTTTGCATCACTCATTTTAACATTGCAAATGCGGGCCACCGATGGCCGATGTTCTCATTTAATTCAGTTTTCACATTTGGAGAGATATCATGTATATAGGATAAGAATTTCACTTGGGTTTTGTCAGATAATTGCCGAAGTTGTTATTTCCTTAAGCAGCCTGATATATTTGTTTTGTTTTACTTTGAACGGTATGTTGTTTCATGATTCATTGCCAATGAATAGATCTAATCTCTTTTCAAATACGTTTCTTGTCTGTTCACCATATCAAGTTCACCAAAAAGATTAGTGGTATTTTGCATGATGATGCATGCATTATTACTGCCACAGGTGGCCTGCTGATCTGTCTGCCAAGAGAACAGGCAGCAGCCTACTGCAAAGACATTGAAAAGCAGGAAGGTTATCAGGCCTGGATCATCGGCATCGTGGAGAAAGGCTGTCGGACAGCGCGCATCATTGACAAGCCACGCGTCATCGAAGTTCCCTCAAAGGACAGAGAAGGTGAACTTTGGTAGCAACATCGTCGGCGCGTATGACCTGTCTGCCACCCTCAGAAACTGCTGGTCGGGCTCCTGGTTCCTTCTGGGTGTCAACCCGCCACAGCTTTGCAGCACAGCAGTATCACCTTGCTCACTCTGTGTTCACCTGAGTGCTGATGCGACGAACTACAGTGCGGGAAGGGATTGCGTGTCGGTGCTTATTTCCAAAACTTTCCTTTGGTCTATGGGGTATTTTTTTCTAGCTGCACCAGATTTTTATTAAAACTGGTGTAAGTCAGCATTACAATGTTTGTGGCATTCGAGTGTTCAGTTTAGTTACCTCTAGGTATAGAAGAATTTGCAGTGTTGTGCATAACTTATGAAGATTTATTCTAATAATGTTCCAATGATTGATGTCGGTCGGTTCAAGCAAATGAGTAGTTTCGAGCCTCTCTTCACAATTTGGCTCGGCCGCTCTCTGTTGTTAGCTCCAAAAATTAATTTTCAGGAGCTAGTGGAACAGCTACGTAGGCATGTATTTTAAATTCAAGAGCCATGAAATTGATGCTTTCAAGGAGCTTTTGAACATGAGACACCTGCGTAGCCTTGTGCCTTAGCCACCTATGATCAATTAATGCTTAACAAATGGAACTTGCTTAATTGACACATAACTGTATGAATTACTCTGTGTCGTGAAGCTGCTAGTCTGATAATTGAATGCAAAAAATTTTCGTCACCATCATATACATCTAGGCCCGATTTTAAAAGGCTTGGTGCAGCTAAAGAAAAAATGCCCTGTATGTTCGGCAACCCGAAGAAGCTAGCTACTTTGCTTCTGATATTACTCCGTCTTTCATCGCAAAGAAGCTGTGTATCGCTAACCTGTACGACGTGCCAACACGTGGGGTCGAGCTAACGGCCACGACTGGGGTAGGTGATAGGGGTGGGGAGGGGGGAGCGTGAACACAAACCTTTCTCGTCGTTTCAATTCTCACTGCTAGATTAGTATTTTTGCCACCTGTTCACCGACCCCAACCATTTCTTGTTGGAAACCTACAGTCGTAACACTTTATTGACTGGAAGTTCTTTGCACACTTACTTCTTAAGGTCTGATTTGATGTGTTCAAATAGGGTGTCATTTGTTGCTGGAATAAAGTTGGAGTCTTTTAGTTGAGCTACATACTTTAGAAAGGAAAGAAGGCAGTGGTGAGAGAGAAAACAAGTACGAGAAAAGTACACAGGACTGGTGCTTAGTTCGAAGTGAGGTTTATTAAGACAAAGTTTTTACACGTCGCAAGACCATCATAGGGTGTCATATCTTTATCGTCAATCGGTGATACTTTATACCATCTCGTCGTACTTTTTTTTCATGCCACTGTCCTGTCATGAACTTCCTTGCTTTTTTTTTTTTCTATTCAAGTCTTGACAAACGCAACAAACTCTGTTACTTTGATGTATTCTTCATTTGTTGCACTGCTTTTAAGTGGTGCGAAAACGGGTCATTAGTACCGAGCTCTGCACATGCTCTAGTCTACTGTGGCCACTGTAAGGGGGTAATCATAGAGTTTCTCGCAACGTTACCTAGACTGAAATGTGGCGCCACCCTCTGATCGACCTTTGTAATGGAATGTGCTACGACGACAGCATCGTCGTACAGTGTGAGTGAGGCTTCGCTCAAAATGCATATATGACTACAGTGAACTCTCAATTGAGTGAACTTCAATGGACCCAAGGAAATAGTTCACTAAACTGAATATTCACTAGAATATGGAACAACATTAAGCACGGCAGACATTAGAGTCAAAAAGCGTGAAATGCAATTTATTTTTAAAAGAAGTCTGTAATTTTCATTTGCACTGCTGCCCTTAAAGCACAAAAAGAGACAAAGCTTTCCAGATAGTCTAGGTTTCTGTGCACTGCCTCTGGCACAGCTTGTTGCTGAGACACCAAGTCTCGCAACTTTCTAACATACTCTACTGGCTCGGCTAAAGTTACAGTATTTGAACCAACCTCAGCCATTACTCTTCTTCTGGTTTAGCACAAACACTCGAAAGAACTTCTAAATCAGATACTTTTGCACAAGTGACAAGATCACTGTCACACTGCACATAGTCCTCAAATGAAGCACCACTGAAAACGTCCAGCTGTTGACAGACCTCTGTCCACATTCCAGTGTCAATGACCGCGCTGTTCTCTTCCTCCTGCTCACTGACCTCGTCATGCTCTTCTTGCTCATTTGCATCCTGCAATGAAGAAAGGCCGAATTCGTGCCAGCAGTTTCTAATTATAGCCTGTGACACTGACCACCAGGAGCCTGTCACCATCTCGGCCGCCTGCCTGACATTGATGGGCTCATTGTTCCCAATCCTTATATTGATTAAAATCTGCTGCACAAGCCGCCGTCGGTACTCGACCTTCAAGTTTTGTCTGATGCCCAAGTCGAGCGGTTGAAGCACGGCAGTGCAATTTGACGGGAGGTATTCGACATACACATTGCTCAAATGGAGATCGAAAAGATGTGCTGAGCAATGGTCTACAATCAAAAGAATCTTTCTTTTTGTCTTTCTCATTTCTTCATCGATGCTCAGCAGCCACTCACTGAAGAGATTCCTGGTCATCTATGCTTTTTGGTTGCTTTTATATGTGCATGGAAGGAGAGAAAAACCTTTGAAACATCGCGGTTTCGCATATTTTCCTACCACTAGGGACCTGAGCTTGTGGCTGTCTTTGGCGTTGCAGCACAACAGCACAGTGACCCTTGCTTGGAAGAACGTGATAAAACATACCAGTTTCATCGGCATTGTATATGTCATCGGGTGAATATCCACTAATGATATCTCGTAGTTTTTTATCCCTCCAGGTTCTCGCCGCTTCATGGTTGGCATGTTTGCTTTCGCCGCAAATAGTTTTCCACGCGATCCCATGCCTATCCCGAAATCGGGTAAGCCATTCGCTGCTTGCTTCGAAGCCAAGAGCGTCTAGAAGCGGAGCAAATTCCTTAGTTTTGCACTGTATCATTGGAATGGACACGGGTATGTTTTGGGATAGCAGGTCGCAGAGCCATACCGCAATACCGCAACGGCATTGTCCACTGCCTTGAAATGTCCCGTGTAGAGTCGTTTCCTAGTAGGATTGAACGAAGTTTCTTCTTAAAGCTTCGATTTCTGTTTGACTATCGTTGACAACGTCGACTGTGCAATTCCGTATTCCTTCGCAACCTCCACTTGCTTTTGCCCACTGTCCAGACACTGAAGGATTTTGAGCTTGTCTGACAGAGACAACCGCTTCCGTTTCGTCAAACTCATTACGAAAGTGGGCGGACGGCGCGTGAAATGGGCTGTTGTTTCCAGAAATGAAGATAGCCGCACAATACCGATGATGCCGACAGATGCCGATGAGACAGACAAAAAAATAAGGGGCGCTGGCAAACTGATGCACTTGTGGCTCGTTTTCGTCACCCGCACGGCCGCTTTGCCTCGGCGGCGCTGCATGAACAAGCGATGTCGCACCACTGCCGATGGATGGGCGATTTAGCGGCGGCTCGCATTAGCTATGCAGTGCTGCAGTGCACAAAAATTTGTTGAATTGATTCAAAAAATGAGCCTGGGTCTGCGGATCAAGTTCGTTCAGTTGAAAAATTCACTATTCTGACATTCGTTTAACTGAAATATTTTTACATAGAATACATAAGAAAATTGCCGGGAATTTTTGAAAAGTTCGTTATTCTGAAATATTCATTAAACCCACGTTTGCACAAGTGAGAGTTTATTGTACTCAGATAAAGCTTCCGTATAGAAATATCGTCATTAACTGTTCTTGTTTGCCTATATTAGGTTCTCCATTGAAAAATGAGTGACATCTGCTTCGTAAAGTGCTGAAAAGAATCAACAGACTGTCACAGAGCAAGTGCCGATGTTGTCATCTGTCCTCCAGCTTTAATGGCTGGTTGGTATCTTTTATGCTTTGTAATGTTGTACACCCAAGCAGAAACCGCGATTATTAAGTCAAATATACTTTTGGCCTGAAGCTAATAAAAGCATAGCTTTTCATGTGTGCTGTTTAGTGCTAAAATAACTATAGTCTTCAACATATCTTCAGAATGATTCCAAACCAAATTCATCATATTCCAGCATTATTAAGCAATAACGTCATCCAGCACCACATTTCTTGCTAGGTAATTGTGAGAAACTGGAGGGCGGGAGCGGGGAGGGGGGGTCAATGAATCCGCGCACCTACTACGACTACTGAGCAGCCCCGAGGCAAGAAGTTCTTCCATATTGCCTAGCCGCTGCTTGGCAAGCACAGTGTAAGGTACCTGTTTGCGTAGAGTTTCCCACAAAACTCACTAGGAGGGCAGCTGGCGCTAGTGTCTGCAGTGGTAGGCTTAGGTATGATGGTTGGCATATATAGGTTTGCCTAAACTTCATTTATGGCTTCAGAGGACCAGGTGAACTTATTCGAAATTGATCACTTCTGGTAGAATACTGGCAAACCTCTATATAGTAATCCTGGGTATAATGTAACAATAGTCTTTTTGCAACTAACTGAGACTTTGTGATTGAGAGGTGTAGCCAGTATAAATCATTAGGAATGCTATGTATCATTGGAGAATGTTAATTGGATATATAATGTGACAAATATATTCCTGCGTCCAATGCTCGTTTTGTTTCGGCAAGGTTATCACAAGGGCAGTGATTGCATTAGCTATGCACGTCAGTGTCGGTGGGGTGGGGGGATGACTTAATGCATCCGTGTGTCTTTGATCAAAAAACAGTCAGATGCGCCGTGTATCAGCCAGCAGTCAGTGTCTCGTCGAGACACCGATACGAGACTCGTCTTCACCAAGTTGACAAGTCTCTCACCATTTTCAACAACTGCCGCTGTCAACTTCAGGATAGTTGTGTCCTCCCAAGAAATTTCTGTGATTCGAGCGTCATGCCATTAGAAACGCACAAGCGCATAAACTAGCTGAATCCATGTATACTTCCCATCATTTGCGCCACATCTGAACGACTTTAGTGCCAGTTCTAACCATAGCAGTGTTTTGTAGGGAACCGTGCGCCTGTTTGTAGCAGCAAAGGCACCATGACGTGCGCTGCCTCTGCCCGATTCTTCGTTTCTGGGCACTGCCAGTGTGGTGGTGCCTGCGGCGTTCTTGTCATGTCTTTTTTGATGTCCTTATGAGTGTGTTTTCTGTCGAAAATGTGTTAGTGTGTGTGTGTGTGGCACGAGGTCTCGATTTCATTTTTCATTTAGAGTTTGGTGGGTGACTTTACCTCTGGTTATGTTCTCCCTAGGTTTATTTGTGTGTGTGCTTTCTTTCGTGGCAGTGTGTCAGTGTTGTTGGGTATTTGTCGTATTTCCTTTTAGATCTAGATTTGTGGCATAAATCTTTGGAGTGGACTGCCTTGCTTTTTTGGGGGTCTGTTACAGCCACACTGTCGTATAGAGCAAGTGCCCAGGAGAGGGCTTGTACTTTTCAAGACGCACAATAAAAACTTCTTTAATAAACGGTTTTGCCTCAGAAATGTGGCATGTTGAACGGTATCTTTCTTCGAGCTGCCAGTTCTCGCTGCTGTTTGTTTTAATACCTTTGCCTAGGTGGAATGCCTTATCTGGAGAGGTCTACAATTGATTTAAGGTGAGGCCCACAAAAAAAATATGAAAAGTTATTGTATATTTCATGCCTGTCCTTGCTTTTTTCTACTGCTTGCTTTTATTTTTACTGTCACTTCTGCAGAACAGTCTAATGTCATTATTTATATATAGCGTGGTCTTATATAACAATAAAGTGGTACATTGTTACAATTCTTGTAATAAGCACATATTTGTAAAAATGATGGCTATTTTAACTAAAATTCAACATTCCCATGTAAACTTGAACTTTCATAAATCTTGCATACTGGCCTTGATGATAAACATTTAGTATATAAAAAAGCGAACCAAAGAAAGGGGTCATAGTTTCGGGTTACGTATGTTTGGAGGGCAGCTATTAAAGTAGAAATTCTGTGTTCTGTGATTGCACTTGATTTTATGTCTTATCATGGTGTTTTGAGACAATTGCATGACATTGAAATTCTCGAACTAAGGTATAAGCAGATATAAGTTACTAGCCTCACGAAACGCTGTAGTCGGGAATTGTTTCATTTGGTCGAATCAGTAACAAAATTTTTGTATACAGAAGCAGGTTTCTCATTTGGAGACTGAATCAGGACCTCTTATAGTAGTGAATATATAAAAAAAATGATGTAATAAACAGCAGTACAGAAAGCAAGCAGTAAAATACATCGCGGAAAAGAAGAGTGTGACTTGAGAAGAAGCAATAGCAGAAAGCTGCAATATAAAACAAAAATAAAAATTTGACAACATAGAAGATAAAGGTACATCTCCTGGACAGTTGTCAGATAATTGCGTGGAGGAAGATAGTGCAAATAACATCAAAAACAAAACAGTGACATCTAATTTGAGCAATGTAGAAAGATGATGCGATGCTTCGTCAACAGTAGGTTGTGAGAAGGCACAAAAGAGAATGAGATAAATAGAGGTGATGACCAAAACTATCCAGATTATGGAAAAGATGTGAGGAAAATCTGAAGTTCTTTTTCGATTTGCTTATTTATAGTGAGGTTTAGATCCCTGGAGGTATGGTATTCCTAAGACCGATTCGAGTGAAGTAGGCTGTTTGCCACATAGAGTTAATATACAGACTGTATATTAACTCTATGGTTTGCCATAGTATGAACCAGGGTTAAAACATAATAGCGATTTTGTGCAGACGTGAAGTTAGTATTCTCTAGACTTGATGGAAGAATTTTAAACAGAGAAAGCTGATCATTGATTTGCTTGACTTGAACAGTAATATTCCTAGATTATATTTGAAAGTGTTATCGACCATTGGGATGTTGTTGGCATATGTAGGAGCATGTCACTGAAATAATGGCTGCAAGTAAGTACTCCAATTGAGTGACTTTGCATAGCTTGAAAGAAACCGAAATGGGTGTATTGCATGTGATACAGTACTTATTATGAAAATGAATAAAAACTCAGTACAGCGAAAGTAATGTAGGTTGGGAAAATATAGAATTGCTTGGTTATATGCAATGATTTGTTGTAGTCTATGGTCACTTGTGTTTCGAATGTAATTGATCTTAGTGAAAAAATATTAAATTATATTAAGGTTCGTTTTACAGGCTTATATAAAGAACCAGTGTCTACCTTCACTATTCGAGTGTGAATTTTCATAATTGTTATGAGTGCACTTCAGTCTCGGAGTCCCCGCAAATAGCACAATTCATGCGTTTCGTTTGTGAAGTGCTTCGTGGAAATTTCTGCCATAAGTGCGGCAATGTTAAATATGTATTTAGTCGCCCTCATTCAAAAGTATTCATATCGTAAAATCATATTTCAGTGAAAGCCCTCACACTTCCAACAGGAGCAAATCTCAGAGGCAATGTTTTTGGTTCCTGTATGCGTCGGAAGTCACAAATACCCTGAAGGTGACTCGCACTTTCTATAGGTCTACACGCAGGTCGAAATCATGAAGCCCGTGTAACCAGCTGCAGGTCTGAATGGTTCACTTGAATCTGATTGCTACGTAAAGCCATAGTATAGAGGAACAAATCTTAAAGGCCATATCTAAAGCTTGCATTTTCTTGAACAGGTGGCGCTACATGTTCACGCAGTGGCGCGTGAAGTCGAAGGGGTTTCGTATCCGTAGCCATCCATAGCCAACGTGGTTTCTGCCGCGAAACTTGATTAGATTCTAGCCCTTGGATAGCAAACTTGGAGAAGCACGAAATGGCTACTCTACCTCGGCGGCCACCCCTTCGAGGACGACGCAAATGAAAATAGGGTACGTAAACGATGGCGCCGCTGGCGTTTCCCGCCGACTAGCAGCCGTAATAAGCGTGTTTAGACAAAGCGCGATGACTGTGGTAGCGAGAAGAGCCCGCTTTTTGTCACACCCGGTCTTCATCAGGAGGCAGTCCCGCCGAGCGAAATGACGAGAAAATAGCTGCTACAAACGCCATTGCTGAAGATGAGATTCGCCTCGTCGACGGGGTGGCCTGGAGATCCCAAATAGCCTGGTAATCTTCTTCTGGCTTCGTGTATGAATGGAGCAACGCGCGAGGAACATTTGGTCGCTAAATAAAAAGAAAAATTCGTAGAGGTGCCTGTGATGGCGCTTCAGCTGGCCTTTCGGGCGCATATCGACTTTCGTGTGCCCGTTGTTTAAAGCTGGCTTTATTGTCCGCCGCCTCCGGGCGAGGAGCGGTGGAAACAGTGTAGCGTTGAGCACCGCTTTTTTTTTTTTCTTCTTGGCTTTTTCCTCGCTTCGTTTTTGATCCTTCTGTTTGGTCTTACGTTACATTTCTTTGTTCTTATTTGCCTTGTCATTTTTTTCTTGACCTCGCATTAAGCGCTTCGCTGGCCGAAGTCATTAAGGCGGCGACGCTCGAGTTGGCCGCAGTGGCACTTCGGTGCTAACAGCTGACGTGCCCCCTTATCAAGCGGCGCTTACGTGCGTTGAATGTGAAAAAAAAAAAAAAAAAGAAATGTGCGAGGCAGGGCTGACATTGCTTCTCTGACACCGTGAGCAAGAAAGAGCGCGGAAGTGGGGAGATGATTGCCGAGCCGTTTTCGAATTAATTGGTCCGTCAGGAGCAGGGGCGGCGCCAGGGGGGGGCAAGGGTGGGCTGGAGCCCCCCCAAAATTCTCGCCTGCCCCCCCTATGCCCACCCAAGTGCCCAGAAGCATATATTGAAAACCTAGTAGGAGCAGAGCTAGCTTGCCCCCCCGGAGGAACTCACTTTTCGTGGTTGCCCCCCCCCCCCCCCCCCAGTAAAAACATCCTGGCGCCGCCCCTGGTCAGGAGAGTGCGCGTAAGGGCAGACGAGCACCTATTCCGTTGCCGCCGTACTCGACATTTTATGCGTAACGTTATCACAGGCACTGCCGGGAGGAAAAGAGGGGCCTTAGGTGCTATGCTGGTGATTACGTCACACATAAAATGCCGAGCACGACCAGCCCCCTCCCCTTAACTTCCCTGAAATTTTTTCAGTTTTACATGTGTCGTACGATTGTGTCCGCCTGAACTTTTTGCAAGGGGATGCAGCCGCAAGGGAGAAGGGGGGTTGGCACCCAGGACAGCTCGTAATCGTCAAGGGCGTTTCACTGTATTTATGGTGCCTAATTAAGTGTGTTCATCATGCAAGCCGTGCAGCTTATTGCTACTGCATGAAAATCTGTTATTTCGATTTACAGGTGATGCAGCCTCCCCCCCCCCCCCCCTCGCAACCGCCTGCGGGCGCCCATGTACACTCTGTCCATGTGTGTTCACCAACATGCATGAACATTACACAAAAAATGGTAACCCTCTCTCCCCCTTCTTCCCTACGTTGGATACGCGCCTAAACGTGGTAGTTTCTTTTTTTCTTTTTTTAGGTATTGTACTACTATGGCGATGGCTGTCTTTTCATCTCTGGAATGAGCGAACTTCTTGCAGACGCGGCATATGTTAAGGTTCAAAAGTATTTATTCATTTAGAAAATACTGTGGTCGCTTAAGGCTAGGCAGGTGGGGAACAATAGAATAAACAATATATGCAAACATCTAAAAAAATTATTGGAATAAACAAAATACACAATGGGTGATACAACAACTATAACAAAAAGATAACAACCTATACATCAGAATAAACAATGGCCGAAATGAAGTTATGGTTGGTTTTAGCCCGAAACTGACCGCGAGCACGATGAAACCTCGAAGTTACAAAATTTTCGATTCAGCGACGCATATATACACGTATGGAAAGCCAAATCGGCAGGCTATGGGAGTCGCGAAGCAATGTTCTGGTCGCGCTGACGTTGTCTACCCCCCCCCCCCCCCCCCCCCCACCACCACTACCACTCCCCTCCCTTTACTTTTTTCTGCATCACTTGACCGATGCAGCACCACCAAGGCATGTGTTTGAGTTTATTCAACCACGTGACAAGTACACGAAAATACAATGTATACGTGGTTTGGTGCGAAGAAAAAAAAGCTGCATTTCACAGCTTGACTGGCCCCTTCACCCAGAAAAAAAATCTAAACTACAAATTTACAAAAAATTACAAACGTTACAGGCAGCGGAAAGCGACAATACAAAAAAGAAACACGCATGTGGCCCATGACAGCAAATAATAGAATCACAACTCTAAAATACATACAAAAATATTCATAACAAAGCAATGCATGAAAGAATAAAAACTGAATAACCATTACAGAAATCACCCAAGATTCATTTACAACACAATCAGCACATCCGATTTAACATTTCAGTTTCAGTTGCAAAATAATAACGGAGGAACTTGGAGCGTGCCGCACTTTATCGAAGAAGAGGAAGCAGAGGGTGGGCACGTGGTTGGGGCAGTTCGCCGCTAGATTTGGCAATAAACGGACGTCTTTCTTTCACGCCTGGGCGACGAGTCATTTCGCTATAGCGAAATGTACGAATGAAAGAGGTGGGCCACACAACAGACGCTGAAGTCGAAACACTAGTTTACCGTGGAAACTTTTTTTTCTTCCAAGTGCAAATTTTCAGATGGAGGAGGGCCAGGGATTCGAGCAGGTGCTACGCGTCTTCAGGTTTCACGGGTGGATGCGCCTTCGACCGGAACTTGATTGATGATTGATTGATATGTGGGGTTTAACGTCCCAAAACCACCACATGATTATGAGAGACGCCGTAGTGGAGGGCTCCGGAGATTTCGACCACCTGGGGTTCTTTAACGTGCAGCCAAATCTGAGCACACGGGCCTACAACATTTCCGCCTCCATCGGAAATGCAGCCGCCGCAGCCGGGATTCGAACCCGCGACCTGCGGGTCAGCAGCCGAGTACCTTAGCCACTAGACCACCGTGGCGGGGCTTCGACCGGAACTTATAGCCAAATACAAGACTGCATACGTCATCGTCGCCAGTCACGTACTGGCGTTGCATCTTCGCCGGCTGTAAATCAAGCACCCCCCCCCCCTTCCCCATTCGCCTTCACACGCACAGCACACACAACCTTGTTCATGCAGGAGAGTGCACGAGGACTGTGGGATCTGCGTGCGTCTTCCCGCGGGCCACGTCTGCTGGAGCCTTCGACGGCGACGATTTTTCGACTCTCACACGCGGATCCTGGCGAGCAACTGTCCGCCATTTTGACCTACTTTGCGAGGAGGTAGGTGACCTGATGGGGGAGTTGAAAGGTTGTCTGCTATCTAAATGATGATCCAATGTGGGAATAATGGTGTGAGGTGCGAATGCACTGTCGTTCGACGTCACTCAATCGACCCACTTGTGCTGCAGTCGATGACATGTCACTTTCTTTAACTGCCCCCCCCCCCCCTCAACCGTGGGATTGCTTAGGGCCACCTCGTAAGGTTATCTGCGTTCTAGTCCAATCTTTATTACAACTTGCTTAACAATGTGTGGGGTGGGGTTCGAGCTGGTTGGTCCTCTGTGCTCTACTACTTCTTGCGCAATTTTTTTTTTGGCAGAGCGACCGCCCCGGATAGGCGTTGGTCCCGGGTTCGAACCCCATACCAAAACGAATTGTTCGGCAACTAAGAGGTTTTTCTGAGAAATTATTGTGGCTTCGGGCTACATAGGGGTGGCTGTCTTCTTTCCCTTTTTTTTTTTTCATTGCTATACATTTCACATCACGCGCCACCGCCGACCGTTAATGTTTGCGTTTTAATGGGGCGTAAGGCTTTCGCGTTAATATAATGTAGTGGAGTAACTTATAAATATTTTAGGTCGTGAGTTAGCACGTAATGATTGCGTGCTAGGTACGTGCTTAGGGAGGGGAGGGGCACACCGGGCATGTGCCTGTGACGTCACAGGCCCGCCAGGAGGCACACCGGGCCTGTGCTTGTGACGTCACAGGCACAGGTCCACCAGGAAACACACTGGGCCTATGCCACCGCCCCCCCCCCCCCATCTTTCCCGAGGAAAAAAAATTGTCTACGCTCCTGCACGTAATAACGAAATTAAACAACTTTTAGCCCCTATTAGCGCGCCGATGTCCCTGAGCCGCAAGTTTCACGGGAAGGCTGCGTGCCTCCGAGAAATACGACGAAGGGGCGGTACAAGCAATCTCAACTGTTTGTGCACAGGGCTAAGACGAAGTGAAGGGAGGGGTTGCAAGTGATAACAGCGCCCGTTGTGGCCTTTTCGTGGATTGGAGAAACGAGGCGAACCGTTCCCTCTCAATTGGCTCACCCCACCGCAGCGAAGACGAAAAATCGAAAGCGGGGCTCCCGGTCCTGTTCGTAACGACAGTGCCTGCGGGATGGAATACACCGAAGCAGGCAGAACGTTTGGGCTTGTTGATAGTTAATCGTACTTCAGAAGCCACGAAGCTCTAAACGAACGCTACACAACAAGTGTTCGTTCAATGCGCTTGTCGTCTCTTCATCTTGTCTTGTGTTTGTTCAGTGCGCTGTGGTTTTTTCGAGGAATGACACGTATGTACCAGCGATTGAGCACGAACACAGCACAATGTATACAACAGGACCGAACTTCCTTCCTTGCCCCATCTTCCTTGTGTACGTGTTTATAATAGTGCCATACCATCCAAGCCCAACTGTATTGAACCAAGTCGCCAAGGGGGCAACAATTACTGATCTTCGTGTACCGACCGAATCACGGAGGAGCCATAGGAACGAAGGAATGTGACGTTGCCTCCTGGATTGACGACAGCCGCGTGTGTATATCTGCATCATACGGAAGCATGTGAGTTTGAATTTGGCGCTTCTCAGAACATGTCGATCTTATTAGTGTGTCGTGAGTGACCGCAATAATAGTCTTTTGATCGACGTAGCCAGCGGGGGACAAGAAAGGCTGAGACTTCTCTACGAACATTTTTTTTTTAGCTTTCTGTGTGTATATGGTACATCTACATGCACACTTGCAAAGACACGTACGGACGTACAGAAAAGTTTGTTGAACACTGCCCCCCCCCCCCCTCCAAAGAAAATTCTAATACGCTCCAGTCTTTCCTTACAGATACATGTCAGCTGTACTTTGAAGAGTTACGTTTTACTTTCATTTTAAGGCCATACTCTCAAAAAAAAAAAAGTTAGCATCTATATCTTTAATCAGTTTGTGCCAGTTTCTTTGTCTTATTACATCTGGGAATTTTTTGTTGTGTGTTTCACTTCACTACACCTGCAGACCATGTACTTTGATCGCTGGATAGGTGTACAAACCGGCCGCTGTGGTCAAGTGGATGTGGTGCTCGAACGCAGGCTCTATAACTAAGGTCGCGGGATCACGTCCCAACCTTGGCGGCCGCATCTCGTTGTAGTTCAAATGCCAGAGGCCCGTATGCTTAGGCTTGGGCGCACTTTAGAGAAACTCGGGCGTTCGAAATTTCCGGAGACCTATACAATATGGCGTCCCTCATAATCGTATCGCGATTGTGGTAGGAAAACCTCACGTACTACTGTTGTTGGCTTGTACATTGAGCACTACCTGACAAGAAAGGGTTGCTACGCTATACTCGCTGGGTGTAACCTCCTTGGTTTTAGAAACGTTTAGCGAGTGTTGGGCCGTAGTGCCACGAATACAGTGAACTAGTATATACCATGAACTCGGGGTGGTTAAAGGAGGGAAGAAGATACGAAGCGCGAACCGCAAGAAAGTAAAAGCCCAATTTTCGTGTCTCTCATTCCCCATTAGCAGCCATTGGCGTGTACATTGAGCACTATCTGACAAGAAAGGATTGCTACGTCATACTCGCTGGACGTAACCTCCTTGGTTTTAGAAAGGTTTAGCGAGCGTTGGGCCGCAGTGCCATGAATACAGTGAACTAGTATATACCATGAACTCGAGGTGGTTAAAGGTGGGAAGTAGACACGAAGAGCAAGCCGTAAGAAAGTGTGCGTGTGCCACCTCTCGTTTAGTCCTTGGAATGTCCGCTGAATAGCGGTGCTTCTATATGGGGAATACCTCATAATCGTATCGCGATTGTGGTAGGAAAACCTCACGTACTACTGTTTTTTTAAATAAAAAATTGCGTGTACACGTATATAAGGTCGAGGCCTATAGGTACGCTATGTAAAAACCTTTTTTTTGTTTTCGTAATTAGTCCTAAACGTCTTTCATAATAAAGTGTTAGCTTTATCTCTCACCGAACATGGAACACGCTAACGCCGCGACTATGCGTCGCCTTCTACAATGCTGCCCGCTTTTACGAAAGTGCGGGGACTGGGCTCACGCACGCAACAGCTGTGCTCAGGCGGGAGCCCGATATTCGTGCCCGAGGTGTCGACATAAAGCCCGGGAGTCATGGCGGAGGTCGGTCGTAATGATTCCGGCGGGGCGTAACAATGGCGCCGTAAAGAACGCCGCCGGTGGGAGGCGTGTGTTGGCTTTTTTGTGTCTCCGAACGAGTGCTCTTCGCGCGCCGAGTCGAACACTTTTTTTTTTTTTTTACAGAGTCGTGCTTGGATGAATGGCCCGAGCTTACGGGGTAATAAATCCGGAGGAGTATAAACCTTCCAGTGTGCAGTTAAGAGATCTAAAATGTTATTGAAAACATTACTGCGTGCGCAATAATCCAGTTTTTAGAGGAAGAAAAAAAATATCACAAAGGTACCAGATCTTTTAGAAACTTTGTTAGCATTATTGTCCACCGGAATTTTCGTGTACATGTTTCCAGCGATTTCGTATTTGTGCAGGATTTGTTTGTGAAGAAAGACTTGCGGTTACAGTACGGTCCTTTAGAGACGGTGACATGATTGGCTGAGACAACGTCTCTGCGAACTTAAGAGTTACGTACGAACTTTCGTATTACGCCAGTACGTGTGGTTTTCGAACTGGAAGAACTTGAACTCGGCGCGTGAGTGTTCTCTGATATGCCTTTGTATTGTTTGGTGCTTGCTGTGGGGCGAAGCTTTTTACGAGGCCGATCCTTGTTGGCGTCCGTCACATTCACCAAATCCGAAGCTGGACGCCTGCGCAACAAAAACAGCAATATGGGTGATCACCTGCGCTGTCCGTCTGTCCGGCGTCCATCCGTCCAACCTTTTTACTAGTCGGCGACTTCGACGTAGATATTATGAACCTTAATACCTAACTAGCTTCGCCTACTTGTCATCAGTCACTTTGTGGAGATCCATGTTACGTTTCTTTTTTACGACAACTGTTATGCCAAAGAGGATAAGTAGGTGGCGCCAGGCTATGGAAACATCTTCTGTTTCGCACTCAAAAACAAACAAAAGAATTGCTGGTTGATGTTTAGCTATATAGTGCACACAATGGCGGATGGTGGGTGATTTCGATTATGTGTCGACGCACGGGTCCTTGACTTGAGTATCTGGCAGTGCCACAGTGGCTTTATAGTTTGCACTGGCGTACTGTTTCGGTTGGCTTTTGTGTTCCGTCGGGCTGCTGGAGCTAGATCGCAGAGGCCACGCAGACGGGGGCCCATGGTTGAGATATGCTCCTCCAGGTGGCGCAACCGTCAGAGCTGCCCACGAAAAAAACCGTCTTGCCTTTTCACTGGTTTCGTTCAATTAATTTGCAGCAGCCATTCTGACAGTTAATGGGCGCCTATCGTGAGTAAATTTATGGTGCGATATCATGCTCGTGAGACGCGCACGTGGAACACAGCACGTACATAACATATACGCATACACGCACAACACACACACACACACACATTGGCACGTACACATGCACACCACATGCACGCACAACGTATACATAAAACAGCACACAGAACATGCACATATGCACATACGCAGTACATGCACATATGCAGCATATACAACTGCATACACACAGCACATGCATAGACATACGCGACACTTGTACACAAGAAATGCACATACACCAATGCACGCACCACACGGACGCATATATACACATATGTGGTGGGGAGAGTGCTTTTAGAATGATACTGCCGGTGCCCGAATTACCTAGACTTTCCCACTTTTTTTTTCCCCCTTCACTGCTTCGCTATTTATGCCTCAGCTTTTGTGTACACGTAACGAGAGAAGCTGTATACGTTAAGCGCGTGCTTGTGGCGCGCGCTTCAGAAGCCATTGTTGCTACGAGAAGGAAGAATGGCGTTGCTATTCCGCCGCGGCCGCTCTTTGAGAGCGATTTCAGTGGCGCACACGCCACAAACACAGAAAAAAAAAACAGTGACGGGAGTGTCATCGCCGTATAATACGGGAAGGAGAATACCCACGAAAGCCCGCATTTCCAACAAAAGCATTCTAAACGATACCGCTTCTCTTTTATTCCTTTCTCTCCCATATGACCCGCAGCCGTACGACGGTTTTGACCGCAACAGTAGCCGTATTGCCTTCGCATTTGTACTGTTCACTGCAGTGGTCTCTTTTTTTCTTGGAGCACCGACGAGATAAGATAAGGATGGTAGCTGCGGTGCTGCACTCCATTCCTTGGACGTTATCTTTCATTCTCTCTCTTTTTTTCTTCTTTGAGACGACGCGCACTCGAGATTAGCGTCTGTATTTGGCTCAGGAGGGCGAAAGAAATAAAGAATATTGTCGAGAAAAAAAAGGATAAATCGAAGTGGGGGCGGAACGCAGGAAACCACGGTGCAATGTCGGGCGTCGCGACGACTGACCTCAGGCGATGAAGTGCTCGGACGGTGAAGGAGCTGTGTGCGCATTTGCGAAGACTATATAGGCTGCCGCCTTATGCAGCAGTGTCTGCCTGCGGTGGCGTCTAATAGAGATTCTTGAGCTATAGCTAATTGATAGCTTTTGTATAACGCCACAGATGCTGCTTCTTAACGCACTGGTATCCGATGGAGGCGGAAATGTCGTAGGCCCGTGTACTCAGATTTGGGTGCACGTTAAAGAACCCCAGGTGGTCGAAATAATTTCCGGAGCCCTCCACTATACGGCGTCTCTCATAATCGTATGGTGGTTTTGGGACGTTAAACCCCACAAACCAATCAATCAATCAATTAACGCACTGGTACGCGGCGGGAACTTTCTTGACCTCTTGTGTCCGGAATAACGAGAGAACCTGCGAGCCATGTGCTGATAACCAAAAGCGTGTTGTTGCATTCCCAGGAATGCTTAAATCCAGCCTTTGATCACAGGCAGCCGTTGTGATTTCGCCTTCGTCGATATGTAACCGCACCGGCGGGAATCGAACCCGCGTCCTTTGGGTCAGCGGGCGAGCGCCGTGACCACTGGGTCACCTTGGCGGCCAGAAAGGCTATATATTCGGTTAGGACGCTGTAGTCCTCATCATCATCATGACTACGTCTACTGCTGGACAAAGGCCTCTCCCATGTTCCGCCAGTTAACTCGGTCCTGTGCTTGCTGCTGCCAATTTATGCTCGCAAACTTCTTAATCTCATATGCCCATCTAGCTTTGTCTCCCCCTAACCCGCTTGCATTCTCTGGGAATACAGTTAGTTGCCCTTAATGACCAGCGGTTATCCTGTCTACGCGCTACATGCCCGGCCCATGTCCATTTCCTCTTCTTGATTTCAGCTATGATATCCTTAACCCCGGTTCGTTCCCTGATCCACTCTGCTCTCTTCTTGTCTCTTAAGACGATATATTTATAGCGCGAGAACAGAACGACGACAAAGAGACAAGAAGGATCCTGTTCTCGCGTTATAACTATCTTCATGTCATACCAACTAGTCCAAACTGCGACACTTCCATGTCTCTTTCCTTTCCATTGCTTGCTGCGTCGTCCTCACTTTAAGCTGAACCCTCTTTGTATGTCTCCAGGTCTCTGCTCCGTAGCTAAGTATACCGCACGGGATGGAGTAAAACCTGATTATGTCAATCATTGTGGAAAGAAAGGGGAGGGCATGACGTCATGCAGCCAGTTTTGGCAAGCCAACCCATTTTGAAGCCAGCCGCGCCGGCACGTGACCTTTTGCGTCATGATCGCGCAAGCGGCGAGGCTGACTCTTCAGTGTAAGACGCCCGGTAGAGTTTAATCCAACGTGCTTGTTCAGCGCACACCGGCCGGCTCGAAGGCCGGCTCATGCAAGAGGTTCGAAAACGAAACGCCACTGGCCCCCGTATTCACAAACGCTCCTCGACTCGACTTTCTTCCTTCACTTGACAGAGTTGAGCACTGCGCCACCACTCGGCTTAAAATGACGCTGCGCTACTCAAAAGTCGCAGCAGACTATCGCTGATATGCAGTGACTTGGCGTGCCCAGAGATGACGCTTCCATCGGCATTCTCAAGGGAAGGCGAAGCGCTGAGTGAAGGGACGTTCTAAAATACGGGGGCTGAGAGTACTAAAACCTACCGCACGCTCTGACGTTTTGATCACGTGCTGGGCCGGCACGGTGGTACGTTCTAACGGTGGGCTTCACTCGTGCGACGTAATTCTCCCTTCTTTCTTTTTTTTTCCCCTTCCTCCATGCTGTCGAGCCACGCTATGTGGCTACTTATCGCCTTCCCATTCCCAATGGGGATGCCGGTACATATCACAATCGTCGTCGTCATAATCACCACCGCGGTTGTTGTTAGTTCCATTTCGCCCTTGTCGCCTGCTTTTCCTGTGTCCGTTGTCTCTTTCTCTTTTTTTGCATCTGAAATCGTGTACGATGTCGCCTAACTATCGACTTTGTTATCACTATACTACAGTATACTAGAATACTGTAGTATAATATATCACCACCACCGCTATCATTCGTCGTATATGCGCCTTCACTACTTCGCAATAAACCTCGGGCGCACGCAGCGATCTATTCAATATAACCACGTCTATATGCCATGACGGCCAGACTCGCTACACGTCCGTATATATCATAGTTACGCGTTATCGCTATGCACAGATGAGTGGCCAGTTTTAACCGCGTCGCTGGAGCGTCGTTCAGACTGATATCTCTGTACTGATAATTGCGGCGCAACTGAGCTGCGACGAATCGTGTCGCGCGCGCCAGTTCAAATGCTTTCGTTCGTTCCACGTGAGAGGACGACGCCGACAACGGACGCCGAGCCACTTCGTGTGGATTCGCACGTAAATGGCACCGGCACTCCCGAAATTTGTGCCAAGGCACGCAGCACGGACGCGCCCACACCAGCGACCACGGTAAAGACTGCATGGTTTATGACAGAGTTGTAGTTCGTTCGCAAACTTTCTCGCGTTAGCGTTATGCCGGATAATGTAGCTGTAAACGTTGAGAGGTCGAATCAAGGAGGGTTAATGAAGAGTTGCTGGAGTGGAAATGATTGCGCAGAAGTGAAGTCGTTCCTCTGGCAAGATGGCGGCTGTGGCGGCCAGCTTACTAGGGGCATGATAAAGTATCATCGGTCAGCAATTAAAAACGAAGCGTTTCCCTCGCACGTCCGACGAGTTTAATGCGTGAACTTCGTCGGGTCACATAGCGCTTCAAGTGCGTCTTACAGTTACTACTTTTCCTTAGTGAGCCTCTAATCGGAGGCAAAGTTCCTTGAAGATTCAGTCACCCATACTCGTTTCTGTGTGTTATTCGTCGGGAACAACTTTCTTTTAATATAGAACTAACGTAGAATTTACATAACGTATCAAAGCCACTTGATCTTTAAGTGGGCACTATCAGAAAAGAGCATGTTTCCGCCATCTTGGCAGTGGCAAAAGCTGGCTTCACTTCTACTGACAAGGCATTGCAGGAGCTTACACTCCAGCAATTTTTCTTTAATCCTCCTTGGCCTTACCTCATCGACATATCGCTGGTCTCGTTACTTCTCGCTGATATTTTAGTAACTATCTTATACCTTGGGGGTGACACTGGTGCGACATCGTTTGAAATTTCGCTAGGGTCTACCCCCTGCATCTTTTGGAAGCATTAGAGCGCAAAAAAATAAAATAAAAAATAACACTCTTGCCAGGGGCGTTGGCAGACATCTTTTTTCTATAGGGGCGTGGGAGGTCACCACCTTGATCTGGAGTTAGAGCCGGGCTGGTAAATGGTCATTTCGTCATGACGCATAAAAATGTTTTTTTTTTTTTGGGCGGGGGGGCACTGGCTCGGTGTGCCCTCTCCCTGGTTACGCCACTGATTCCTGCATCGAATGGCCTTCATTTAGAAAATTAGCGCAAGGAAAAGAATGATTGATGATTGATTGATTGATATGTGGGGTTTACCGTCCCAAAACCACCATATGACTACGAGAGACGCCGTAGTGGAGGGCTCCGGAAATTTCGACCACCTGGAGTTCCTCAACGTGCACCCAGGGTTTAACGTCCCAAAACCACCATATGACTACGAGAGACGCCGTAGTGGAGGGCTCCGGAAATTTCGACCACCTGGGGTTCTTTGGGGCTCTTTAACGTGCACCCAAATCTGAGCACACGGGCCTACAACATTCCCGCCTCCATCGGAAATGCAGCCGGGATTCGAACCCGCGACCTGCGGGTCAGCAGCCTTAGTGCAAGGATAAGAAAGACAGTGGAGACAAAGAGTGCTCTGTGCCTCTACTGTCTACATTTTCCCTGTGTCCTGGCGCTGCCCTTATACTATAAACCAGTAAGCCCAAACCATAGTACTTATCGAATGGTCCTCGTGCACCGAAGCGCCGGTCGGCTATTAGAGCATATTAACCTCCGGTATGCCGTCGGATTGGGGGGGGGGGGGGGTGATATGGGCCATGTCGGCGCCCGGAAACTGCGGCTTCCGGTTAGGACCTCTCGAAGCGACCCCTGTGGGGGATGACTGACCGTTCCAGTGCGTACGGCTGTCGGTTGTATACGCGTTCTCCTCGTCGCGGGTGCGTCCTCGGATCGGTGGTATACGCTGGCGACGCCGTGCGGACAAGGTGTACAGCCGCGTACGGGTCAAACCGGGCAGCGTCGGCGGCACGCAAGGGCGTTGAGCCGTTCGACGCCAGCCGACGACGTAGCGAGCCGGAACGATTCGCTTGTCGCGGTGGCATTGGAGCGCGTCCCAGTCGGAAACGCCCATGGAGACGCCGAAAGCGCCTGCCTTTCGAAGGCGCCGCTTCTTTTCGCTGTGGTGTGTCCGGAAGCTGGGGTGCTGTACTGGACACAGCGAGACTGTATTCACCTTTTCATAAACGCCTCCCTGGGCGCCCCTCCTTGGGCTGTGCAAATTGGCGCGTCCCCTCGAAAATGCTGCACTGGCAACGCTGCGCCCTTAGCCTTTGTACTCCCGCGCACAGCCCATCATGGCGGTATTTTTTTCATTCCTGTGAAAAGGTGGATACGGGTTATTAATTCATTCATTCTTTCCTTCTTCATTCCTTCATTCATTCATTCATTCATTCATTCATTCATTCATACTGTCAGCCCTGCTTTAGGGCTATTACAGGAGTGGAAGATACAACGTAAACATACTGGCAATGTACGTACAGTGTCGCTGAGTTTTTCGTCCTGCCAGTTCCGATTAAATCTGAGGACTTTTGTACGACTTTTTTTTTTTTACTGTGTCGCCGTTTGATTTATTTTTTTGCTTAATTGGCTGGTGGTTTCATAAGTTCTTTCACTTACAAAGGAACGAGCAGCTCGAAAAATTTCCCTTCTTTCGTACTTTCGTAGCTAATGCTTCGTCCCGGCAGGCACGATGCCTTCTGTGTAGCATGCGAGGGTTCATTGGTCAGCTACCACAACGTCACGCACCACGTGACGCCCCGTGGCAGAAAGTATCGCACTCGCCACCTTGTGGAGAGTGGCGCTGGCTAACACTCCCAGGTATTGAGCACGCACAAACCTGTGCACAAATGCGGTTAGTCCCCCGGCCATGGACGTCGATGGGGCCGCTGCTGTGGGTTGAGTGACGTCACTGGAGTGCGAGTACTCATGGCTCAGGGAATAGCCACATAGGCAGACAAGTTAAACTATCATAAGTGCGTGCGGAAAGCTTATTCCACAAGGTTTTCTACAAATAAAACGGTTGAAATCGACTCAATGATCCCAGTTGCACTCGATCCTGTGAACGTAGAACGTTAAACGTTATATGAACAGTTTTTGAGAAAGCTATCGAAATCACCGTCGAATCTGAGCGTTGCTATTGAGAAGGGACTCGTACTTTATTTCGTGGCTTCTGTGATCGAAGAATACCGCTCACAAAATATCCGCGCACTTGAAAATCAACAGCTGCAGGTTTAACCTTTAATGAAGAGCTCTCCTGAGTACTTTTCGCTGGGTTAGCTGGTGCGAGATAACGAGGGAAAATTTCAGATGCCTAAAACACTACATCAAGAACGTAGAAGCAAAAAAAAAAAAGCTTTGCTCGCAACTGATTTATTCACACGAAGGAAAAAAAAAAACGCAGAGAATATATATGCCGCACCACACATGCGCGAACAGCACTGGCTCACGTAATCACTGCACACATCTATACATGCATATCTAGTCAAGCAACGAAGAGCGGAATTGAGGACTCAGAAGTGCACGAAACCACTGATAAATCTCTTTTACACAGGTCGCCTTTCTTTCAAGGACTATATCCTTACATGTGTTTAGAGCAATTTATTCTCGCAGGCAGTGGACGTCAATAAGATTTGAACAGAACATCTCAACAGGACAGAACACGTCCAGACACACAAAAATTTGTTACAAAAATTTGGTCTCTGTGTCGCACGTTTGAGCACCCCAGCCATCTTATCTGTATATCTGTATACTTGTTGCGTGCAGACTTGTAACCGTTATCAATACAAAAAAGCAAGTAGTATTGCGTATATTTGAGGTAAACACCAATACGCGAGTATTAGGTAGCGTGTTTCCTTATTTATCAAATACATTGATACGTAATTCCAAAGAACGCAGTTGCGTTGACGATGTGATGCTATGAACGAAAAAAAAGGGGCTTTTCTTGTGGGAGGAATAAACTTTATTATTCAGAAAGGGGCGGGGAAATGGGGGAAACCAAGTTTGATGGGGGCTATAGGTTGGGGCCCAGGGGGCCGCAATGCTAGCAGACCAGTCCGCCAGCTTGGCCTGTGTACGCAAATTGGTTTCTCGTTTCTTCGAATGACTACCAGATGGCGTGAGAATATGACGCCGCGCCTGCTCGCCGATTTTCTCTCGCAGAACGTCAAATACGCGTTTTATCCTCTCTCTCCAGGCAGTACTTCGACGACCTTTAAAGGGGTACAGACACAAAATCCTTGGCCTCGCGTTTTTCTGCTGCAATGCGTTGCTGGCGGCCTGTTGGTCATTACACTACACGCCGTTTGCTGCAGCACGCGACAGATAATTAATTACGGGCCCCTTATTATCGATCAGTTTCGGTTTGAGAGAGTTCCAAAAACTGGGTGCATCTGTCGCCACCTAGCGTGTGCAGCTCTTGACCACGTCAACACACAAATCTGTGACGCACTTCCACACGGTTTGCGTAAAGAATTACTTTCGAATAGGAAACAAGACTGGAATGTCGCCAAACACATAACTTTCTAAGCGTGCGCCAAGGCCACGCACTCTCAACCAGCCACCGAGAAACATAGACTACGGGAACTAAGGCGGCAAAAGAAAAATGGCGGCTATGACGTCATCATAACTTGTTTTGTTGACCATAGCGTGGTGACGTGAGGGAAGTAGGGGGTCACCTCCGATGGCGTCGATAGCGCTATGGAGTCAGTCGCTTACGCAAAATTTGAAATGAATTCAAAATACCTTCCATGCTATATTCGCTGTTCATATCTTGCAGATGATGTACGAATGGACCCGAAATTTTGAGTCAGTACCCATTTAACACTGATGCACGCAGATACGCGTCCATTTTTTTTATATCCAAAACGCTTCCTTTTTTTTCCCGGGCCAGAACATCTGAGCAATTGGCTAAAAAACCCAAGCATTTCCCCGAGGGCGAACATAGTTAAGTGCGAATGCACGGGGTGATGCTATGAGGGGGAGTAAAGTTAAAATCCGTTGGCGACGCTGATATCGGTGTCAGTAACGCGCCTTATATCCAGATGGTAGCGTTGCCTCCGGGACATCCATCGCACGATCCGCTCTCAACGGGAGACTGAGAGAGAAGGCGGGCGCGCGAGAGAGAGGGGTGCGCGCGCAGCTGCAGCGAGCGAGGAGAGCGGAGGAGCGAGCGAAGGGGGAGGGGGTATAAGGCGCGTTACTGACACCGATATCAGCGTCGCGTCCGTGGCTTATTCGGTAGAGCGTCGCGCTGCGGCCCGCCAAGTCCTCTTTCTTTTAAAGATAGAGAGAAGACTGCGGACGCCGCCGACGGCGGTGGATGGTTTGGGGTCGCTTATAAAGTGTATTCACACTTGAAAAGTGGCGCTTGAGAACCTCGCCTCACCAGATCAGGATTGGCATTTAGCAAGCAAACGTGCTGCCGAATTATTTCGAAGTGACTACTCGTGTTCGCCAAGTCTGGCGTTCGAACACCGACCAGTTTAGCCGATGTAAACCCGACCACAGCTAAGGGGGAATTTCATACACCACGCCCACTAAGCAAGCGTGTTTCTTATTCCACTAGTGGAGGCATTCGGCAGTTTATAAATACGTGGGAACGAGCCAGCCAACTTACGTGGCGCAGAAAAAAGCTACAAACACATTGTACTTGTTAGCCGCGTTCTTAAAGGTGTTACTAACTTATTACCATAAGGCAGAATAATAGGTATTTTTTAAGGGGCGAAGCTCCTAAAGTCGTAGGTCTGTTCGTGCATGTATGTGACCGGTTCGCAACCATCTATAGTTGTACGACTTACTCGGCAAGTGGCGCTAGTGTGAGTGACAGACTAGCGTTACTGAACACGCTACCTTTCGGTAGGGGGCATATACAGTAACTCTATGACAGACGGATGGACGTACGCTTCGCCCCACTCATCATCATTCACTGCGTGGATATGCTGTGATTTTTTTTTTATTCTTTACCATAAGCTGCTTTTCTTTTTGCCCCTCAGCAACGTCTGACGTTGCTGCGAAATGTAAGGTGACGTCACTGCAACCTCCGCGACGTCAGCTTACATTTTCTGCACGGGGACGAAAGTCCTCCCAAGCAGCCGGAAGGTGCAGTCGAATTAATACATCGCGTTGGCGTGTAATAAACACCGCTTGGTTTGGACTGTGCGCAGTGCGGAACGGATGCATGGCGCTGCGCCTGTGTACTACGTGTAGAGACTCGCGTTTTCGTCGGTCCGCGTTGATCGAGAACGTGCTATGCATCATCCCAACGCAGCGAACTTGTATAGATCGCATTTATACTGCAACCTCTCCGAGATGAAGGTGAAAGAAGAAAAGCGAATAATAATTCGAGGAGTGAATAAAAAAAAATTGGAAAAAAAAAGGAGAGGTATGTTCGGCACCGAAATATAAGCCGAGCATCGGATGTTCTGCTGGCGTCGGTCGGCGAGAAATGATTGATCGCCCGCCCGAACGGTAGAGGTTTCTTTTTTTTTTTACGCGCAAGTGGTCTTCGCACCTGGTTCCACGTGTGTCGTGTTTTCTTTAAAACTTTCTTTTTGTTCTGTTTTTTTTAAGTGGGCGCGCAGTTTATAACGTTCTTGGAAATGACCTGCAGGAGAACATGTCCGCTGAATGTTCTCGAAAAATTTCTAACGTTGCCTTGAAAGAAAAAAAAAAGTTTGTAGAAGAAGGGAAAAAAAAAGAAATGACCAAAAAAAAAAAACCGCTTTCAGATGGCGGCTGCACGCCGTGAGAGGACGAATCGTGTTAATATCTTGCTGTTTATTTTTTTTGTAATGTTTTCTTTCTCTAACATTCTTTTTGTTGTCAAGCAATAGTGCAGTTACCATCCACAAGCTACTCTGCGTTTTCTTGGCCGATCCCCCACAGTGGGTATGTGCCACAGTCTCCAGACGACAAACAAACAAATGTGGGAATGAACCAGGAACCGCGCGGTTGAGTGTCGGAGTATCAAATCCATAGCCAAGGAAGGAGCAAGTCTGCCCAAGACGGTTGAGATTTAGAGACAGATCTCGGAACATAAAGATTGTATACGTAGAGAAGGATTTAGACGGGGCTGGAAGATAATTGGCGTAAAACTGCGGAAGAAAAAAAAAAAACTGTCAGAATTGAAAACTCCTTAGTGCAGCTCAAACAGCAGAAGCTAACCCTGTCGCTCAGAACCCTTTGCCTTCACTTGAGAAAGCCGATGGCAGCGTCATCTTGTAGGCATGACAAGTCACTGCAATTCAGCGATAGTCCGCTGCGATTCTTGAGTAGCGTAGGCGTTATTTTCAGCCCGAGTGGTGGCGCAGTGCTCAACTCTGTCAAGTGAAGAATGAAAGTAGTCGAGGAGCGTTTGTGAATACGAGGGTAAGAAGGCTAATAAAGATATATTCTTAAAATAAAGTTAGCAAAAAGGTAGCAAGTGCTTTTTCGGTAACTAGCCGCTTCGACGTTGATACAAAGGATACGCACGTTGCCCCCCCCCCCCCCCCTCTAGATAAGAGTGGAAGGGGCGAACTCAGCCCTATAGACTGTTTTACCTAAGCCATGTGGGCGACACCATCTTAGGTTGTCAAGCCGATGTTTTCTAGTTTTTGTATATCGCGACGTGGATTAATACGACCATGAAACATCGTATGCACCAATCACCCCGTTTTCGTGCGTCTGTCGTAACACTGTTCGTTTAGTTGTTAAAGATGTAGTGCACAACAAAGGTTAACAGCCCAATATGGCGGCACTGAAGACCATCCTTAAAATAGTCTATACATTGACATTATAGGAAGCGGGGGTTGTGACTCGGAAGAGGGGGGGGGGGGGAGTGTAGTGTCAGCTTCATACTATGACAAAATATGGAGGATGGTGCTGCGATGAGCCTTCTCCCCCACCTCCTCCCTCTCAACTGAAAGGGAACCCTGCGCCTGCCTATGCGCATGTCGCTTTGGGGCCCCGGCGCTACAGCTCCCTATATGCGAAAGTTGCTATTGGCTTCGAGGACATACCGTGGCGCCACCTACGTGATGACGTCACTCATAGGATGCCGGGTTGTGTTGTCTGCTAGAACGCCGCATTTCCCGCGCTTTTGCTGTGGTCGCCGTGCGTTATTCCCTAATATTTTGAAGCTCAGCGCTTTAAGAAGGATTAAGAAGTGGTGAGACCTGACAATACGGGCAAGCATACTCCGAATCGGTAACCCCTGTGGCACTCTCGTGTCTAATTTGCATCGTAAGATCGCGACTAAGAACCGGTGCAGCCATTGGGAGACGATGCCGGTGGTGTAGCGAAAGCAAAGCTGCCGTATTCCACAACTATACGCATCCTATCTGTGACCTCAAAACGATGGCAGCGCTGGCCTCTCGAGTGGGGGCCCTCGCGGCCAATGCTGTGGTATTTCTCGTTCGCAACCTGCCTCAGCTACAGCAAGACACGGAAGGGACCACCAACTGGACACTCGAAGACCCACTCGTCAGAGCCAGGCTGTACCTGTGGTGTGCTGCCTTGCGTACGATCGCCATTCCCTGCCCCAGCAGTAACAAGCAGACCAGTTTAAGGTTACCCGAGTTTTTTTTTCCCCATGGTGCTGAAGCCAACAAGCGAGAGCACATTGTAAATAGTCCAATAAAGTTTTCAATCAATCAATCAATCAATCGTTCGCGTTCCATTTGCTAACGATCGCACACATACGCTGCGCGAGGCTGGATCCTGCCGCTGAGGACGCGAGCTGTGCGTCTTGTTATTAATTTTCTTGTTTAGAAAAAAATTTATTTACAGCATGTACAGAACACAAAGGCTTCATACCCTACCAGTAACAGGGCACATACACTTCGGCACATCTATATTTCACGACTAACATCACTACGTTACAGTGAAGAATTTGCTCTAATATACATTATTATGTTGGCATACATGTGCACAAGAATTCAATGTGATATCACGATACAAGGCTATAACGATGCAATAGATCCAAATGAAACACACAATTTGTAACTAAGGTACTCGGCTGCTGACCCGCAGGTCGCGGGTTCAAATCCCGGCTGCGGCGGCTGCGTTTCCGATGGAGGCGGAAATGTCGAGGCCCGTGTGCTCAGATTTGGGTGCACGTTAAAGAACCCCAGGTGGTCAAAATTTCCGGAGCCCTCCACTACGGCGTCTCTCATAATCATATGGTGGTTTTGGGACGTTAAACCCCACAAATCAATCAATCAATTCTTTTCCTGGGAGGCAGGACGGAAGCTACATGCAGCGGAAAACGTCGCGTGCGGCTAATGGGGAAAACTACAGCGTAGCCGTCCCCGCTGCTGCTGCTGCCGACTCGTTCGCTGTGCGTGGGTCGTGCGTTCCCTGGTCGACTCAGCTGTGTGCAGAGAAAGGAGGGAAAGGGCAAAGAGAGTCCCGCAGAATCAAGCACCAAGAAGGGGAGAAAGAAGGGGGGGGGCATGCGGCACTCCCTCCCCCCCCTTTTTTTTCGTTGCCTTGCTCGCTTCGCTAATTGGGCACCCAGAGCGGAGTCTAAAATAAATTACGCAAATCCGGGCGTAATCGCGGTTGTATATACACCGCGGCGTGGCGCACATATATCTCCGCCCACACGCAAGTTGCACACGAGTATAGCGACGTCCTCGTTTATTTTTCCCTGCTTATTTACTTGGCTATTCTTATCGGTAAAATCTTATCTGTGGGTGGCACACGCATAACTCTCGCCGTTGCATAGCTTTCTACGTAATTTTTTTTTTCAGTCCAAGATTACTTTGTGTTTGTAAAATCATGAGCCTTTTACTTAAGTATCCTGCCGCCCGGTTCTTGGCCGATCCCACTTTGTGGGTGTGCGCCAGAGTAACAAAGATCATCATCATCATTAAGCTGTCGTAACGTGATGCGTCCGCCGCGGTAATGTAGCGGTTACAGTGGTCGTCTACTGACCGGAAGGTCGCGCGTTCGATTCCGGCAGTGGCGGTCGCGTATTGTGGGAGGCGAAGAGCTCGTGTATTGTGCGTTGTCGGCGCACCCAAATGAACGCCATGGGGTCGAAAGTTCGGAAGCCATCAACTACGGCGCGCCTCATCATATCGTATCGCGTTTCTGGCAAGTCAGGACTCGGGTGCTGTTATTATATGGTCAAGCGTGGCACTTGATGGCCCCGAGGTTGACCGCCGGATCGGTGGTCCGTTCCACCGCGTAATACTGTTACAGTCTTACAAGCGACTTTACGTGAGACACACGGGATTGCCCACCACGGAATGTTAAACGAATGGCTTCTTATCTTTCATATCGCAATTGACGTAAATGAACAAAGCCATGAAAAGCCGAATGGCCCAACCAACTGCGTTCATTCGTGTCAGTGTATACCGTAGTGTACTGTTCGTGTCGCCGTTAACAATGCAAAACGGCAAGGCTAAAGCTCTCTAAGGCTGCATCAAAACCCACCCGTTGAATAGTCAATGTTTTGGTGCACCGTGGCCCATACTTACTATATGCGTGAATGTAAACGTTCGACAGAAGTCTGTCTGGTTGGGTATGAAAACTGGGAGATGATCTAAACTTCAACCAAAAGTTTATGAAGAAACCCGACGTTTCGTAAACCGACTTGGTTCCTTCCTCAGGGGAAACTGCAGGACTACGTAGCAGCGGCGTCTCCAAAGTACTTCGCGGGACGGATAATGAACCCCCCCCCCCCCCCCCACTCTCTATCTCGTTTTGCCGTGGAGCGCAGTCCATGTGTAGAGTTTGGTAGGAGTTTAAATTATCTCCCAGTTACAATGCGCGTGTAACACAGAAGGCGAAAGCGACTTTATTTGGAAAACAGATTTTCTCGGTGTGTGTGTATAACCGCTAGCGTGCTACTCTGTGTAAGATTGGAGAACCGGATTAAATTATCCCCACATACGGAAAAGCCATTTTCTCAAATAAAGACAAACAAATATGAAATACGCGAAGGAGCTTACCTATAGGGAGACCACACAGTTGGCCAGGCTGAAGCCTCGCTCAAGGCAGGCTTCGGCCTGGCTCACGTTCCGATCCTGCTATACTTAAGTGAAATGTCTGTTCGGCGACAAAATAACGACCGAACGACCCAAACGCCAATCCAGCGGATGGCATTCGCAAGCAAGATGGTGTTTAATAATGAGAAGGATGGGAGGTCCAGCTTGGAAAGCGGGTTCCTAGCATGCTGCTCCTCACGGGGGTAAGCTTTGCCGTTGCTCACTCGCTACTCGCTAAGCCAGGTTTAAAAGATTTCAAAATGATGTTCGTGCCAGAGGCGAAAGGAAGTGGATGTACCGTACATACACAATTGCAACTTGACTACAATGTGGGTAGACCTCCTAAAACATATGCCAAAAAAAAAAGACAAAAGTACGAGGATATTTCACAACGAAATTTGCTTACTGTAAGAGAAATGTGGGCGATTTCGAAAGCATGCATACTACAGCAGGCAGAGCAAAACAAGAGATACAAGTTTCGTCTCGGACACATGTTCCTGGCTTCTGTTTTTAAATTTGAGCTTTCTGTTTTAATATGCATTATTTACGATGTGGCTGACAAAAAATGGTGTGCAAAGTGGATGCATGGCAGTACTTGAATGCTATGTAGGAAAGCTAGCTTCGGCGTAATTTGTGGGGATCACATCTAGAAAAAAGAAGAAAAAAGACACCTCAAATCGTTGCTGAGGGTGTGGATTGTACACGAAAAAAAATACAGCATATATTACACGTAGAGCCGTAACGTAAACATAATGCCTCAGCCATGTCACACCCTGCCTGCTTTATTGTTTGTTTCGATTTCGACTGAAAGTCGACCTTCCCAGCGCAAGTAGTTCTTGTTTCGATCGTTAGTCGATCCCCCAACTTCGAATTTTAAATTTAGGTATTATGAGTAGACCTGAGATCGTGTAAACTTGGTAATTATTTCTGCGTATGTTATACCTGGGCTATTACCGAGCTGTGTGCGGGTGAGGTTTGGGTGGGTAAAAATGATGATTTGCGCGGATAGTTTGTTTATTCGCAGGTTCGCAGGTGTAGGGTACATGCTCGGAGCCCAATCTGAGACGACTTAGAATAGCCGTCTAATGGCTTAAATAAAAGAGCTTATTGCCTCTGAAATCGACTGCTGTTACAAAAATATCAGAATGCGTCAAATGCGAACTGTGTCACAAAGATTTGTCGCACGCCTCAGGCTCTCTCTCTCTCTCTCTCTCTCTCTTTTATCGTACCAGCGAACGGGTTGAAAGCTATGCAGGGAGGTGGACTGCGAGGAGTAATTATGTATCACTTCGTCAGAGCGCATCATGACCTTGAACAGTTTCGTTTTTTTCCCCCCTTTAGATCGCGTGGCTTACTTTCAATGTCAACGCGAGTGAGAGCGCCGGAACGTGGTGGCACCTTTCGGCGAGCACGGTAACTATGGAGCTCACAGTGGCCGTGAACGACACTTCCAATGGATGCGTGGACGTCGTGTCAATGACGCAGTTTTTGGCTATATGACATCACTTGTAGAGAGAAGAGGGAGTGATTGCTAGCTGCCTTTGAGAATGATAGTAAACTTCACCTGCGTTGATTTGGCTCACTCGTTCTCACCAGCGTCGTCTACCGACCGGTAGCTTTTTTCTGATTATGTCCGAAGAGTTTCGCAGCAGCACCTTACCAGCTATTGTAATTTATGCTTAGCGTTAGGCCCTGGCTCGTCATGTATCTTGTCCGAGGAGGCCTCTGGCCTGTCCTACATGCCTCCGCGATCTGCTGGTGGTCGTGCGAAAATAAAAAAAAAGATTAAAAGAGTACAGTTATATTCTTTCAGATTACGCTTGCTTCTGTCATCTCAGTAATTACAGTAACCCCGCGTCCTATATCGCACAACAAACTACTAAACCCGATCCCACGATTGTCAGAATCTCAAATTTCCGTATGTAGTCACCGCGCGGTTGTGGCGAGCCAAACGTGTAGTTTTCATGAATCCGCTTACGCTGCCTACTATGTTTTCGCGTTTCGAAAGAAAAAGTAACATGTCAAAAAAATAAAAAAGAGGGAGGCTAATTTTTCCGCCTGTAGCGCGCCGCGCAATGACTGTCGTCAACGAAGTCGTGCCGAGAGGTGGTTTGGTCGGACGGACGTGAACTTGGCATTTACGTTGTTTCTTTGTTGGTTTCGGCTTATTTGCGTATTCGGGCAATTCCACGTAGTCAAGTTTCCACGCTGTCGTCTTTCGCGGGTGCTTCACGGGACGGAATTAAAAGTCGGTTGTTAGTGGACGAATTAAGTTGCCACTCCTTCTTTTCAGATTCTTTTTTTTTTGTTTTTCATTCTTTTGATGCCTCATTCGCAGCCTCTTTTTCGAGACTGGGTTTTTTTTCTTTTCTCTCTGGGTGTTGAAAGTATTCATCGGGGCTCGATCTGAGGTGCGTGCGAAAGACGTGACGAAAAATTTTATGTCATCCTCTTCTTTTTTTTCCTGGTGGTCTCTAGAAGCAACGTTTCCACTTCGGGTTCTCTCTTTCCCCCTTCCTATCTTTCTTGATGTCGAAAGTGTATATCTAGGCAGAACTGAGGCTGGTAACACTCGAGTCGGGTACGTAATGACGCGGTGAAAACTTTATTTTTTTCCCCTCTTCATCCTCTACTTCTTCGTCCAGTCCGAGTTTTGCCGGAAAACATTCGCGTGCCTGCACTAATTCGCGGCTGTGTGTAACAGCGTCTGCGCGCGTATAATGTGCCAGCGTCCTATTCGTCCTCGCCTTCTTCTTCTGCTTCCTCTTCGCTTGTTGCACGCGCTGCTGTGTCATTGTTCTCCGCGCCTTGTTTTTTCTTCTTTTCCTCGTTGCTTCATCTTTATTATATGCGTACTCCTTGTTGCCAGATGTGTCGCGTGCGTCCGGCATAGTGTGCGTATCCCCGAAGTTGGGCAACGAAAGTATGCTTTTACCGAAACTTGGATATGTCCCATTGGCTGGGTGTGGTTGTTTGCGAGTGCGTGGTGTGTACCAAAGCGCGTTCGTGCACGTGTCCGAGTCATCCGGCGTGCATTTACAGCCGTGTTTGAAGATTTGCGTGCTCGTAGGTTATCTGGTTTCCTTTTTTTTTCATTTTTCGGTAGGCGTGGCGGGGAGGAGGCTGACAGGAAGTTAGACTCTGACCGTAAGCGAGAGAAAAAAAAATTACTCTCGTGACTTAGCCAGCTCCTTTCGTGAAGGCATCCTGACTTTGTGGGGACGAGGTCGTGCGATGGGCGAGGGTCTTAGTTACATTGCGAAGGACAATTCTGTTTTTCGTTGATATATGAAAAACATGAGAAGTCATAGACTACGTTGGAGCCGGCTGTCACATTATCATATGACTACTAAAGACACACAGTAGCAAAATAAGAAAGAGAGAGAGAAATAAACGTTTATTTAGAAACTGTGTTCCGAGCGAGGCCCGGTGTCACCCTGAGGTGGGAGGGCTCCTTAGTCCAGGAACCCTCTGGCTTCGACTGCCCTCTTGGCCCTGGCGACGAGTTCTCGCTGGTCTTCCAGGTCCTGGAGGACGAGCTTGGCCTCCCACGTTTCCATTGGGTGGTCGTCGTTTATTTTTGGGGCTTGGTCCCGCTCCAGTTGCACGTCGTGGTTTGCATGGCACTGGCATTACAGGAGCAAGTGTAGAAAAAAAAAAATAAAGACAAACAATCGTAGGCGTTATGCGAAGAATTCGCGGCATGTAAGGTGAACGCCACATTAGCATTAAAATCCTCGTAGGAGCTGATGTTTATCGCGCAATTCGAAAAACATTACTGCGTTTTTCGACACCACGATTGCACGTCATAGTAACAAAATTTCCCGCGTTAAGTTGAACAAACGCTCCAATAGTTTTACCGGCCTGAAAACAAATGACGTGTTCGTTTTAGATGTATACTCGGCTCTGTAAGTATTGCAAGAGTCAACCAGAATCCGTCAGATTGACAATGACGACTGCAACTGGTGCGATGTGCAACCCGACGTGGTAACGCGTAGCAAGTAAGGCGTCACGCTACTGAGATTAAGGACGCGGTTTCGACTTTCGGCCATGGCGGCCACGTTTTATTATCGGGGCGAAGTGTTAGAACACCCGTGTAATCGAACTCAACGACGTCACGGGTTTTACGTGCAAGATTTTATCGTATGATTACTATATAGGCGCGCCATTGTAGACGGCTCCAGGGAGTTCAACCATATGGTGTCCCTTTAACGCGCACTTATAACATCGCGCAGCGAGCCTGTTAGCGTTTCCCCTCCGTGGAAATGCGACCTCCGCGTCCGTCATCGAACCCGCAACCTTTGGTTTGGAAGCAAAGCACCGTAAACCACGGTACCACTAAGGTGGCTGCCATACACATAAATTTAGGTCCTCGTTAAAGAACTCCAGCTGGTTAATTTGGACTCCCCCTGACCAGTACTGCGTCCCTCGTAAGTAATATTGCGGTTCAGGTCGCGGGATCGAATCCCGGCCGCGGATTCTCGGGTACATCTCGTCATGCGTGTTGTATCATTGCGTAAACGTAACTTGCGTAAACGTAGAGTACGCTATTTACAGCCCAAGCCTCGCGTCACTGTATAAGGCATACTCCTACGCTCTTCGTGACGTCAGTAGGCTCACCGCTGACGTCACGTCGTTAAAACGAGTTCTGCGGTTGTGGTACGCGGGAGTTTTATTTCCATAGTATACACGCGCACTCAGCACTTAGTTGAGTCGGCAGCTTGTTCCTCTTAGTGTTCGTCATCACTCGACCGCTACTCCTATAGTAGACACCATATAGAGTGTTTTCGAGGAGAAGAGCTTCCCTGTCTCAGTTGTGCTCTGCGAAATAGCTGCTACATATTAATAACTGAGAGAATGGCCATTGGCTCTTCTCGAGTACGTTCGTACAGAAAAAGCTGCACTTGGGTATCTACTGTAGTATGCTACACCCTAAGATAAAGGAGTATGTGTGACTCATTTCAGAGAGTCTCGACTTGCTACGAATATGACTACCTTTATCCCGGCCCAGATTTATCCCGGCCCGTGTGCTCAGATTTGGGTGCACGTTAAAGAACCCCCAGGTGGTCAAAATTTCCGGAGTTTCCTTCACTACGGCGTCTCTCATAATCATATGGTGGTTTTCGGACGTTAACTCCAGACACCAATCAATATGAATACCTTTAAAGAAGCACGTCAACTCTCTTTTCTCTTTTTATTTTTTTTTGGGGGGGGGTGTTATTGTACTCTCTTCTGAGGTTTGGTTGAGCCTCATGAGAGCCAACGTGCCTCTTTAAAGAGAGTCATTTGCGTGACAAGTCGCGACTCTCCAAAGGGAGTCAGGCATAAGCTTTTGAAAGTGTACCCGCTAAAAAGTGTCTTTTGACTCTTCTTTCGTGTGAGAGTCACATGGGCAATACTTTGTTTAGAGTGTCACATTGATTCTTTAGGAGAGTCGTGGGACGCATGAGCTCTCACAGGGGAGTCAATTTATCTCACAGGGGAGTCAATCTCACAGGGGAGTCAATTTAGACATGTATGAAAGAGGAGTCACGTTTAGAGCTTGTTGCGCAGAAATCTCGGCGTCTGCTTTCTTGGTTGTGCGCGAAAAAAGGGCGCCGCTCGTGACCGAGACGACGACAACAACAACAACGACGACAACAACAACAACAACAACAACAACAACAACAACAACACTGGTTCAAAAGGGAATCGAATCCAGGTCTTCTAAGTGCCAAGAAGTGGCGCGAATTCAGAAAAACAAAAAAAGGGGGACACAAAGCCCATGGTGGCCATTTTGTTTTCTTTTAAATATGAGTTGTGGTTTTATTGACATGAGAATCAAATCATGCTTTGAAATTAAGTTTAAAAAAAAAACGTGGGGTCCGAGCTCCTGTACTTGCACCGTTCTATTCAGTCTTCTTTGAACCAGTCGAGCGGCTTTTGCGACTCCCATGAAACACATGTTTACACGCTTAAAAAATAATCAGTTTAAAAAACGTTGAGTGCGCTGTACTTAACTGTCAAGTAATTCAAGTATTCGATGTAAAACTAAATCTCAAGGGGGGGGCACTTGCAAGGGGCGTTCCCCTTCACCCTGAACACAAGGGGGGTCCGGACCAGTGGCGCACCTGGAAACTTTTTCGGAGGGAGGCGCCACCTTGACTTCGTGGGGAAGTAGGGCACAACCTCGGAATTGTTATTTTTCCCTCTCTATGACCTGGCGAAAAAATTTCGGGGGTCGGGGGAAAGGTAACGGGACCGGTATGCCACCTCCTGGCTGCGCCTCTGGTCCGGATCCCCCCATTGACTCCCCCTTCCCCATGATTTACGCCAATGGTGGCAAGCTGGTGTTCTACCACAGATCCTCGCCGTTCCTTGGAAGTTCTGCATGTCATATAATGCGAAGAATCGATTGCGTTATGTCTTCCGTGAGATAGACAGTGTTTTTGAATGAGAACAGAATCGGCGCCCATATTATATAGTGGTGATTCCTGAACCAGAGACACGAGACGCTCTTGACATCTTCTCCCTGAGGAGCTTCCGCTGTCACTCGGATTGACAATGCTTTCTATTCACCGTATTATTTGATGACTGATCTTTACCATCATATTGTTGTTTGGGTCTGTTCTCGACGTATACCGCAACGTACTCGTGAACCATTCTTTAAATTGAATGCGCGTACAGGCACAATGCCTTTGTTGTAGATTTCCTGAGGACATTTTTGGGTTGTGCGTATAGTAAAATAGGGCGAATCCGGTGTTAGTTGTGAATTACGGAGTGTGTCTTGTCGGGTAAACTGAATTGGTGAAAGGAAAATATTGTCTGACGAATAAGTTTACTGTTTAAGAAGATAAAAGTGGTGCCGGGATCAAAACATTTAACAGTCGATATATAGTCGAAAGGTTTGATATGTTTTGCCCATTTAGTTAGTCATAGGCTTTTTATCGATATGTGGGGTTTAACGTCCCAAAACCACCATATGATTATGAGAGACGCCGTAGTGGAGGGCTCCAAAAATTCCGACCACCTGAGATTCTTTAACGTGCACCCATGATCTGAGCACACTGTAGGGTCTACAGCATTTTCGCCTCCATCGAAAACGCAGCCGGTCGCAGCCGGATACGATCCCGCGACCTGCGGGTCAGCAGCCGAGTACCTTAGCCACTAGGCCACCACGGCGGGGCCTAATGCCAGAGGCTATACCCCACCATAGCGGTCATTACTGTCCATGCAAGGGCAGAGGCCGATGAGTCTCAGTTTTGCAACTATGTTGCAAAGTATCGATTTTCTTCAAAAAACCTTCTGTTGCAGAGGCGGCGTCTGAAACTTTCCGGGTCAAAGGTTGACAGTTTTAGGGGCGAAGCTCTTCGGGGTGTGGGTCGTTCCCTCCTCTGTAGTAGTAGTAGTAGTAGTAGTAGTAGTAGTAGTAGTAGTAGTAGTAGTAGTAGTAGTAGTAGTAGTAGTAGTTGTACTAGTAGTAGTTGTAGTAGTTGTAGTAGTAGTTGTCACCTTTAGTTTATGAGTTGCTCACTAGATGGCGTTGTGTGTATGTCCTTCACTACATATCCACAGAGTGAATGATGATGAGTGCGGCAAAGCGTCCGTCCGTCCGATGCGGGCTCTAGTGTGATAGGAGTGGACGGACGGACAGATGGACATGTTAAAGGCGTAATTACACTAACGTTGTCAGTTACCGCACTTTCTGCGACAAATGAAAAGTCGGGACCTGAGAGCTTTGAACATACTTCAGCGGAGGCTCCTCATACCTGTACTGGTCACGAAGCTTACCCTTATGTTTGGTATAGGGACAGGAGCAGCCGCTAGGGGCGCCATCCCCTTTGTGGGCGTTGGAGAGGAACCGGCTCGGCACTTCTGCGGCACGCTTCGGAACTGCGAAACGTTATCAAATGTACACGTTAACGTTGATTATGTCTTTAGAGCGATATTACCGTGCAAATATCTTCAAAGTGATATTACCTCCAAGGAAATTCGGGGAAGCTATGCACAGTGCAACATAGCGCCGAATGAGCCCGCTGAGCAAAGAACTTAGTGGCAAACAAACGCATGGTTTCCGCTATATACGATGTACGACTAAACTATAGAAACGTGTTTCTTCCGTTTCCCTATAGAATCTAGTCGCGAGTTCTGTTGAAGTATTTCGATACTAGTAAGCGTTATAGGACACCCTGATGACTTAATTACAAATTTGTAAGAGTAACCATTGGTTTCAATTTGAGCCCGGCTTTACGATATACGGTGTGAGCTCGGGTGGACTCGCATGATATCGCAACGTTTCCACGGTCGCTCTGCTCGCGTGGCTCCGTCGGTGACGCACGAGCCGCCATTTAGGGTGTTTCGGTGCCTAGCGCCATCTCAACTATAATAGCCGTACTGGTACGTGATGTCACCAGAATTGATTTTCTAACCGCACGGCACGCTAGTGTTGATGCGACTGTACCTGCGCCACGCGAAAATAGACTTTCGTGTCGAAACACAATATCGTATGAGCAATGTCCCCAACGTCACACTTGCTCAAAGCCGCCTCCGTGTACAGAATACTTGTATGACCGAGTGAACTGAGGTTCCAAGATTGGTGTCAGTCACATCGTAAAGATGAACAAAGTATGTGCACAATTATATGCCCTTTGGTATATATTCATATTTATTACTTTGATGTGTACGTGTGTGCGCGTGCGTGGATATCACACTTAAGGGTGCCCCCCATTTTTTTCAGAGGTTGTTTAGTGTACCTTTAAGGCCCCTCTCTTCGTCTGCCTGCCTCTGTAAGAAAACCAATCCCGGTGTTCAAATCTCTCCTAGGTTTCTGGCTGCGTATTTTCGTGCCAGCCATTATACAAGGCTTAACCTTCACCGCATGTATGACCTTCTTGCAAACGAGTGCGTTGTTGCGCACGGCACCTTTATCGCATTGCCAGTCGTTTTCCTGCATGCTTGTCGAAAAACAACCTTCTGAAAAAAAAAATTGTTTTCTCCTGTTCTTTCTTTAAAAAAAAAAAAACGATCCGTTATTCCTTTCGAACTGTCTCGAAAACTGGCGTTCGCTGCAGCTCGAAATCTTTTTTTTAAGTGTATTCCCGTTCTTGCTACTGCGAGTCTTGAAATTTTTATAAATTTGTTATTTTTTTTGTTCGTTTTGCTCCAAGACGTCCAGCGTGAGGCAACAACTCCGGAACACTTGTGCGTGGTTACTTATTTTTCTTGATTTTTTCTTTCTTGGTTTTTTTTTACTCGCCGCGTTGGAGATACCGACAAGCTCTCTGCCTCGCAGCATTACACGAAAAAAAAAAAAACCCACAAAATTTGAAGTTGCTCCTGCGTATACTGGCGTGCACAGGTTGCGTAGGCCTGCAAACTCGGCGTTTCGATGACAGCGGTCCGCTGGCCAGGACCCTTTGTTATTTTCCCGCTGGACGCGATGGGAGAAGAAGACGTATTGCGTTGATCGTGGGCCCGCACTGCTTCTTTACGGCGCTTGCGATAGCCGCAGGTGCGTTTGTGTCGCGGTTTTTTTTTAGTTTTTATTGTTTTTTTACACAGGCGAGGTTTCTCGTTCGTATACCCGCTATGCCGGAAGGGTTCCTATATCCACGACGACAAATAATTGAGTGTGTGCAGTTTATACAAAAAAAAAAAAAGGTCACGGAATGGCGTGCTCCTCTAGTTCGAGAGGGCCTCTCGATGTTTTTTTGGGGGGCAAAAGCCCTTATAAATGGAACTAACGAACCTAAGCCATTAAGAAGCCATCTAACCAATCAGCAATGGCAAAAATCGTTATCGCCTGCAGAAGATACTGGGCAACAGTTTCAATCGCGACGTACTATATGCTATATACAGCACCACCTCACCTATGCCAGTCGTACTGCTGTTGAGATTTCTGCGATCTATAGCCAGCACTCTGCATGGTACGATTGTTGATGTACGCATGCAGGTATACACTGCGAATCGAGCCCAGTATACGTGTCGCATCAGTGGCAGACGTGTACGACTTCACAATCGGTGCTGTTTTCGCCCTACAGTAAATGTGTATTCCGCATCGTGCCGAACTGTAGATATTTAACACCCCCCCCCCACCCCTGCCCTTCGTATTAAAAAACCGAAATCGGATGTCGTTTATGGAAAAATCCACTGAAAAGAAACCACTTCAAGACACTCGAGAACGCAAGATCAACGCTGCATGCAAACAGACAGAATAATTATTGCTGGGGTTTTACGTCCTAAAACCACGACATGATTACGAGAGACGACCGTAGGTGGAGGAATATACACCAAAACCGACCCGCGCGACAAAAAAACAGTGTCCTTTGACCACAGGCGGGCAAAAAATGTGTTCACACACACACAAACACACACACACTCTCTCTCTCTCTCTCTCTCTCTCTCTATATATATATATATATATATATATATATATATATATATATATATATATATATATATATAATTGCGCGTAGAGCTCACTCCCTCACCAAAATTCTCTCACTGCTCGATCTGAGTCTGAGTGAGTTCTCTCATAACTCGAGTGAGTTGCCTACCCGTACCTTCGACTCTCCTTTTATAAATGCGAGATTAGCATATGTACAACTCTCGTTAGAGAGTCGCGTTGGCTCTTTTAGAAAGCCGTGCTACTCATGTAAGAGAGTCAATGTGACTCTCTAAAGAGAGTTCAAACATCCCCACGACTCTCCTTAAGAGAGTCAACGTGCCTCCCTGAAAACGGAGTGCTACCCATGTGACTCTCGAATGCGTAAAAGAAGAGTCTCAGCACACTGTTTTTTTCTTAGGGTGAGTGTATTTCCTTGTTCCGTAGCGTTTATTGGTCCTCAAGCGACGCGAGGCTTCATTTACAGCCTGTTGAATAGCCCGTGAAGTTGACAGCGCGGGTGCAAGATTTCCGGGACCGGTGATGCCGGCCACATAGCGATAAGCCGGCGGGTTCAGAACTTTATTGAAGATTGTTCCTCTTTCTATCTCTTTATTTGAGCGTGACGAGGATTTTCGGACGGGTGCGCGTAGCGCCTCTCTTCTTTGGCGACAGCGGTGGCCTGCCGTTTACCTGAATGGAAAATAGACGAAAAAAAAAAATCTTATCTCACGAAAAAAAAAAAAAAAACTACTCCCGGTTGTGCGTGGCATAGACCCACTGGAACATATCTGATAAAATTAGTGTCGTAATAGGAACCGCGTGGCTCTTTAGAGTGTTGATGTATTCTACAATGCGGGCCCCACGAGTTTCCAACGGGTGGTGTTCAAACTGTCCTGATAAGCCACACGCTTTACAGCGCGATACTGAAATTTCGCCGAAGTATTCCAGTAAGTCTCTGCTGTATCGATACCGGAATTGTTTTCAATAATCAGCTTATTTAAATATATATGTTTTTTTCTCTCTCTCGCCTATTTCCCGTTAAGTTATGGCAGGACGCCGTCGAGGCCGCCGAAAGATCTCCACAAGCAGATATATCCCCATATCCTGCTGGAATAAAGCGAACCTTCGTTGCGTTGGAAGACGGATAAGGATAGTTGAAAACAAATGCGTATACCAGGAGTCCCTCTCCCCCTCTCATTTCTTGCATGCATGGACTACATAGTAGTATGTTCTCTCTGTATAGGACTACTTGGTGCATGCTTATTGTTAATGGCAAACTTCGCTCAAAACGGCCACGTCAGCCTGTGTATTTCCTCGTGTTTCGACAAGCTCGTGTTTTTTTTCGCACCAAGTTTACAGTTCCATGTTTCGCGGACTACAGTTCGGTTGTGACGCTCTCGCACTCTTGTTACCTCCTCCCCCTCTTTCTTTTCTTACTCTCCGAGTCTGAATGAAAGCGTCATGTTGGTATCGTTTCAAAACCATGGTTCTACTTATGCTTTTACGTTCTGTGCCATTCTTTGTTTACGTATGCGCTCGCCACGTTCCTATCTCCAAAGAATCGACATTAGGGAGTTTTCGAATAGGGGCCCAAAAAGCCCTTTACGTATGCATGCTTTAGGTCAAGCTGGAGCTAAGAGTTTTCGAATAAGGTCTGCGGCGCTTTGCGCAACATTATAGGTCAGCCGTCACTTCAGGGGGTGACGTCACGTTTGTCTGTCGCCAAAGCTTTTGGGGCAGGCTTTGGGGCGCCCGCTAAATTCGAGAAATAGCGTCCCCAACGCTATTTCCGCAATATTTCCGACACTCGAGAACGATTTCCGCAAGATTTCCGACAACGATTTCCGCAAAACCCAAACGTGGTTTAGGTTTTGCACATGCGCGTTGGTTGACGCTATTTTTTTGGGGGTCCCAAACTTTTGTACCCCTATTCGAAAACTTCCTATTAAAGCCTAATTTACTTTTTGGGTCTCGTTAATTCATGGCCGCTCGAATTAGCCGGCTCACCTTACAACGTTAGCGCGATCGTTAGACGGTTTAGCTCGCTTGCCTCCGGCGTGCTAATTTTGTTCGAAACTCTTGCGTCACCGATTACCCCCTTAATGTTATTCTGATATTTAATCGCGAGTTTGCGAATGAACATGAACACGTGGTCGGTACTTCCACTCGCTCAAGTGCGGACAAGACAATGTTTCCGTCCCTCGCGTGTACTTTGTGCAAGTACGCGGGAGAACCGATTTCTCTGGTTTGCCGTGTACAATTTCCATGCTTGAGGCCTATACTAGCACCGCGCTATGTCTGCGCGGCAAGCGGCCAACGCAAGCTTTCCTAGGACCATTACGTCTTGGCCATGTTGGCCACGGAGCTTATAGGACAATAGGACGTTGCAGCTGCGACCCATTTATCTGAAGCCGTCACTGAAGATTCGAATCGCGTCCACTTTTTACCTGAAAAAAAAAAAAAAAGGATGGCTCTAACCTTCCTGCGTGGACCTCCAACATCTTTAAAATTTTCGTCTTTTTTTACTTTTTTCGGTTTTCTCTGCCTGTTTTCGGCACGTGTACGGCCTTTGAACCGATTGCCTACGCAGTATGCGCGCGCCGAACTCTCAACCCACAATGCATGTAAATCGATTTTTTTTTAAATACGTGACGTCAAACGCTTACAAACAGAGGGAGGGGAGGACGGTGTTATGTGGCAACTGGAGATAATGTCATTAAATAATTTTTAATGCTGTAGGCCCGTGTGCTCAGATTTGGGTACACGTTAAATAATCTCTGTTATAGTCCAAATTTCCGGAGCCCCTCCACTATACGGCGTCTCTCATAATCATATCGTCGTTTTGGGGCGTTAAATCCCGCATATCAATTAGTCAAATCATATTGCTGTCGTTCTGCGTGTATACCACGATACGGGCATGCACAGTGTTGGAGACTTGCGGATTAAATTATACCATCTGCGGTTTCTTAACCTTCTCCGAAATCTATATACACGGGTGCTTTGGCTGTGCCTGAATGGCAGTGCCTGGAAGTTAGCGACAAACAACGCTATGAGTATTGCGTAGATACAACGTGGTCAATAGCTGGGCTACTCGTGTGTCCTGTACTTTTTTTTTTTCTCTGTGCAGCGTCTACGTTCACTTAGTCTTAGCTCACCTTAGCGCACCATGAATACAATGTGGTAGGGAGAAAAAAGAAGTAACGTGATTACATATATGCCAACATGACTATAAGAAAGAAAATATCAGCGTTATATGAATCGTAAAGGAGTGCAAAGCATAGATAGGGCTGACATTGCTATAAAATGACATAAATATTGGTAAACAAGCTTTGCTCGGGTGAGAGAGTGAGGTGAGAGTGTGAACCAGCTTTCTTCAGTCCACGATAGACGCTGGTCAACACAACGTCACCTGGCTAGGCCCACTCAGGTGGGAACAAAACTTCATCCGCGCCTGGAAGAATGTTCGCCCTGTTTTATAGGCCCTTGTTTTATAGGTGCTAGACGGGCCGCTCCCATTCTGGGACAGGGACGCCATTGTCTCAGCCGTCGCATCGTGGGCTTTCTGGACAGCCCGGAGTTGATCAAACCAGTCGTGACTCTCGGGAAATGCATAAAACCCTGTGTCAACGCTCCCGGGGCACGTACTTGAAATCACTAACCGCACGCGAGACAGAGATCTCCGTGTACCTCGGAAACATCATTTAAGGAAAATTCGGCAAGCGCAGTTCACTTGATCGGATGCATCAGGCAATGACGGAGGAGTACGCCCGTGAAGAAAGAAATCGATTATGCAATCTCAGGAATTGAGATTGCTTCTCTGTTCCACAGTCCCTGAATTGAGATCGAGACTTCCACGTCACCTTACTCGTCGCCTGGTCTCCCCCATTCATCGAATTCACTTGAACGCAGCCATTGGCCAATAGCTACATGTGCCGCCTTGGTTTGACGACGAGCCCATATACTGTGACAACCGTGGTGCATTAGAATCCATACAACTTATATTTAAGCCAGATTTTCAAGCATAGAAGAAAAAAAAAATACTTGGCTCCAAATTAGAAGACGCTCAACTTCTCAAGCATTGATGGACCTCAGGACAATACTTGGACGTAGGTTTTATTCTCAGCAGTGTCAAATTTTAAAGTTTCTGTTGATATTCTTCGAGGGCATTAACCCTTGTTGATAAAATGGAGTGTGCTTAAAGCATCACTATTACGTTGTGACAGACAACGGTCATAATATCTTTTCTTTTTCCTCTTCTCTCCTGCCCAGAGGGCAGCATGTAAGCAACTTTATATACTGTAAAAGAACTTGTTGTTGGGCTAGTTGGTAGAACATTTAAAAAAAAAACTAATTTGAGCGCTAACACATCACACATGGGTGTGCGTGTGTGCGTAAATGTGTCGTGCGTTTGCGCTCAAGTTAAGTTTTTTGAAACTTTATATACGCCTGAAGATTCCTTTAGTTCAAAAAAATCTTTATCTCCCTCTTTTGTTCGCGGCGCGCGCGCGCGCTTTTGTGTGTGTGTGTGTGTGTGTGTGTGTGCGCTTGCGTACGTGTGTGTGTGTGCGTGTGTGTGTGTTTATCAAGCATGTTTCTCCTCATGTCATGTTGCTACACATTGTTGAGGTGCAAGCAGACCCTGCCGGTGTGGCCGCGCGAGGCTTAGTGATGTAGCACGGGACTCAGGCCGCTACGTATAGTCTTTTGCGTGCAGTACCTCGCAAACGTGCGCTGCGCATGTCTCGGCGACGGCTGACGGTTCTACACAAGGCGCTCAGGTGCGGAGCGACTTTTACCTCCGCATTCCGCGATATCGCGCACAGCTCGCCCTGCCATTCCACGATTGCGTACAGTTCCGGCTTCGTCTCTCCCAGTTCCATCGCTGCCAAAGACCGGCGAAACAAAGGAACGTTTTCTGCCGTGCAAGAACGTGCGCAAAACACTCCTCCTCCTCCTCCTCCTCCTCCTCCTCCTCCCAATACGGCCTCACTTCCTGTCTTCTGTGTTCTGCAAAGGACACGATGTGTACTGGCAGTCATTGTTGTTTACCGTTTGTATAGGCTTGTTCGTCCTGACCTTCCGTGTTTACGTGTCATCGTATTCGATGGTGTTGGTACCACTGTGAATGAGCAGTGGAATGCCTATAGGCTGTGGCCGCCGTTACGTGATCGGGTGGAATCTTACGAAGAGGCTTTGACATAAATAAGTAAATAAATGAAAATGAGCAAATAAAGATGGTAGAGGGAGACACGGGCCCTTAGTGCTCATACACAAGAAAGCTGGCGCCCTCCTGGCAAAAAAAGTTGTGAACATTTAGGATGGCTTGTGTATGGGGTCAACGGATATTGAGTCGTTGCAGAAAAAAATAATAATGTACGGTGTTTTACGTGCCAAAACTACGATATGATTCTGAACCACGTCGTACTCGAGGACTGTGGAAATTCTGACCATCTGGTGTTCTTTAGAGTGCACTTACATGCAAGGATGTGGGCAGATATTTTTTTCGGAGGGGGGAGGGGGGGTGTCCTCGTTGAAATGGCCATGGACTCCCTGGCTACGCCACTGCTGACTTATCAGTACGCGGGCCTTTAGCATATCGCCTCCATCGAAATGCGAGCTGCCACGGCGGGGATCGAACCTCCGACCATCATCAGATCAGCAGCCGAGTAGCGTGACCGCTACAGCACCGCGGCGAACCGTTGCGGGAAACATTAGACCACGTCAAGAATTTGACAGGAATAAGGTTGAAACTCGGGATAGTTGATATACATAACGCAGACGTAATGAACTGGTCGGAAGCACGAAGGAGTGGCACATACAGTTGATTATTCCAGTCATGGAACGAGTCGCATTTCACACATGCACGATTGTGTACCTTAGACCCAACTCCCAGTCTACGAATTCTTCTGGAACTTCGCCGACGAGACGCTACTATGCTGTGCAGATTATGGTTGGTGCCGCATTTATGAATGCGTACGCGTTCCGCATAGGAATTGCCGGCAGTGCCGCATGCGACCATTGCGGGAGTGACGAAACAACTTGGCACATTCTGCGTGAATGCCCACAATGCTGCTCGCAGGGACAATCGCTCTGCAATGCTTCAGACGAACTGGATAACCAGACTCTTTCGGAAGAAAGAATCCTGCGCTACGGACAGGACTTTATGTCCCAGAAGAAGGCTGTGAAGGCGCTCCTGCGCTTCTTGCGTTCAACCGGCCTGTCCAAACGACTGTGATCGGAATGCCCTGCATTTGTGTGCATGTGATTTTTTTTCTAATTTATTTTGCATCTCTCTATCTCTATCCTCTTTCCGACCCTTATTTCCCCACCCCTGTACAGTGTAGCAAACCAGTTCTTCTAGGTTAACCTCCCTGTCTCTTCCTTTCATTTATTTGTTTCTTTCTCTCTCTCTCTCTTTCTCTCTCTAGTCATTGAAGTTGAAGTGACAGTTTACTCTCCAGTCGCTGTGTGTACCCCTTCTATCATTTGTGCCTCGCCGCGCCTTTTGACTGGTTCGTCCTATATAAGCGAAATTTACAGGGACTTTGCGGCCGTGTGGACAATGCCAACGAATACAATCGCTGAATATCATAAGGGCATTGCATCACTGATTATGTTACAATGGAGTGGGAAAAAGTGGCAGATTCCACGTACATTAGAAATAATAATAATTGTTGGGGATTAACGTCTCAAAATCACCATATGATTATGAGAGACGCCGTATAGTGAAGGGCCCAGGAAATTTTGATCATCAGATGTTCTTCGAGAAATTTAGATCATCTGATGTCTGGAAGCTCCTGGAGTGACGCGTTATTAGTGGACCGGCGCTTGACTCGCTTGAGATTGCTCGCTCGCTAGTCCCTCCGTCCATTTGTATTCTGTCCGTCCGTCCGTGGTCGTCCGTCCTTCCGTCCGTGGTCGTCCGTCCTTCCGTCCGTAGCTCACGCTTGTATATCCTGGTATAGCCGAACTAAGCAAGTGATAATTTTTGTAAAGGAATTCTTTGCGCAGTTGAGAGGACCCATGGCCGTGGCGTGCGAAATTTCAATAGGGCATACTAACGCAATAAAAGAACACAAAAAAAAACACCGGAGCTTGAAACTTCGAGTTTCAGTTGTTATCCAGCCAAAGTAAAGATGACGTACTGACGTCGTATATGTTACCTTAAAGATTTCCTTTTTGCTCTCGAAGTTGGAAGTTGCCTCCAAAAAGTGCACCACGTAAGCCGCGTAACAAATACGCGTATAACGCATTTTACAGCGCACTCGATCAACCAATCAAATGTTTATTTCACCGCAAAACTCTGAATAGCCCTCAGGCCTAAAATCAAGGCAGCTTGACTGGATTCCTGAAGATCCTTGCCTTGTCGGCATACGAATATGCGTATCACGTTATGACTTTGACATACACGAGGAATAGGTACCATGAGCTTCAGTACGGGCGACCTCAAGTGATAAGCACTTCATGCGGAGAGTTACAGTAGGAACAGGATAGTGCTATTTTGAAACATCATGTCTGCGAGAACATTAATCTTTTCACGAATCTTCAGAAGTACACGTACATATACCTTTCGGAGGTGCGTGGAAAAACACCCAAAGGAAATTATATGCATTTGTGTTTATTTTTTGGGGTGATTCCGGAGGTCGTCAGGTGGCGCGGAACGCAGAGCGATGCGTTCCCAAGATAATAGGCAGCAACCAAACGAGGAAGTCGAGCTTTGTGGTAGAACGTTGGGACACTTTTAAGTTCAGGGTTGACAAGCGTCACAGCGTCGGCGGCGGAGAGCCCCCTTATTACGAACGCACACACCGCCCGTGTGTGTGTGTGTGTGTGTGTGTTTGGTTGTTTGTGTGTGTGTTTGTGTGTGTGTGCGTGTGTCTGTGTGTGTGTGTGCCTGTGTGTGGGCCTGTGTGTGTGCTCGTGCCTGTGTGTGTTTGTTTGTGTGTGTGTGCTCGTGCCTGTGTGTGTGTGGGCCTGTGTGTGTGCTCGTGCCTGTGTGTGTTTGTTTGTGTGTGCGTGTGTGTGTGTGCGCGTGTGTGTGTGTGTGCCTGTGTGTGTGTACCTGTGTGTGTGCCTGTGTGTGTGTGTGTGTGTGTGTGTGTGTGCGTGCGTGCGTGCGTGCGTGCGTGTCTGTCTGTGTGCGTGTGTTTGCGTGTGTTTATACAGGACGCGCATTCCGACGTGTCGGAGCCGCGATCTCTGGCACCGCGGCCCGAGCCGTCCTTGACACTGTTTCCGGTTCCCACCGCAGCCCGTGGCGTTTAGCCTCTGTACGCGTTAGCTCGGTCCCTAACGCCCGCGCGGGGATTATACTTTCGTTTCCGCGTTTTTGTTTTTCTGTTCAAGTGCGGGTCACTGTGGGAATCGGACGTATCTTTTTGTGGCGTGTCCGGCAGAGCTTCGCGAAATGAGGCAGAACAAGTGTGGAATGGGCTGATCGTTCGTATATCTTGCACGCGTTCTTTGTTGTTATACGTCTTATTAAACTTGATTTCGCTTGATTTGATTTAAAGGGATGTTCACGTTCATTGTGACTGTCCTCGCTGCAATGTGCGCAGACGATCACTCGCAACTGAACCCGTTCGCTGTGATCAAACGTACTACGTAACCTGTAGTCGTCAGCAATGTGAGCTAGGAACACTGAAATTGTGTTTTCAAGTTCGCACCGGCTAAACGCGATGGGTAAGTGCAAGAGTGTTCATGACACTAAATGCTCGAGCGGAAATTTATCTATGGCACTTCGATACGTCACATTCACATGAGTGTACATTACAAATAGTTGTTCAATAATACCGCTTTTTGTGCACAGTGCCCTAGAGATTTTGTGTGCTGCTTCGGGCAGCCCCTTTGATCATCGCGCGTGATACTTTGGCACAACTGGGCCACCTTGTTTGAAGCCGAAAAAGCGACCGGAGTGCCGTAATGGGTATCCACCTTCAGCTTTTGGCTAATAGTGTACATAAGGTACTATCTCTGGCTTAGCCCGCTCGTGGTCCATCGTGTTCGCATTTGCACTGGCAGCGCAAACGCGTACTTGCGCACGGGTATGGGGGGGGGGGGGGGGGGTCAGCGGGGGCAGTTTCCTTTTAGTCATCTGTTGGGGGGGATTAAATCTGCCCCATACATTGACAACCTTTGCCACCTTGATGGTGAACCCCGCGCACGGCTATAAACTGAACACTACCTCATGTGATCAACAAACACGCTATTAGTGAACGCCAAACGTGGCTTGGGGTACGTGATGACCACTAAAGTAACTATTTGCCAGAAAAATGCAAGCTAGCCCCTACAAAAACGCGGCAAGCGACTTGAAAACCCTACAAATGACTCGGCGAAAATAGAGGGCCAAATATGCTTATCATGAATGGAACTGGCAACTCAGCGCTACGATGACATCTTATTCTATAGACTGGCGCGTCCGCTTTTCCACCTTTGCTTGGAGCTCTCCAAGCGCTCACTTTTTTTCTACGCCTTTCTGTGTTCCTTGTTTTGCGTCATTCTTACGTTACACGCCAGCTATCTGCACCCCCATTCCCGCACCGAGATCCTCTCTGATATGGGGTCACTCCTAATTATCTCTCCTTCTCTCATCCCTCTCTTCTCTTGAATTTCCGTTTTTATATATCGCTCTTTATCTCATCCGTTCTCTTTATCCGCTTAATGCGAAAGAGCAGTCCGCTCTTTCTTTCTTCATCGTCTCAATTAAGCGCCGGACTCACCCGTCCTTTCCGTCACAAACTGCTGCTGTGGCGGAAAATACAGCAGGCAGGCTTTCTACTCCCGCCTTGACCGCGATAGCCGCTGCGGTGGTGGCGACGGTGTCCACCGCCGCCAGGAGGTGCTCCATTCGCACGCACGTACAAACACACCTATGCGCACGCACTCTCACAAGTCGAGGACGTGTTGGACACTCGCGAGGAAAGACCGGCGCATGCGTTTGCTGGGGGTGGTGGCGGTCATAGAGTTTCCTAAAATTAACTAGAGGGGACTCTGGCGCTGCGATTGTTCAGCGACCGTGGGAATGATGGGTAGTTACACAAATTTGCCTAGTCTTCGTACTTGCGGCTTCGTTTATTGCTGTGTTTCGGTTTTGCTTTGAAAGAAAGAGTGAACCCTTTTGACTTTGTGACTCGGTTTGAAAGGTAAGTCTACAATAATGTGATGATGAAGCGCCACTGAACATTTGCTAATATTTGTTTCGTAAGAAAACAGCTCCAAGCCACACGAACACACATGGAGCCAAAAGCAGTCCAGAAGTACGAATATTAGAATGTGTGTACTACCCATCATTCCTATTATCGCTGAAGCGCCGTGCGTTGCAGCTCCCATAGACACTAGCGCCAGAGTTCCCCCTAGTGTATATTAGGAAACTCTATGGTGGTCTAGGTTGCTTATTAGGAGCCTGAACTTTAGGTTTTGTTCCTAACGTTACTTTAACACGAAGAGGTTAATTTGGGGGGATGGGGGTGCAGTTGCAAGAGATTTACAACTCTCGCAAGTGTCACCCCCCCCCCGCCCACCACACACACACACGCGCGCATTTTTTCACCGTTGTTGCGATTTATCTTTCAAACACTATATCTGAATTCCTTGAAGGTTAAGCATTGCTGCATGAATATGCTAGTCGATTGCATTCTTTGATCAGCTTGATGGTCATTGCCATTTTTATAGAATAATTCTTATTCGACTTTTTCGACAACCGTTTATCTTGTAGTGTGTAGCTGAGTTTCGTATTCTTCAGCGTGGTGTGTAAGGCTGTATTAAAGTGGCAACTGTCTTTCGACCGATTTCACAAGAAGGCCCGACAGCACAATGCACTCGAATAAAGTGCGAACTTACACTCGTTTTTTTTGATCGAAGCGTGATATTAAGTTTTATATAATGTGAAATAATACCTATACTCATAAAATTAAAACGACCACCATCGCAAGGTGGGTGTTCCCCGTTGGGATTTTCCTAAATTTACGCTACTGTCCAATGGTCCAACTTGGTCGTGACAATGTAGCGAAAGCTGCAGCTTGCAGTAGGAGGCTAGGTCGTTCCGAATAGGCGGGTCAATTGAAATCGCATTAATAATTACATTGCTAGATTAAAAAATATAACTCAACTACGTTACACGTTGCAGCTGAGCGAAGGTAATGACATTACATCACTCTGCTACACCTGAAAAGTAATCAAGTTTGAAATCAACAGAAGTTCATAATTTATGCGCAACTCGTACATACACTTCAATTATACAACACGTGCATGTTGAAGCCTCAGAGATCTTTTTCGCACGCTTGATGTTTGACACACAGAAGGACTTGCTCGTTATATTATTCTTTTTTTTGTCCGACTTGTGATGTCACAATGGGAATGTCCATGCTAAATTATATCCCAGAGTTTTCAAAAATGAAATGAACAATTCTTCTTGAATCTAGTTGCCTTAAGAAGCACATTGCAATACTTATCATCATCACAATCAGCAGCATCAGCTGCACTGCGCCCACTGCAGGGCAAAGGCCTCTCCTATGTTCCGCCAATAAACCCGGTCCTGTGCTTTCTGCTGCCAGGTTATATACCGGCAAACAATTGTTGATTTCATCTGCCCGCCTAACTTTCTGTCTCCCCCTGGCGCGTTTGCCTTCTTTCGGAATCCAGTCTGTTACTTTTAGTGGCCAGCGGTTGTTTAGCCCACTCGCTGCATGACCATTTCTTCTTGTTGATTTCGACTATGATGTCCTTATCAACCGCTTGTTCCATGACCCACTCTGGTCTCTTCCTGTGTGATAAAGTTGCACCCATCATTTTCCTTTCCATTGCTCGCTGCGTCGTCCTTAATTTAAGTTGAACCCATTTTGTGAGCCTTCAGATTTCTGTTCCGTAGGTGAGCACCGGTGTGGTGCAGCTGTTATACACTTTCCTCTTGAGGGATGGTGGTAGACTACCATCACTAATCTTTGAATTCCTGCCAAATGTGCTCCGTGCCTTTAAATACACTACATTACTCCTGGCGGCAATAACTAACCTAATAAGTGTAACTTAATTACCGTAAAGTCTGGTAGACATGTTTTTTTTTTTTTTGTTCGCTTCAAACATTCTATATAGGCTCGCAGATGCGCAGCTTTAGAGAAAGGCGGCGTTCAGTGAAGTAGCACAAAGAAGAAAAAAAAAAAACATCACGTTCTTTTGCCTCGCGTTGTGGACCGCATGTCAAGGCTTCAATTTTGACGGCACGCTGCACGCAATTAGCAGCGTAGGGTGTCGCATGGAGGTGTTGGGAAACCCTCGTTAGTATGGCTGGAGCGGCGCGCTTGTTATGTGGCCGTGGTGCACAGCGGCGGCACGGTTCACCGGCGGAAGATAGACAACGGGGCAACGTGGAAAGACACCGAGCCACAATTGCGTACTCGTTCCAGCGCTGCTTGCCGTGTGTCGTCCTGAGGTGTACCGCACATGCTCGTATAATGACTCCGCCTGAGCTCTCTTATCCTAGGACTCCTACTGCAGCGCAAGATCGCCCCGCCGCGGTGGTCTAGTGGCTAAGGTACTCGGCTGCTGACCCGCAGGTCGCGGGTTCGATTCCCGGCTGCGGCGGCTGCATTTCCGATGGAGGCGGAAATGTTGTAGGCCCGTGTGCTCAGATTTGGGCGCACGTTAAAGAACCCCAGGTGGTCGAAATTTCCGGAGCCCTCCACAACGGCGTCTCTCATAATCATATGGTGGTTTTGGGACGTTAAACCCCACAAATCAATCAATCAGCAGCGCAGGATCTGCAGCCCTCCCAGGTATAATGATAATAATACTAAAAATACTACTACTACTACTAACAACAACAACAAGAACAAGAACAACAATAACACAATAGCAATAATAACACAATAATAATAATAATAATAATAACACAATAATAATAATAATAATAATAATAATAATAATAATAATAATAATATAATAATAATAATAAATAATCTGTGGGTTTACGTCCCAAAAAGACGAGCAGACTCCGTATATCGTGAAGGGCACCGGAAATTTTGACCGATTCGGCATTGTCTTACGTGCACTTGCATGGCACAGTAGATGGGACTGTGGAATCTTCCCTCCATCGAAATGTGATGGTCGCAATCGAACCCTTGACCTTTGGGTCCGCAGCCGATCACCGCCACCGCTACAACGCCGCGGCGGATAGTCCTCCCAGATCAGTCTTATCACTTCACCACGCAGTGTGCGGTGGCTATATGGTGTTCGGCTGCTGAACCCTAGTTGGCCGATGCGATCCTGGCAGCGGCGGTGGCATTTCGGTAGAGGCGAAATTGATAGCTGCTCGCGTACTGTGTCATGCCAGTGTATGTTAAAGAAATTTCCGGAGCCCTCCACTACGGCGTTCGTTAGAATAATAGAGAGTTTTAGTACTGCGGAATGGTGCTACGTACGCATCACGCAAGCGCCTTGCGTTACGTGGCGTCGTTTGCCATTACTAATCGGCTTTTAGTACGCCGTAGTACCCGCGTACGTAACGAGTGTGAAGCGTGTTGCGCCATCTGGTAGATCAAAATCTAAGCACGTGTTGTTGACAGCCAATCTGAGCCAATCCAAGTGTTATAGCCAGATTATGGCCATATTTTAAGCCACAGAGCCGGTCGGTGCTTGCCTTCGATGCCGCCATTTCGCAAAACGAAGTCTCGCGCTGTCGCGAACTTGTTCGAGAGCGGCGCGATCAGCTCATACGTACGCACGCACGCATCTCATGCGTGCGTGCGTATCACATGTCGGGCTTTTGGGACATGAAGCGCGAGAGATTTCGTTATTTTTATTATTTTTTCAAACTGCGCCGCATACACTGAAATTATGCAAAACCAAAGGCTTGCGGGATGAAAATATCCTATACGTGACATCGTCAACTCGTCAAGTCCGCCGAGGTAACCTGGCGCCGCTTACAAACCTTATATCATCATACACCAATCCACACGTGTACTCTCTAAAACTGACCCTGAAAAGTCGCAGCAGGATGCGCAACACAAACATAGCTGCAGCCTACCACGTGACACGGTGGTGACAGAACAAGCCATCAAAAATAGTTATTTCCAAGAGACGCCTCCTAAAAAAATTATGCCTGGAACGTGAGCCGCGAACGCGCTGCCCTACTCTCTGATTTAACCCTCCTCCTTCGGTACAAGGCGAGTGTCTCTGACGGCCGCCCCATGCGAACACAGCAATGGTCTCTCAGTTGCCTCCGAGCAGCCGTCATGTCACGTGACAGAGCGGTACGGTAATGTCACGTGACTGAGCGGTACGGAGGCGAGCGGTCTCACGCGGCGGCCGGTCGCAGCAACACAAGGCAGGAGGCATGGCCTCCGAGATTGCGTGCTTGCAGGAGGCTCCCAATTGAAAATAGAGTGACGTTCCAGGCATAATTTTTTCTAGGAGGCGTTGTTTTCAGTGATTTCAGTAGGTGTGTCAGCGGGAGGCGTCACTTTCCAGCCCGAAAGTGGAGTCCGAGCGAGGGCAGAGACTCAAGCCAATGGGATCCCGGGTGTGGGGCCACCCCCATTTATTGAAAATTAATGCCTGCTTCCCCGACGGCAGCGGCAAGCTTGGCAGACGCTGTGTCGCCGGCCTCGATAAGCTTCCTACCGCTGCCACCAAATGTGACGTACTACAGCACGTCCCCAGAAGACCTCGGGCGAGCACAGTCCAACACATTTCCACCTTTGTCTATTTCTTTCACTCGACTATCTTTCATGCACCAGTCACTTCGTCGGTATGATTCACCGCAGCATAATGAAGTTTTACGAGCAGTTTATGTAGCAGCCGTACCCAGACGTTTATATTGAATGATCTCCACTAAAATATGTTTAAAAATATTATCCATGTTGCATCGACTGTGAGGGGCACCCCTTGTGGATGTGTGCCACTCAGAGTTGCCAGGTACTCATAGAGCGAGCCGCCGAGTTCACGCCCATGAAAAGCCCAAAAGTAGACTAATGAAATTTATCAAAAATAGCCCAAAACAGCCAAGAAGAATAAATTATAGAATAAGCTTTGTGCTTGTTGTTTTTATATAAACTGATTTTAACAATAAACAAGAAGAAACGAAGCAAGATTTACTATATAGTAAGCCAAATTAAGACAAGCAAGACATTTTGTGGGGTGTTACCCATATGACATGCATGTCTATGGCTGCTCCTCAAGGCAAGGGCGCACATGTGATGCAGACAGTGGCAATGGAATGGTGCTTGGCTTTCTAGCATTTGTATTTGTCGTTGCAGGGAGATAATCAACTTAATTAAGCATCCAGCGAGTCAATTTGTTTGTCCTCATTGAAGTGAAGCCGTAATCTGAGGACCATAGCCAAATGAAAGAGGGGCTCCATGGAGGAGACAAGTAGCTGGTTTATCACTTACAGTTAATTTATTACTTTACCTAAAATTAAAGGATGTGCATCACCTCCAACGCTTATGTTGGAACTTGTATCAATCTGAACAAAAGCAGAGCGGCATGTTATGTCCTTCAGAAACGAATGGTGATGCGTAGAGTTTCGTGATTGCAGGCGTAACGCAGGAAAGCTCTGCGAGGGTTATTAAGCACTTGGCGCATGCCTTCATTTACGCTTCGATCGCAATGCATAAATTTATCCACCGTCAGACTGAACGACTCAGTATCCACGCCAGATTGGCAGGGAAAGCTTCGCTTTGACATCAAGAGAAGTGATTCATCATTATACTGACAGAGGTAACTGTCTGATAAAGGCTGCTCATACAGACGTAACTGTCTGATGAAGGCTGCAGCTACCTAAAGAAGGGAAGGCAAAATTGCCGCGAAGTGATAGTGCAAAGAAGGAATTCAGAACAGCTGTACAGTAAACACTTAATTCACAATCACCCTGAGGCACGCTAATCAATCGGGAAAAAGATGACCTACAGGAAAATGAGCCTTTGAAGTGAAGTCAGGTAATAGCCCAAAAGTAGCCAAATAGCCAACAACCGAAAAGCCCGCCAAAACCTAAAGAAATGTATCCCAATTCGGCTATTTATAGCCCAACCTAGCTCTCGCCACTGCCACTAGATTTTCCAAGCGAGGGAGGCGATTTTTTTTTATAGAAGGTGAAGGAAAGCTTAAAGGTTACGGAAACAAATTTGATGAAATGGAGCACTGTATACGTCATCTGGGACGGAGGTGAGTTTAAGGATGCTGTTAGTAAAGGGGAGAAGGAGCAAGACGAGTAATAGTGTTCTTGCAAACTAGCAATCTCTATTTTCATTGATCAGGTTTACTAAGTTCTCCTCCGTCTTTTCTGGGATCAGGACGAAGCGATTGTCATTTTTCAATATCTTGCGCCGATTCAATGCGTTCAGGAAGAGCGTACCAGTACGACCTTTTCATAAAGCGCGGGGGGGGGGGGGGTGTATTCAGTAGCAACCGGACATTGAGCTTGGCCTCATCAAGTGTTAGCCCCGCGGAATGACTTTAAGCTCTCCCATAGTAGAGTACATATAATCAACCATTTTTTCCAAACATCTACGCCAGCAGTGCACACCGAGACAGAACAAAGCTCTTCCATAGAATCGCAGTCTCAATAGTCGAACATTTCTTCTAGACACTATCAGAACATGTGCTCCTTTCGTTTGGGGCCACTACTCGGGGGGTACAGCCACAGAGATGTTTTCTTTTCCCTTCAGGACTATATATCACTGCGACTGAAAGAATCTCTTGCTGAATTCGCCTGGCATTTTATAATTAATTACTGGTTGTTACATTACAGTACAAGCGAATACATTGAAGAAGAATGGCGATTTGGGCTAGTTGGTTTGAATTCATGATAATAAGGGTTGCAGCGCGAGCACGAATGTGCTAGAAGAACTGTTAGTTCTTCTAGCACAGAAGTGCTAGTTCGACTTTCGTCTGTTCTTCTAGCACATTCGTGCTCGCGCTGCAACCCTTATTATCATGACAAGCGAATACGGCAGCTCCCAGTACGAGCGAATACGGCAGTTCAACAACTAACGCTTGAAACACGAGCAAAACAAAGAATTTGCATCTTTTTTGTGTGTGTGTGTATATGCATGTAATGATCACACCCACCGGTTTACTCCTATAATCTCGAGAAGAAAAAAACCCTGCGGCTATTACACGAGTATACACGGTATTTCTTTTCAATTGCGGCTGGCGTTGCATGCCACTTGGCCAAGCCATATACTACCTCCTCCCTGTCGAGTTTTTGGGCGGATGTGCTTTACCAATTCCTCCTGCGCACTTTGGTATGGACTTGAAGGAAGTCTGTGCGGCAGTCCTGGGTGTTATCACGGTTAGCGGTTGTCATACGTATATTAACTCGCGAAATGACGCGTTTTCGTATCTTCCGCGCTAAGATCACCGGTATCGCAGCTTTTGTGACGTTTGTCTGTCAGCCGTGACTTGCATCGCCAAGCAGAAAGTATACCAAAAGACTCGGCACTGCATCTGGCCGTTCGTTTGAGCAAAAGATGGCAACTTTGTCATTTTGATGACGTCGGTAAGATGCCTTATCTCGCGCTGCTGTTCTGGACACGAACTTGAAGAAGAAATAGCGTTTCTTTTTTTATTTAATTGATGGAGGGGGCGGGGGGTAAACGGAGGAAAGGTTCCCGAGTCCGGGACCCCATATGGTGACTTTAGCGTTAATGCGCGACTGCCGAATGCGAATTCCGCCATCTTGTAAACTCTGACAGGTCGAGCGGGCTTCGACGGCATCCTCAATTTCCTAACATTGCCGTCATTTCCGAATTTGAAAATATAGTTGATCTCTGACAGTGTACTCTGGCGAGAAACATTTGGTGTGCTTGAATTTTTGGTGCGTCGGAGCGTAATAGCTGTCGCAACGAAAAAAAAAAAGTGGTTCATGCCGTTGTAATCACAGATTCTAGCCATAAAGCATGCATTGTACAGTGGAGGTGTGTTGGTGCAAGCTGTGCAACCGTCGTCGTAGTAGTAGTATACTGGTATAGTAGTAGCAGTAACAGTAGTCCAAGTAGTAGCAAGTGTGCTACTATTAGTAGTATAGTAGTAGTATCAGCAGGACTACTAGTTGTCGCGCAGGATACGTCAGGAGGGAGGGGAATAAATAAGTAAAGAAAAGAACTCACAGGTTACCCTATGCGTTCGCCTGTAAGAGGACTCTAAAGCGAAAGCTGTCATCTTCTCACTCGATATACTGGTCCTCCCCGCCCGCCACCAAAACCTTTCTGCACTTAATGGACTTTTGCACGGCCTCCATCGTCGGCCCGGCCTTGACCTATAGCGACGATGTCATGTGATTACGTCTACATGTAATCGCGACCTAACTTAACACCACGTTAAGTTAGATCACACGATTTCTGGCCACCATGACAACACGATTTCTGGCGACCCGTGACGTCACGGGGACGTCATCACGTGGTGACGATATTTGGTGACGATAACTGGCGGAACATGGGAGAGGCCTTTGTCCTGCAGTGGACGTAGTCAGGCTGATGATGATGATGATGATGATGATGATGAAGAAGATATGCTGCCGCCGTGGGTCGATATTCTCGTTTGATGAGGTGTGGAAGCCTTTGCCCAGTAGTGGGAGTAGTCAGACTGATGATTAGGATAAAGCCTACGCCTTAATAAAAGCGAAATGATATACCGTGCAGTCTTAATCAGGTACTGGCTAAGTGCTGGCTATATCTAAGAAACCAGAAGGAAAAATGTCTAGTTTCCTAGCTACATCTAGCAATTTAAGCGGAATCTGATTGAGAGTGTACCCAAAGCCACCATCTTCGTTATTTATTTATTTATTTATTTATTTATTTATTTATTTATTTTCAAATACTGCAGCCCAATACAGGGCTATTGCAGGAGTGGGGTGCATTTACATGAACAAAATACACTGATTACAAGGTTGACATAAAAAAAAAAGATTTATTATAACAGTGCGTCAACAAATTCCGACAACGATAGTTCGCGAATACTACCGGGCAAGTCATTCCACATTTCAATAACTCTAGAAGAAAAAACTGTTCTTGAACATCTTGGTGTGTGTAAGGAAAGGCTTTAAGTTGAGGCTGTGGTAACGTCTAGTTGAAAGAGTATCAGCATATGAGACGTAATCATCTGAAGATAGTCGACAAGATGTGTGAAGAAATGAATGCAATGCAATCATCACGGATTCGCGGTTCCTATACAGCTTTGACACCGCGTAGCTCTGATTTTTTCCTGTTGTATACGCATACACATGCACGCGCAGATCACGCCGCTCCTCGTCTCCAACCAAGACAGCCCGCGGAGCGCCTGTGTTCTGCGCTATATTCCCCAAACCGCGTGCGGTGGCTGTCGAGATAGCGCACACGCTGGGCATGCGGATTTACATGCGCCGTGCTCCCCCGTTGGGCCGTACTCCGGCTACCGCGCATTCGTCGGGCAGCACTTGAATTACGCACACGCACCTATAGGGGACAGGAAGTTCATTGCTGGAACCGCGGCGTAGTACGCAGCGAAGTGCGGTGTACGCATGCGCGTTCTACAGCTACGCGAATGCATGCGGCGTTCGTATACAGCGGGAGTACGACGATGCCGAGCCGCGGCACGCAGGGAATAGAGGGCGAGGAGGAAACGAAAGTGGAACCCTAGCCGTAGTGTAATTACTGTCATTAGAGATTCTTCCCTGGGCTGTGTATGCGCCCGGCCTCCCGATGCCTCCACATATACATACACTCGCGCGTATAAGAGCGCCGTGGCGGACGGTTTCGGAGTTTTTTTGTTGTTTTTTTGTGTGTCTGTCGCGTAGCACGTAAGTGGGTGCCTTGCAGGATGCATGTAAGTGCTCTCGGTTGTGGGGGAGAGGGAGAATTGGGTCTCTCTTCTTGGCCAGGGCCATCACTGGCAGCCACTCTGGCGACGCAGTGGAGCTTGACGGGCCCGCAGGATGGGGGTAAGGACGCGGCGTGGCGCTGCATACACGAACCTCCGAACAGGGACGACCGCACGGACGCATCAGCGAAGCAAGCGAGGAAAAAGCGAACTTGCGGGCCCGGAGGAAATGAATGAAGTGAGAAATTAACGAACGAATGGTGGCGGTGGTTGTGATTAGAAGAAGGAAAAGACGCCCAATTTCTGCAGCCCGTTAAGGAGCACGGCGCAGCTTCAACGAATGAATGAAGAGACGAACGAGTGACATAAAGAACTAATGCACTTAGGGAAGAAGCAGCGGACGAACGGAAGAAGAAAAACGAGGTGGTGAACGGTCGTAAGTAGAGGAGTGAGTGAAGTAATGTGTGGAGGAATGAAGTGACGAGTGAACGAAGCGAAGAAAAGGAGTGAAGCGAGGAATGAACTGATGGATTAATGCTGGAACAAGCTGAAGATGGAATGTATGAAGCAAGCAACAAACGAGTTAAAAAGAAAGAAAACTGAGGAATTAACTAAACGAGGAAGAAAAAATAAATCAATTCAGGAATAAAGGAATGAAAGGAAGTACGCTAGGAGGCAATAAATGAAGTAAGGAATAAACTAATGAATGAACGAACGAACGAGTGAAAGAAATTATTATTCCACTTAAGGAAGGAATTAACAGAAGAAGCAAAACCCAGGTGGTGAGGTGACGAACCAACTAGAGAAACAAATTTAAAGATAAATGGAGGGATTAAAAGAACCGACGATTGAACGAGGGAAACAAAATGAATAAATCAATGAACGAACCGGCGGATTAATGCAGGAACAAGCAGAACAGAGAACGAGGCAACCGAAGGAAGCTGGCAGGGAACGAGTCCAAGGAAAATGAGGCATGAACAAGGGAAGGAACTAACTGAGAAAGGAAAGAATGAATTAAATGAAAAATAAACGAATGTTATATGAAGCGATGAAACGAGCGTGACAAAATAAAAGAAATGAATGAACTGAAGATTTGACGAAGGAGCAAACGAATAGAACGGAAAAAGGAAGCGAGCGAATTTGAAGGAAGTAATGAACGAACTAATAAACTCTGGAATATTAAAGAGTATTAGGTTATCCCGTGAACTAATGAATGAAACGAGGAGAGTAAGAAGGAAGGAACGAAAGGACAAACGAATTCTGTACGATTGGTATCGACATTTCTTTTTAGACTCTTTAACATGTGGTGTTTTACGTTCCAGAAGCACAATTTGATCTATAAGGGATGCCACAGTGGAGGGCTCCGGAATTTTCGACCGTCTGGTTTTCTTGAACGTGCACTTATATCGCACAGTACACGGGCCGCAGCCATTTTACCTCTATCAAAATGCGGCCCCCGTGGATGGAATCGAACCCGCGACCTGTGAGGTGGAAGCAGAGCACCCTAACAACTGATCCCCCGTGGCGGACGTTTTTGGTATCGACTCGGCGCAGTATATCGCCGAGTGGCGAATTTTTCTTCATTCGTTTCGCTATACGCTTGATTTTGATCGCTCCTCTGCCGTCTTCGCATGTCCAATCTGCCAAAATTACCTCTAAGGTCTCGCTGCGATTCCATTTTCCTCGGCCGCCTTTCGTTGGCTGCTTGTTTACTGAATGGATAAAAAATGAAGAATAGCAGGCGAAATGATGCCAAGGAAACTGTAGGGGGTGTTATTTGTAGTAATTATTGGTAGTAATTGGAATGTAACTGTGAAAAAAGAAAAGTGGACGAAAAAACTTGCCGAACCGAAGCTGTGAACGTTGAGGGGGGAAGTGATTTTAAATGAAAATAAGAGAAAAGTGAGCCCCGTAACTGTCTCTCAGGGGGAGGACACCTCAACCGTAGCTCACGAGGGGTAGGGGTAAAGGAGGGATTAAAAGGATAGGATTAAAAATATAATTAGCTATCGTGTATAAGGGAGGCTCCTCGCAGTTCCTGATACAGGGTTAGCAACGTTATCCATACGTAGTTATTCAAAAGTATATTGAATTGCAATTTATCGTTTCATAACAATGCAATGTGATATGAGATGAAGAGGAAAGCCATTTGAATGGCTCGGGGAAGTCCTTCAGCCCCGTACAAAGACAGCAGCTCGGTTTCAGGCATGTTCTTAACAATGTGACACTTTTAACACTAACATTAACACTGTAAATTTTGTACGGTAACATTGTAACACTATACTATATTGATGTAACGGTTACGATGCTCGGTTGCTGCCGCGAAAAGTCCGGAGTGTATACGATCCCGACCGGTGGCAACAACATTTTGGGGGAGGAGAAGTGGCCCGTGTATACTGTGCGAGGTCCGTGCTCGGTAAAGCACGTTGCGGGCGGGCCTCGTAATTATATCGTGGCACGTAAAGCTACAGATGTCGTCGTCGTCATCATCATCATCATCGTTATTATTATCATTATTATCGTTATCGTTGTTATGGAGGAGGAGGAGGTAAGTTTATTTACAGAAAGGCAGAGTGGTCGGCCTGAGCGATAGCTTGCTCTAGCCTGCTACTCTACACTGGGGGAATGGAAAGGGGTAAAGAAAGGTTAATGAATGACGATGGTGAGATAGAGAGGTGAGTATGTAGTGTTCTTTCTAGCTGAGACACATTTCATAGCCGCGCACATAGTCTTGTTATTATTATTATTATTATTATTATTATTATTATTATTATTATTATTATTATTGATGATTAAACTTGAACCTTGATTATGATAAACTTTACGACCAGCTCGTAGCAGCAAGGCAGAATATAAAGGGTGGTGCCAGGATTTTCTATTTGTGGGGGCGGGCGACGGGGGGGGGGGGGGGTCGCATCCCAATGAATGAGTTCCTAGAGGGGGGGGGGAGGCATGGTCGAGGCTGGCAACATATGCTTTGTTTTTACTATGTTTGTCCTTAGGAAGCAAAGGGGGCAGGCAGAAATTAAGGCGGGGGGCCTATAGCCCCCGCATACTTCACGCTGGTCGCCGCTCCTGCAGTGAATAAAACGCGACACTAAAGAACAGCAATAGCGGATGATGGAAACGTCTTTTCGAGTGCCTTTTTGTTTTTTGTTTTTGTTTTCTAGTATCACCCGCCTGGATCGCTTGTTTTCCCGGTGTTTAGCGCTAAAGAATACCTTGAGTGAACAATCGTCGCGTTCTTGAAGTCGAGCTAATCCGCACAACTCTGAAGCGTGAGTATAGTATAGTAGTTACCCTCGCTCGGAAGGCGAAGAAAAAAAAAAGAAGACATTTTTTTTTTCGGGGGAAACTCTGCCTCATATATAGGTGGTGGGTGGCCTTACTATAAGCACAGGTTCTTGTCGTTCCGTCCGCTGACGCGCGCGGTATATGGACTGTTGGCCCGAGTCCAGGAGACGGCGCCCGGTGCACGCGCTCGACCGGGGCCTTATCTGACGGCCAGATAATTACCTGCGGCCCCGACGGCACTCGCCGCCCCCCTCGTGACGACGGCGGACCTCGAGTGGTTCCTTGGTTGTTTTACCTGCGTGGAACGTCGGTTGGTGTTGGAGAATCGCAACGGCTCTCCGCTTAGTTCCTTAACGTCTTGTCGAGTTCCTTGTTCTTTCTTTCTCTTTTCTTTCTTTTTTATTTTTTCTCCTTTTTTCTTTCTTTTCTTCCTTTCTTTCTTTCGTTCTTCTTTTCTTTTCTTTCCTTGTCTCTTCTTTTATTTCTTTGTTTCTTTTTTCTTTTTTCTTTTTTTCTTTTTGTTTCTTCTTGCTTTCTTTCTTCATTTCTTGCTTTTCCCTTTCTTTCCTTCCTTCTTTCTTTGCTCCCTGTGGTGGTTTAGTGGTTCTGGTGCCGGACTGCTGATCAGGAGGTAGCGGGCTGGAATCCCGTTGGTGGCAGCCGCCCGTCGGTGATGTCAGAATTCAAGGGGCCCGTATACGGGCCCCTGGAGAGAGGGAGAGATGCGTAAGGAAAGGCGGGGAGGCTAACCAAACGCACGTCTGGTTTGCTAACCTGCACCCGGGAAGGAATGAAGGGGGTAAAAAAGATAGAAGAGAGGGAAGAAATATACACAGAATCACCAGCACACTTGTGGAAGAACACATGCAGTCTATACAGGCGGTCGCTGAGATTCTAGAATCCTGAATGAACTTGGATTCTGAAGATGCTGGATTCTGAATATGATTGGATTTAGGTATACATGTAGAAGAACACCAGGTGTTCAAATTTTCGGAACCCTGAACTGTGGCGTCCTTCATAATATTACCTTGGTTCTGGGGCTTAGAACTTCACAAATCGCTATCGCTTCGGTATCTTTGGATCACATTTAAATCGGAATGCTTAGGTAGAACCGTGTGTCTCTTCATTACGCTTGCTTTGCCACCTTTGGATCGCATCATACTTGGCGGCCGCGTGGTACAGGAATCCTTATATATGTGCGCATCTTATAAAATGACTGTGAAATAAACGTCTACCTTCTAATAAAGTCCAGTAGGTGTCCGACAACACTGGAAACCTATCTCTGTACCTAATGGCGACAGAAGGATTTTTTTCGGGGGCTTGAAAGAGGTGATACGAGTGAGTTCCTACAGGATTGCGGTGCAGAAGGGGGGCGAGTAACTTATGCGTGGTGTTTGACCATGTTCGCTCTAGTGAAGGGGGGGGGGGGGCAAACAGGTGGTGGTAGGGCCCTCGTCCTACGCCCTCACCCCCGTGGAGTTACAGGTGCAGCCCCAAAGGTGGGGGGAAGGCTTGTACATTGCGCTTTGTCAACACAAGGATGTAGTAACAGGGTGCATTGTATTGAAAAGATCATTATATGTACAGGGAGATGACTGCGTGACCGGGATGTGCTTACAGGACTTCTTGGACAACATGACCGGTATGTATACTTGGTGACAGGGATGTGGAGGAATGACAGGATGACGGGGATGTACCCTCATGATGTACGTCGTCCGTGTATACGTATAGGGACGTCATCCGTGCGTATGTACAGGGATGTATTGAGAAGGATATACAGTCACGTATTGCCAGTACACGGTCGATTCGGTATTGGATGTTTCACCAGTCCGCCACCGCTGCGACTCTGTGTAGTACACAATACGAAAGCTTTCTGCACGCACTCTCCGTATTTTGCCTCTCTTGCCGGCACATGCCATTGCCTGCCTGTCCGTATACGTACGTATACGTACGTGTGTTTACCTGCGACTTTCCTGGAGAGCCGCGTCTGGCCTGTCTGGGCAGCGTTAATGGAGACCGCGTTCAACGCGAAGCGGTTCGGCCTTGCCGTGTGGTGCACCTTGACGCTAACGAGACCGCGACGCCACCGCTTACACGTCGCTGCGGCGCCGGATCGCGCCTCACCGGCCGAGTGGCGGCGCCAGTGAGCGGTGAAGCGAGGAAACTGCTTCCAGTGTCCCCGTCTCCAGGAGTCGCGTCAAAGGACCGGAAATTGAGAAAAAAAGATAGATAGAGAGATAGATAGATAGATAGATAGATAGATAGATAGATAGATAGATAGATAGATAGATAGATAGATAGATAGATAGATAGATGGATAGATAGATAGATAGATAGATAGATAGATAGATAGATAGATAGATAGATAGATAGATAGATAGATAGATAGATAGATAGATAGATAGATAGATAGATAGATAGATAGATAGATAGATAGATAGATAGATAGATCACTTGGCGTGGCATAAGGTGCCCTATCATTGGCTTGTTCCTTATTAAGCTGTGTTCACACGTCGGTCGAAATCGCGATTCTGCCCCGGGGATCGCGTACTACGTCATTATACGTCTCCCGATCCCTCTTCTGTCCGCGCGGAGCGGTTCGTTAATAAACGAGGGATCCCAAATCACAGTGCGGGTCCTCGGGTATCGATGCCGAAATCCTCGCTTGTATACGTAGCTCTATACGTATACGTAGCTCTATACGTAGCTCACGCTACGTATAGCGCCAATTTTTTTTTTCTGTCGTGTGAATGCTGTCTGCGGATGGATCAAATACACGTGAGTACGTTATGTTGGGCTAGTTGGTACATATTAGGCTGAAATACGTGGCGTAGGTTGACAAAGAGCAAAAAAAAAAAAGACGAGACAGAAAGAGCGCTAGATAGATTTCAGCCTAATATGTACCAACTAGCCTAACATAACGTACTGTTAAGCTTCATTTCTTCTACAAGGCGCCCTTTCCAGTCTGTTTTTGGCGCTCTTTCTGTCTCGTCTTTTTTCTCTCTTTGTCAACGTTGCGCCACGTATTTCAGCCAAATACACGTGCCATATCATGTCAGTGATGCGTCCGCGATTACGTCCGTCCTGGGACTACGCGGCAACTAAAACATCTATTTTCTTTCTCTCTCTCTTATGAAATATGATACTTGTACGCCGCGCTCGAGGGGAATACAGGTTCCTGTAATATGATGCATCGATGCATACCGTCGCACTTCGTTCTAACGTTGCCTGAAGAGGGGTCAGAACAACGCTCATTTTCCTCGCGTGTGTTTGTGTGTGTGTGTTTTCCGCCCCCTATATGTGAAAATAACTAAAAGAAAAAAGGGGGGTAGCCCGTACCACCAGGAGGAATAACGGGCTCAAGCCAATCTAACATAAATGTAGAGGGGAAACTTCCCCAATTTTTATTTTTTTTTGAAATGTGTGTGTGTGTGTGTGTGTGTGTGTTTGCGCCGCTCACGCTATCCTGGCTTAGCCGAGCTAAACAACTGATTAGTTTTCTTTTTACTTTTTTGCTTTGTGTATGTGCTTCACGCGCTCTCCGGATGATTTCGAAGCCCTTCTTCAGCTACCTGAAACGATTTTTCATTTAGGCACCATCTCGTTCTGGAGCTTTACAGCCTTCACTGGCTCATTAAACTATTCGTCACCATATATCATCATTATTATCATCGTGTATTCCTGTCAGCATTAAGTCAGTAAGATGTCGTGGCGGAAAGCTTGGTGGATAGCTTTGAGACATCATTAAACTGCTCGGTGTGTTTTGTACACGTTTCTTACTTGTGTTCTCGTCATTTCGCTCTGATTAATAATGGTAAGTCACAATAGTGCATTTCTCCCGTAATGTCTCTTCCTTTCGATTTCATTTCTCGCTGCGTTTCGTAAATCTCTATTGTTCATCGTAAGACGCCGGCTCCTGTAGCTGACTTATCCGGACAATGATGACTCGGACTCACAGTTGTTGAAGTTTCGTTTTAATTGGGACATCAAATGTGTAGACAATCGATGCTCATTTGTGCCGTCGCCGTCACGTTCCGTATAAAGTCCACATCGATAACATCGCCCTGTGCATCTTATACGTGCAAGTTTACTACCATCCTGCAGCGCAACAAACCAGACGTCTTCGATGGAAGCGGCTGGAAGTGCTTGAGGTCTGTGTACTTCGATTCAGGTTCACATCAAAGATCTCCAGGTTGTCGAAACTTCCGGAGCCGTGTACTATACGGCGTTTCTCACAATCAAATCGTGGATTTGGGGGGTCACACCCCAACACAAAAATTGTCGAGCCTTGTACCAACCGCGCAAGGGCTGAAAGAGCGAAACTGGACAATTCTGAAGACTAATATGGTATATAGCCTTTAGGTTATTTCCAGGCATTACCTAGGCCACGCAAGTTGTGTCGGGGTTCCGTCTAGGTTGCTGATAGGATTTATCTGGCCCCGCCGTGGTGGTCTAGTGGCTAAGGTACTCGGCTGCTGACCCGCAGGTCGCGCGATCGAATCCCGGCTGCGGCGGCTGCATTTCCGATGGAGGCGGAAATGTTGTAGGCCCGTGTGCTCAGATTTAGGTGCACGTTAAAGAACCCCAGGTGGTCTAAATTTCCGGAGCCCTCCACTACGGCGTCTCTCATAATCACATAGTGGTTTTGGGACGTTAAACCCCACATATCAATCAATAGGCTTTATCTGGGCTTTTTCTATCTTGATTTTCAGTGGAGGTTGAAGTTAAATCACAGGAAGTCAGACATGCATGACCTAGATGACCAAACTCTATAGAGACACACTCGCGCTGAAACTTTAAATAGCTTTTGGGCATTGAAGGTTTCGATCCGTCATCGCCTTCATCCTCATTTATCATGAACACCTTCTCTCTACTTTCTTTACCATCCCCTTCCCTTACCTATCGTCGAGTAGCAGGTCAGGAAATTGATCCAGGCCGACCTTTCAGCTCTTCTCTCATTATAGTGAAACGTCTCTCTCTCATGGATCTGTGGAAACGTTGTCATTGGCCTATATAGGCCTTCCGCCGCTTCGGAGTCCTCTCGCATTGCGGTTGCCTTTCCCGTTCTCTAGAATTCCCTAGTATTCCCTAGTATTTTCGTTGTACGTACTCTGGGGTCTCTGGCTCGCTGCCTTCGCTTGACAGCCAGTTGTAGGGCTAAATTTTGCCTTCATTTGTGAGGAGTATCGAAACTTATCAAGCTTTGGTGGCGCGTACCCCTTTATGATGATGATATTTTTAAGATGGACTCAAAAAGAACAATTTTCTATTCAGCTTCGCAGGTAATAATTATTAAGAAATAATATAAACCGGATGTGTAGGCTCTTGTGAATCTCCCTGCTTTCGCTTCATTTGTGCGTTATCTTTGCTCCGTAAAACATCGTTTATTTTTTCTTTCTCTAACGGAGAGCTCACTTTACGGTGTGCAATAGTCCAGCGAAAGGTGCTACTTCGCGCAGTGCTCGCATGAAGGTTTTTCACTTACAAGCCGTCTGCCCCCCCCCCCCCGTCCCCACCACACACACACACTTCCGTACACAGTGAATGAAGCCAAGGTTCGCTGCCCCCACCACGTCAGCTGTTCATTCATAAAGGCGAAAGTGTGAATCGGCCGCTTATCTCGTAATTGTGGTCCCGTAGCGTAACACACAACGCACAATAGAAGAGGGAGTGGGGGGAGGGGGGGTTATGTTCCCTTGTAACGGGGCATCACAATGCCCTCTTCTCCCCGTGGTATTCTACTATACGGGTCGGCAGAGGCGCACAATGGATTATGTCCGCGATGTTTAGTGTGGTATATATATACACACGCACGCAGAGACAATGAACTTGGCGCTTGCTTGCTCGCGCGTGCCGGTACAATACGAGGCACGTGCCTGTGTTTGTGTATAGGGCACTGTGTTTGTGTATACAGTGTGTGCATGGTGTGAAATGTATGTGAGCGCCCGCGTGTCATGCGGATGTGTTTTGAGAGATAATGGACGTGTGCGTCTTTCTCTCTTGCATCGTTGTGCGGGAGTTGATGTTGTGCGTGTTTGTGCGGCGTGTTTGTGTACACTGTTACCTGCCCATTGTGGTTGTTGCATGGCTGCAGTATCGAGAGAATCAGAGCGTGCTGCCTCGTTTAGGTATGGTTTAGTGTGGGAGCCTTTTAATGTGCGCGACAGGTAATGCGCATGTGTTACTATTGTGCGTTGCGTTGTGCCATTCTGACTGTTTGTGCACTCAGACTCATGCGATTGCCTTTGGAGCGTGTGTCAATTTTTTTCTAGACGCGAAGCAGCTTATGGTCGGGGCTTGTCCCTTGTCCGTCGTCGTAGCCACGCTAGTACTCGGAGCGCTTACTAGATGGCTCTGCGGTAGAGCGTTCGCTCCCCTCCGGCGCGTGCTCTGTTACGAGCGAAGACCGCTGGCGGCGCTGCGCTGCTCTGCATAAATGTGAGAAGGATGCCGAATGCCCACTTTCGCTGTGTCTGCATCCCACCACATGCATATCTATTTCATGCTTTTTTTCTACGGTGGACTCGCTCGGTGCGTTTCGTGCTGAACGGTCATGTCGGCCGCGATGTCCGGTGCATCAGCAGCTCTCGCCTATCGGTGTCCCGTCCTCGGACTCCTTCGACCGTACCCCTCATCTTTCCTATATCTCTTTTTTGTGTTCTTTCTTCCCCATTCCCCCTTCCGTTAGTGCAGGGTAGCAAACCGGATGCTCCATTTTCTGGTTAACCTCCCGGCCTTTCCCTCATTTTATTCTCTCTCTCTCTCTTTGTGTTGCTCCTATGCGGTGAGTGCTAGCCCCTCTCCCTTATCTTTCTGCCATTCTTTTTATTCCCTTCCCCCCTCCTCACCAAGGAGCTGAGCCGTGTCGCCACATTTGGCGAACAGAAATTAGCACCTTTCTTCATTCCTTCAAGAAGCACTGGCACTACTTTTGTATGGATATGTATTTTTATATTCTCTAACTCCCTCTATTGTCATAAGACAGGGGAAAAGACTCTCTCGTGAAATGCCTTCACATCGCCACACATCTGTCTCCCTTCCACGTTCTCTTTCTATGCATATTGTCTGCGACTGTGGGCTTCATTGTTTGTGATCCCCCGACGGCTTTCCGTCAAACGAGGCGCCGTGCCGCGGTGTTTTGTGTCTTCATCTCCTTTAAGCGCGCGTTTGTGATGCGTACATGTCGGCATCGCCACGGCCCCGGAGGATAATGTCACGCGTGCGGCACTTCTGGCGAAACGGAAGGCATCCTTTGTTTCGTGTGCCTGTCGTCGCGGATAGGGCGACGAACAATTAAGACGGCGTGCAGATGCGATTAAATCTTGCGCAGGGCGCCGCGATCGCTGTACTCGGAAATCCGCGTCCTCTCTCTCGAGCGCTCTCGAAATTGTGAGCTGCAGGTCGGTCATTCGCGCGTTGGCGTCTCTCGAAGGCGAGTGCGTGGCGTGTTGTGTAATTTGTTTGTTTGCTTGTTTGTTTCCTTCCTCCGGCACTATAGCGCTGCGGCTACGCCTCGTTTTCACGGATAACCGTGAGTATACTTACGAAAGAAAAAAAAAACAACGTTATCGTCGTCTCTCGCGATTTGGTGATTTGAGAATGTTGCTAGCTCAGGAAGCTACATGGTTTTTAGCTACGAAATAACGCATTGTATCAATCAAAAGATCGTTTATCGGCCAATCTAAAACCGGGAGTCGATTTTGAAATCTATTTTCTAAGCTTTGCAATCGATGTTTAATGAGGCCAAAGTGTGTCAAAATTGGGTCTGATCCCTATAGGCTGTGTGGAAAAATATTCAGATTGTCTGGGAAGGATGGGAAGGAAGGCTCTTAGTGGCACGTTATTGAAATTAGGCGTCGAATGTTGTGGTGGTTGTGTAGTATTATAAACCGAGAGTCGTTTTTGATATCGTGTCTGGTTCGTGAGATATGAATTTTTTTTCGTGCGCTTCCCATTCAGTTACGGCGAGGTGACCCGGCCGCCGCCGAGAGATGGCGTGACATGTTATGTGTAGAATTCCTGGGGATGTTTGGCATACTGGAACGCTTGGTATGTGTGTATGTAGCAACCGGCGTTAAGCAAAGGAAAAAAAGAAACGAACGCGGAAGAAACCTATAAGTCATCTGGCGATAATCAGTCATCCGGTATGCACGTACAAGAGACGTCAAAAGTTCAGGGTCCGTCAGAGACCTGTCGCGGTGTAAGGTATGGCGCTCGACGGCCCACACGAACGCCGCCGTATTTGGTCCCTGCAGCCGCAGCGGCTGCATCAGAACGGAAACGACATACTTGAGGCCCGTGTTCTTCTTATTATTTGGGTTCTTCACAAAGAATGCCGGATCGTCCGAAATTTCTGGAGCACTCCGTTACAGCTTCGTTCATAATCCTTTCCTTGTTTTGGGATAACGATTACCCTACAAATATCATTAAATTGCCGGGAAATTCAGAGCTTTCTCAGGCGTTGTTGTCTCTGAAATTTTCAACACGACTGCGCGTTTGTATTGAATAATGTTTCTGGTTTTACGTCCCGAAACTACGATATGATTGTGATTGAGACCTCAGCGGAGAAAAAAGAACGTTACGAATTTTCACGGGCCAGAGAAACGGGTACAAATGAGGGAAAAAGCGGGCAGATTCACCAGAATCTAACCATCCGGCTTATATTATTATTTGTGGTTATTGTTAGGGGTGTAAAAGTCCCAAAATCACTTTTACGATTGTGAGGGAGACCGTATAGTGGAGAACTCCGTAAATTTCGACCACCCGGGGTAATTTTCACACAAGGTGCACCTAAAACCAAGTACGCCGTCCTCCAGAATTTTCGCCTCAATTGGGAATTCGGCCGCCTTAGCTGGGATTCGATCCCACGACCAATGGGTCAGCAACACAGCGTGGTAGCCGCCAGACGACCGTGGCAGGGTCGAATTGAATACAGTCACACAAACAGCCGGGGAACTTTAACATTTTTCTGAGACCTTGTGGTCCCTAAACTTTGGACAACGACGTTTGTAACCGGTAGGAAAATGCAGTGTATGCTACGATTGTGCGAGTACAAGCTTGAGAATGAGAACACGAGACTCTTTTCAGGTTCGCCTCGCGCTAGGTCGTTCTCATCTTCGTCCTGCTGTGCTCGCTTTTCTGGATCGACGGATGTTGTACTTGTCGGCGACGGGCCTAGTATATCGACAATGCAGGATCCGGACCGGCCACCTGTGGGCCGCATGCGCCAATCGGGCCAGTATTATGTGGCCCTCCGCACGAAGGCTGACGTGGCATTTTTTCGCGTCAAACGGGAATAGACGGAAGCAAAAATAATCACTTCCAGCTGGATTTTGTATAGCGCGTCTTCACACTCAACATGCAGCTCACGTCTCAAGATTATTGATAACTCGTCTTTTATAACGACTGTTGATAACGGTTATATTATCAAATGATAATTATCTGCATTTATTGATTATAGATAACACTCTTCCATTCGCCGATTTTTTTCTTTTGCCTACAAAGATTCCCCCCCCCCCTCCACATCCGATTTGCCGTGGATGCCCTTGACTTCGTTAGTTTCATGCAATTTGGCCTTCCGGTTCAAGACGTTACCAACCCCTAGTATATAGACTATTTTATGGATGCTGACTCGCAGGTCGCGGGATCGAATCCCAGCCGCGGCGGTCGGTCGCATTCTTGATTGAGGCGACAATCCTTGAGGACCTTGCATATCGTCAAATTTCCGTAGCCCTCCACAACGGCTTCGCTCATGATCAAATGGTGGCTTTGAGACGTTAGGCCGGCAAAAGTTTTGTTCGTATTCTTTACGGACGAGTTTCGGTGCTCCATATCGTGCTGCATGTAGTCTTGCTGTTTTGTATTTTGAGAAACAGACGAACAGATCTACGGTAAACGCATACGTATGAAAACTATGAGGTTGGTGCATTCGATGTTTCATGGACTGGTAATTACCGTCGCGATAGACCCCCCCCCCCTTTCTTCCCGTTAAAAAAACAAAAAAAAAACAAATCGCTTAACAACCTTTGCATGGTAGTGCCTTCCATGTGTCTTACAAGTAAAATAGTATATACAACGCATTTCGATTGACTTTGATGCATCAAATGCCACTGTAAGCGGATAATTTCAACATCACTGCCAGCTTGTGTATCTGAGACAGCTGTGGTGCGCTTATCATGTCTTTTTATTAATATTATTTTTTAAATGACGCGTTGCTAATCTTTTAACCGCGCGTCAGTTCGTATACTCGTAAAGGTCTCTGCTTCCGGAATAAATTACACGCTGTCGACATTTTCAAGAGCTGCGATCTAAAGCGTATAGAACCGATCCGTTATTGAGCGTCCGTCGTCTTCACCAGCTTGCTGCGCGCCGGAGTCTTTCGATGAATCACGAGTGCTAAATCGTCGCGCGAAAAATCAGTTCCGAGAAAAGAAGCGATCCGTTCACGTCTGTGTGTCTCTTGCTTCTAAACCTCGATCAGACGTTAGCGTACAGACATGGCACTCCGTGGCTCAGAAATCACTCGATAAATCATCTTCTAGAACGAGGGACGCAGTTAGACACACATAGGCAAAATAGAGACGTATAGACAGCGCAAGCGTTACCTTCAAGCCATGCATGTGCAGTAATAATAACTGCAGGGGTTCAGCGTCACAAAACTACCATATGATTATGAGAGACGCCGTAGTGGAAGGCTCCGGAAATTTCGACTACCTGTTTTTTTTTAACCTGCACATAAATCTAAACAAGTGGACCTAAATCATTTTCGCCTTCATCGAAAGTCCGGCCGCCGCGGTGAGGATTCGAACCCGCGGCCTGCGGATCAGCAGTCGAGTGCCTCAGCCACTAGACACCGTGGCGCGTTCAAACCACGTTTATTTCCGAACGCACCCGCCTTGGTGGTACAGCAGTGATGGTGCTCCATTGAAGGTCGCGAGATCGAATCCCAGCCACGGAGGCGGTACTTTGGATGTAGATTGTGTATGTATGCACTTAGGTGCACGTTAAAGATAACGATAGGATGTCCGAATTCCCGGAATTCTCCGCTACGACATCCCTCACAATCGTATCGTGTCTTTGGCACATTAAACGCCAACGATGGTTTATTATTGTTTGTTGTTATGGTGACGCGTATCAATATATACTAAATATTACAACCGTCTCGCGCATCTCCTCTCATACAATGACAGTACTAAAAGAAAATCCTTTAAGCTATAAAGAAAAAAGAACTGATACACAAGTAACCACAGAAGCCCGCATGCGATGACAGCAATGGCTTCCTGACAGACTTTTTAGTGAGGACCGGACTGGTCAAGCGCCTATGACAGACATCCAGAGATGGGTATTATATAAAATGTGGTCATGTATATACAGACATTAGAATAGTAAGGTGTGCGTGTAAGTAGTTCATGACTCTGTGAACTGCGCGAAGAAAACTGTGTATTGGCATGATATTTGAACTGGTTTCAGTGTGCTATTATGTTTTTTTTTTCTTTTCCGTATTGTTAATTTTTGGGTACCGTTGTGTATTATTATTTTATTTTTAGCTGCAGAACTTTGTGATATGGAGTAGGCGAGGCAATAGGCACCTCAACCTCTCCACAGCAAAACAGTTAAAACAGAACAGACAGTATTGGCGCTTAAAAATGCAATATCGGGAAGGACAGTACAGTAATGTAATCATCAAGAAAAACAAAGCAAAGTAAAAAAGTAGATAAATTGTTATTCACGCATTACTAATACATTACGAGTGCGATATTGGGAATTTACGCTAACGATGGCCAACGTGGGCATCTCGTAAATGGTCACCACTTAACGCACGGGCTGCAGCCGCTCGCCGACGCGTTATACTGCGCGTGCCTCATCGGAGGACCGGTAATTTCCCGAAGCACGCGAAAGCTCCGTGAAACATTTCGGTGTAGGGATTTCACGCGGTGCTCTGACATATATCGCGTATCGATACGTAGTTTTCGAAAATATCATCCGACGTCCTTTATCGAGACCTTTGTAACGGACCTGTCTTGACTAGCACGCCACCTGCGCGTCAGTACTGCGACGTGGGGCACGCTACGAGATCGAAGGGGCTGTTTTGCAGAGAAAGTAAAAAAAAGGTGCCGCCATATCGACGAAGTGAATGATGATGAGTGGGCGAAGCTCCGGAGGTAAACCCTGGTAAACCATGAATCATCCGTACGTTTTGCCCACTCGATTTTATTACAACGCTCCCCCTAGCGTACGTCGCCGCACTAAATCGAACGATTGCCTTCCGCCATTGACACGCGCCGTATGTGACATCATTCCTATTTTATAACATCTCGCATCTTTCATCATCAACTACAAGTAGCGCCGTCTAGTTTATAACATCTTGCATCTTTTCATCATTAGCTACAAGTACCGCCATCTAGTGAACACTGCAAGAACTAAACGAGAGGTGGCTACATACAGGGGACGCACAGCCCACGCCTTAAGGAGCTTCGCCTATAAAATATGAATTTTTGCGATTTTGTCTGCCGAAACCATCGTATATGATTATGAAGAGCACAGTTGTGGACTGCTCCGGAAATTTTTATCACCCGGGGTTCATGAACGCGCACAGCCTACGCCTTAAGGAGCTTTGCCTCTAAAATATGATTTCTGTGGTTTTATCAACCGATCATCATCATCATCATCAGCCTGACTACGTCCACTGCAGGACAAAGGCCTCTCCCATGTTCCGCCAGTTAACCCGGTCCTGTGCTTGCTGCTGCCAATTAATACCCGCAAACCTCTTAATCTCATCTGCCCACCTAACCTTCTGTCTCCCCCTAACCCGCTCGCCTTCTCTGGGAATCCAGTTAGTTACCCTTAACGACCAGTGGTTATCCTGTCTACGCGCTACATGCCCAGCCCATGTCCATTTCTTCTTGATTTCAGCTATGATATCCTTAACCCCCGTTTGTTCCCTAATCCACTCTGCTCTCTTCTTGTCTCTTAAGGTTACACCTACCATTCTTCTTTCCATTGCTCGCTGCGTCGTCCTCAATTTAAGCTGAACCCTCTTTGTAAGTCTCCAGCTAGGTTTCTGCTCCGTAGCTAAGTACCGGCAAGATACAGCTGTTATATACCTTTCTCTTGAGGGATAGTGGCAATTTACCTGTCATAATTTGAGAGTGCTTGCCAAATGTGCTCCACCCCATTCTTATTCTTCTAGTTACTTCAATCTCGTGGTTCGGCTCCGCGGTTATGACCTGCCCTAAGTAGACATAGATACCATCATATGATTATGAAGAGCACAGTTGTGGACTGCTCCGGAAATTTTTATCACCCGGGGTTCATGAACGCGCTCTCAAGTATAGAGAGCTCTCGAGTATAGACAGTCTTCTCTTATTTTTTTTTTTATTGAGACATAGACTTGCCTCGTATTTAGCCTTCGTTGAAATGCTATATCGCCAATGCCGGAACTCGATCCCGACGCATTCCCGATGGAGGCGCAATTGTTGTAGGCCCGTGTGCTCAGATTTGGGTGCACGTTAAAGAACCCCAGGTGGTCGAAATTTGGACGTTAAACCCCACATATCAATCAATCAATCAATCAATCACTCAATCACTCAATCACTCAATCAATAATCAATCAATCAATCAATCAATCAAACTTGATCCCGAGTTGTCGATTTTTTGTGTATTCATCTATATCCACATGACTCTGTATGCATTCGTATGAGGTGACCCACCGTTATCATTTGCTATCCAACCTTACCTATCGTTATCTCCTAGACGAATTGAAAGCGAAAGCTATCAACATCCTTATTATAGGTGAGAATTTCATGTAAGCATTGTACCGCACGCCGCCTTTTCAAGGCCAGCCTCTTTGTCGATGCTGTGGCTGATGACGATGGGGACGATTTTATCGGGCCAGCGTCTTTGTTGATGTGGCTGATAATTTTAAGAACATTTTTTTTTTTCGTACGTGCTTTTCGACGCCGCCGGACGGTCACATCACGCGCCCCATGAGGCAGGTGAGAATTTCGCTTTTAGAGGAGCCCTGCAACATTTTTCTGTCCCGCAGGTCGTGATTTCGATTGTGGCCACGATGATCGCATTTCAGCAGGGGCGAAGTGCGAGAACCCCGAGTACTGGGCGATGTCAGTGCATGCACGTTTGAGAACATCAGATATAGTCAAAATTTTCGTAGCCCTCTATACGGCGTATTTCATTACCATATCGTCGTTTTAGCTCGTAAAAAGCCGTAAATTGTTATAAATTAATATTAATCTATACTTTTTCAAGTAATGATCGAATAGGATCATGATAGGAGTTCATCGCATCACGAATCGACTGCAACAAAATATCTAGAATATGTCGGGTATGAGCAGCGTTGCAGGTACTTGTCGCATGCTTTAAGCGCCCTCTATCTCTTGTAGCCAAACATCCATTTGGGCTAGCTGGTAGCGATTCGTTATGGAAGAAGACGGGCGTGGTACGTAACACGAACTGGAGGATTCCAGTTACGTACCGTGCCCCTCTTCTTCCACGATGATCTCCTTTCGTACCAGCGCTCTTCTTCCACAATGCTCTCTATCTTCTTCCGTACCAGCGAAAGCGCTGAAAGCTATGCGGGAGGGCACGCCAAAGGGGCGAGAAGGTACGTCCTTTCGACAGAGCTTGCCGTGATCTTGAGTACTTTCTTTAGTTTATTTTTTTTTCTTCGAACTTCGAACGCGTCACTCACCTTGGATGGGATCGAACGCGATATAGAGGCGCGCGCACAACGAGGCACCCTAGCAGGCGCGGTGACGTGGTGGCATCTCGCGGCGGCCACAGTAACTATAAACTCCCAAGCATTTCCCCGAGGGTGAACATGGTTAAGTGCGAATACACGGGGTGATGCTATGAGGGGTATTTATTAATTCGCACTATTATATTTATTAATCACACTATGGTGCCTTTATGGTGTAATGGTTCCTGGGAATCACAATTTGATCACACGGGGGAGTTTACGTTAACTCACTGGCGAATGCCAACGGATTTTAACTTTACTCCCCCTCACGACCCGCTCTCGACGGGAGACTGAGAGAGAAGGCGGGCGCGCGAGAGAGAGGGGTGCGCGCGCAGCTGCAGCGAGCGAGGAGAGCGGAGGAGCGAGCGAAGGGGGATATAAGGCGCGTTACTGACACCGATATCAGCGTCGCGTCCGTGGCTTATTCGGTAGAGCGTCGCACTGCGGCCCGCCAAGTCCTCTTTCTTTTAAAGATAGAGAGAAGACTGCGGACGCCGCCGACGGCGGTGGATGGTTTGGGGTCGCTTATAAAGTGTATTCACACTTAAAAGCTCACGACGCTCAAATCAGCCTATGGTCGTGGTTTATGGCGTGGTCACTTGGGCTTATGGCATCATTTGTAGAGAGAACAAAAAGCGAAATTCAGCTGACTTTGGTAATTGATTTCAATTTCTAGGTCACTTGATGCGCTAATATTGTTCGGGGCACATGTTCTCAGGTACCTTGACTACCAATGCTAAAGAATGTTTCAAAGCCGTTTTAAAATATTAGTAAAGCAAAAATACGAATGAACTGGAAGTTTGCTTTCTCTCAATTCTCTTGAAGCGCTAAAATGCATGACGCATGAAAGTTTCCACTATAGCCCAGCTGTTTGCTACAAGGTCTCGGTCAGGGAGATGAATTTTATGCCGTCAGCCTTGCCATCCCAGACCTGTGTCTGAAACATTCCCAAATAAAGTTTAAAAATCAAGAAAACTCGTGAAATTGACTCCTAAACGCCCCAATAATCTTGCTTGACACCAGGTCTTGTACCAAGTCATCTATGTGAGTTCGCCCGCTTAGCAATATGGACATGTTTCTCAGTTTTTTGTCCCCGAAAACCGGCGGTATTAGATTCTGTGGAACATGCGTCAACTCTTCCTGGACTTCAATGCACCTCGCATCTTGGAATTCACAATGTCGTATAGCTATAGCGCAGCTCAGTTTTGTGGAAAAAAAAAATCACAGCACATCCACGGAGTGAATGATGTGTGGGGCGAAGCCTCCGCCCGTCCATCAGACGCATGCACGTCCGTGTGTCCGTGCATGCGTCTGATCGCGTTCGATAATGCCGACGGCGCGCGGGTAACACCGACGAGACGCAAGCCAAGGAAGCCGAGCGCCACGTACGGCGGCTATCCAGGAGACTGAGGGAGGCACTCCTTCCTCCCGCACCCAGGTACAACCCGCGCAGCAGCCAATCGGAGAGTAGCGGTACAGCGCCATCAAGAATATACTCACTCAACTGCAGTTTGTATGCACTTCTGTGAGACAGCGCCGTCTATTATACTGTTTGAGAGATGCTGTTTTCCTTTATTCTCGTCTCCTCTAGGTTATGCCACACCCCTAAAATGTAAACACAGGCAACACGTGAGCACTCATCGTGTACCCTGCGTCTCCGGTCTTCGTTGTTGCCTCTTCGTGCCCAAACTTAGCTCCACTATAGCTATATACGACATTATAATCCACCGAATCGCCCAGTCTGTAGTACTTGGAATTCACGTTGAGTGCATGGCTTCCCGCTTGGCAGCTCGAAACAGCCTGCGGCCCATCGCGCTTAAAAGTGGTAGCTGTACTTTACGATGGCCTACTGAGTTCAACTGCGAAGCTAGAGGCCATGGCGTGGAAATAATTTCTCGTTTCACTCACTAAGTTAATTCTAAATGTTCGGTTTTCATAGCATTTCAGAGTAGAACGAATAATAGACTGTTTTAAGCAGCGGTGAACGGGCGCTGCCGCGTTTGAACACGTGATCTAATGGCCTTCTCCTTTCCACTACACCGTCGCCAACGGCCGGCCAATTCGCCACCGCCGCTCCCGGGTCGAACAGCGGGCGCAGCGGTTGTAGGGTTAGATGTCCACATGGCTGGCAGTGCGGTGAGCACCAGTGTTTCACATACATTAAGCGCAAAGAAAACACGAACACAGCACAGGACCAGCGTGTCTCTTCGACAGCGCTCGCCCGGTGTCTCAATTCCCCGTGTTTTCATTGCGCTGTTTTAACAATGGGGTTGTACCGATTGGCTCGCTTTTTCACGTTACCGACCTAATTGTCGTCACGCACTTGCAGTGGTCCCCAGTGCCGTCGTCCTGATGTCGTCCCACCGCCGTCATCATTTTCCACCTATATCGCTGCGTCGCCGTAATCGTCACAGTGACAACCGTGCCTTCGTGGACGTTCCATTGTCGTCATATCGTACTCACTGCCTCGTCGCCAAACGTGGAGTTCATGACTGTATCTCAAAGAAAACTTTTTATCAGTGTAAATGGACTCGACTGACCTTCGTTGCTCGCGGCCTAAATGACTTTCAATGCGTTAGTAATTACATGGACGCTTGAAACGAGTTCCCGCCGTCGCCGTCATGTTCCATATAACGTCCAAATGGATAACGTCGCAAGACGCGTCGTATGTTTCGTGTGCGAGCGAAAGCTTGAAAACTCTGTGGATGAGGGCGGTTCAAGCAGACATGGAACGCACCGGCCAGCTAGTTAGGGCGAAGGCGCTTGGTGGGGTGTGGAAGGCATACTGCGAACTTTGATCAAAAGTAGCGCGCGCTTATCGCGACTGAGATGAACAGTCAGCTCATTCCCTTGTACGCGCTGGGCTCTTAACGCTTGCTCAGCGAATGGTGTCGAAGTTAATGAGAGCGCTTCGCTCCCTGAAGTGGCCGTATAGTATTTCCTTACGCCAGTGAATCCCAATAAGGTTAGCTGCCAGGCTTACTTCGAATGAGATTCCAGTTTGTTGCTATCGCATTCACTGCCCCGCCGCGGTGGTCTAGTGGCTAAGGTACTCGGCTGCTAACCCGCAGGTCGCGGGATCGAGTCCCGGCTGGGGCGGCTGCATTTACGATGGAGGCGGAAATGTTGTAGGCCCGTGTGCCCAGATTTGGGCGCACGTTAAAGAACCCCAGGTGGTCGAAATTCCCGGAGCCCTTCACTACGGCGTCTCTCATGATCATATGGTGGTTTTGGGACGTTAAACCCCACATATCAATCCTATCGCATTCACTGCTCGTCTTTGTGTAGAGACTGTGTCTTTCTTTCGCTCGATATCACTGGCGTAGTCTGGGGGAGGGAGGGGCTGTGAAGCACTTTTGTCGAATTTTTAAATTTTTCATATGAGTACACATACGCACACGTATAAACACACACAGGAACATACATTAGGAATGGTTTAACCAGCCTCCGAAGAAAATTTCTGGCTATGTCACTGCTCGCGCTGGCAGCGTTCAGTATAGTAGCGCCGTGTGGTGGCGCTTCCGGAGATAAGCGCAAGCTGACGTTCGGCAATGCGGTCTTGTGCATGAGATCAGAAGTTCAAGCAAGATTAGAAATTAAGCAACGTGGACTAGGTAGGCTTGCTTTAGGAGCTCACGGGAATACACCAAATCAGGGAGTACAAGGTGATATGGGATGGACATCATTTGAGGGCAGGGAAGCTAGCAGCAAGATAAAATTTGAGAAGCGATTGAGAGAAATGAAGGAGGAGCGTTGGGCTAGGAAGGTTTTCAGCTACTTGTACATGAAGAATGTTGATACAAAATGGAGGAAGCGAACCAGGAAGTTGACTGGTAAATACTTAGAAAACAGCAGGTGGCCAAACCAAAAAGAACTATCGGTTAAGAAGAAAGTGAAGGAAACGGAGACTGACATGTGGAAAATGGGCATGATTAAGAAGTCCGCACTAGAGATCTATCGAACTTTTAAGCAGGAAATTGCCAAGGAAAGGATCTATGATAATACTCGGGGTAGTTCTCTACTGTTTGAGGCAAGGACGGGAGTACTGCGAACCAAGACATATCGGGCCAAATACGAAGGGGTAGCCACAGTATGCAGTGCGTGTGGAGAGGAAGAAGAAACTGCCGAACACTTGATAATGTTCTGTAAAGGGCTTCATCCTATAGTTCAGGATGATGGCGCAGAGTTTTTCAAAGCACTGGGGTTTAGGGACCGGGAGGGCAAAATAGACTTTAAGCAAGTAGACTTAACTAGAAGGAGGTTATCTGATTGGTGGCTAAAGTCAAGGCACGAGTGAAAATTAAACTCTTCACTGCAAAGTACGAATCCTCAAACTCACTTTTTAAGGAAAAAATAAATAGATATAGTTTTGGGTTCATTAAATATTACGGCTTGGTGACGCTAGCCACCGCCCGATCTAAAGGGTACAGCCATATCCATCCATCCATCCATCCATCCATCCATCCATCCATCCATCCAACAGCCTCGTAGAGGCTACGTGTGCGCGCGTGTGCTGCCGAATGTGCTGTGTTTATCTCTCTTCCCTCTCTGTTATCTTTCATCTCCCCCATTCACCTCTCATGCGTAGGTTGCAAACCGGCTGCCTATAGGCTGGTTAACCTCCCTGCCGTTCTTTTCCTATTTTCCTTCCTTCCTACGCAGCGGTGAATCTCAGCGCCAGCTGCGGTCGGTAGCGCAGCCCAGCAACAAATCTGTGCCTACACAGTGTAACTTTGTTCGTTTGACGTCATTGCTGTGTTTTAATATCGCAGTTGAAGCAGGCCGTGAGTGTGGATGTTTGTGTGTCGACGACAGGTGTTTAATACATGACGAACGAGGCAAAATTGGCTCAGCGAAAAGGCAGGACAGCGCTAAACTACAACTGGGAGGCGGGTTTCTTCTGAACAAAAAAAGTAAAAAGAAACGAAGTGCTCCATAGTGCCATACTATTTCAAGTTTGTCTGGCCGAAATTCAAGCTGTGGCGTAAGATTCCTTCCCCTCCCCACTCAAATCCCGCACAAGTCGGGCTTCGCCTGTTAACGCGTCGTTCTTGCGGCAAGACTACACGTACGGCATATTTCTCTTAATATCTTGAGAACGTCAACGCAAAATTAAAAAAAAGAGAGAAAAATACGGACACACAATGCAGGGTTATACAGCACTGCGCTGATGTTCACCGCCTGTGTTATGTGCATCATTATTGGATTGTCCATGTTTCTTAAACTTAGTGTTGTGTTCTTCAAGATAATATACAAAAAAGCAAGCTAGCCAACTAGTCCCATTTAAACAAGTTAGTGCACTCAAGGTTGGTGTGAGGCTTTGAAAATGAGTTCGAAAGTTTGGCTGTACAGCAGTAGTAAAATCTATGGCTATGAAACTTGCAAGGAATTTCGAAGGTACAGACAAATGTTGCGTTGGAGGTTGAGATTAGCTTTAAATTGAATTTAACGTTTTCCCCCTAATTTTGTTGTCATAGTTGTTCTCCATATACGCTATTTTGCTTAAGAGCTACTAAACACTGAGCATGTCAATTTCTTAAAAAGGTAGTACCAAAGCCTTACAGAGGTGAAACTAGAATTGTGAGCGTGCAACAGGGACTAGGCTTCTTATGTTTTTTTTTTGTTACGTTTGTCCTCAGATTTGGGTGCACGTTAAAGAACCCCAGGTGGTCTAAATTTCCGGAGCCCTCCACTACGGCGTCTCTCATAATCATATAGTGGTTTTGGGACGTTAAACCCCACATATCAATCAAATTGTTACGTTTGTCGAGGTATGAAAGTTGCCACTTACGAATGGTCTTTTGTAGACGAAAAAATGCAAATGCATTGAGGCAACTAATTTTAGTCCCAGTTATATAAATGCCACCAGTTAACAGATGCGATAATTTTTGTTTGCTGATGCTTTATATGTAGTTATTGGGGAAAAAACACACAACCATGCAAAAATGTTTCGAGAAAAACGCTGGCACACGTACCTACTTTTCCTGCAAACGTTTCAAAAAGAAAGGACCAAAAATAATTCATTAAACAGCGAGTTTCAAAGCGTGGTACACTTTACAAGAGATAAACAAATGCTGTATCATATGACTGCAAACTCTCAAATATTTTTAGGGGGGGGGTGGCAAAGTCTCAAACCACCCTAAATAACTACACCGTCTGTTGCTGATAAAGGGAAAATGACAAAGGCTACACGAATGTGGTTAGATGTGTCGCGTTCCGCCGCGGCAAGCTACGTATGTGAATCGTCCTACGTCACAAGATGAGGCGAGGAATGAATTTAAACGTGTGCACCCGTTTTATTTATACGTATATTAAAAAAAAGATTTTCGTTAAGTCTTCACCCTTTCAAAATAATTAAAATAACCATCTGGGAGAAAACTACAATCAAGAGAGAACGGTGGGCGCAACCGGGTTCCAGGAAAACCGCGTGGACAAAAGTAAATTACAATAAACACAATGCGTTCATGCCTCCGCCGCATTCGCTGACGCACTTGTGTCAAACGGAAAGGTGGCGGCGATTCCTGGAACTCGGCGTGAACGTGCGTCTCTTTTTTTTCTCGTCGGGGTGGCGTAGTTCTTTTTTTTTTCTTAAACTGCCATTTCACTTTATAATCCCACGTGCCGCGTTATTTGAACGATAGATGCTCGGTGGGGACTAGCTGAGGTTTGCGAACGGCATGTACATTCGCGTGATAGGTGTGTCATGCCAGTTCCGAGAAACCAGTGTTTCTTCGGAACTCTAAATCAGTAGGCGAGACGTCGAGGAAGTGCGCGCATGCTGTGATAGTTAGGAGAAACTTCGAACGTTAACATAATAATTGTCAAATCTACTGACATTCCTGTGAAGTCAGCCGCGAAAATCTGTATGGAGCTCAATGATAAACATGAAAATACTGAATACTTCAGAGGCCTGAGCAAGCAGCCCAGTATTTACATTTGCTACACACGCATCATATACACGCGAATATCGTAGTACTGTGCAGTGTGACTGGATGCGGTCACCAGCTGCTCGAAAGAAAAAAAATTCAGTGACTTGTCGCATCGCGCGTTCCGTAAACTTTTGGCGTCGCCTGTCCATATTAACGCTGGTGAAGACTTGGAGACGTCTACGCTTGCAGCACCGTTTCGCTATAGCGGCGTGCACGTTATGGATTAGGGTATGCGCGTGTGCATGCAGTGCGCCTCTGTCATTGATCACGACGGTATACATTTACGCAAGCGCAAAAAGATGGCAGCCTGTCCTTTATGTCGTATCTCCGCGATCAGTGACACGCAGGCTAATCCTTCGACGCTCTGAACTACACTGCGGGTCGCTCGCAGAAACTTCAGCGGCGGCTTCGTCTCTTTGCCGCGGGATGCTCGATCTTCCGGGCATTCCGACATTCATTCCTCGGAAAGCGGCTGGTCGTCGATGCGTGCAAGCACTGCCGAGAGGGACTGTCTCTGAGGCGCCGCAATGGTCACATGCAGCACTAGAGAGTTTTAGTACTGCGAAATGGTGCTACGTGCGCATCACGCAAGCGACTTGCGTTACGTGGCGTCGTTTGCCACTAATCCGCTTTTAGTAGCGCCATAGTACCCGCGTACGTAACGAGCGTGAGGCGTGTTGCGTCATCTGTTAGATAAAAATAGAAGCACGTGTTGTTGACAGCCAATGTGAGCCAATCCAAGTGTTATAGCCAGATTTTGGCCATATTTTAAGCCACAGAGCCGGTCGGTGCTTGCCTTCGATGCCGCCATTTTGCAAAACGAAGTCTCGCGCTGTCGCGAACTTGTTCGAGAGCGGCGCGATCGCCTCATACGTACGCACGCATGCATCTCATGCGTGCGTACGTAGCGGCTGCGTACGTAACGCGATACGTGCGCGTTGCGGTCTGCGCATGCGCACTACGCAGAACGTGGCGTCCTTACGTACGCAACGCCGCCACGTACGCAGCGTACGCAGTACTAAAACTCTCTACTGTCTGCCCATTCCATGCAGTGAGCAAGGACGTCCGTCAATGACACCACAAGCCGCATGCAGCAGCGCACGGTCGTCTCAGATAGGAGTCATGGGTGAAATAGTAAGTCGTAGGCGTGGATCCATGCGGCAAACTTGGATGTGGAGAAAACCAGGCGTGTTTCACGTAGACCGCGTGTGACATCCTGCGCCGCGTCGCTTCTTGATACTGGGATAGGTTCCCATCTTTCCATTTTTGCCGGCACTGACTGCAAGAAAACTTATACCGTCGTATGCGCGTCAACGATAAAGTTCCGGATTTATGAAAAAGGTCACAAATGCATTAAAATAACGACGCGCGTACCAATGAACACAATGCGTGTACTACTACATTGTGTATGCAGTATGGTACGTGGGCGAATGGCGCACTGAGCCATAATTAGAACGAAACGGCGGCACAAACGCGTAGCGCTCGGAGGCATTATTGAGAGGCAGATATTAAAAACGTTTGTCTTTCATATGAATTGTCGTAGTGTGAGCTTCTTCAGAAACAACGCGCATTGTTAAGTGCCTATCATAATAGACACGGCCATTGTATGCGAGTACATAAGATCAACGCACGGGGGGTCAGGAGGTAGTGCATAGTAGTAGTACACTGTTTCTAATGAAGGAATCGACAGCATTGTTACGCGCTAAGTGAGTGTACGTGACGGGGGCTGGCATGAACGAGCTGAGTGACAGTATGTCGGCTAACGCGAGAATAATGACACGGCTGAATATGAGGATATATGCTCAACGGAGAGAACATTGGATGAACGAGAGTCTGTCCAGTCAAAATTTACTCTGAAGAGATTGTTAGTAGACCTTTAGTAAACGCGTGTTTTTACTGTATTTTACAGCTGCGGGCGCGCGCGCTTACCCTCGACTCTAGAAACGGAAACATGTGGTGCGAGATAGTGTAGGAGAGGGTAAGGTGCAGTGCTTTGCCGCTCCTTTTCTTGCGGTTCACTTTCTCCTCCCTGCGCCCCACTTTCCCGTCCGCTCGCGCCTCACTCTCGACCGTTCGCTGGCTGGGTACCTCTCAAGAACATCCGGAAATGTGTGCTCGAGACGCCGCTGTGAAACGCCAACGTCGAGCCGAGAACGATGTTTGTTTTGTTCACTTCATAGTATTGCTCCCTGTGCCCTACTTTCCCGTCCTATCGCACCTCACTCTCGACCGTTCGCTGCCTGGGTACCTCTCAAGAACATCCGGAAATGTGTGCTCAAGACGCCGCTGTGAAACGCCAACGTCGAGCCGAGAATGATGTTTGTTTTGTTCACTTCATAGTATTTTTTGAACCGTGCACGCTAGCTACTAGAGCTGAAAACGGATACCGCGTTTTTCGCGACAGAAAAACGCCACGTGCGGCGAACTGCGCTATTGACTGCATGGTGTAAAAAAGAAAAAAAAAACAGAAAACGCAATTCTTCTAACGCTGCGTTCTCGCGTGCGAAACACCGTTATGGATGCTACGCAATTAATTCGCCTTTCCACGCGATTGCCTTCGCGGATGCAGGGGCATTTTTTTTGTTCTTGTTTCAGTAAGGGGCCCTTGAAGTAAAGTCCCTTCTTCAAGTCGCACGTTGCGCCCTTCGGAAGAAAAAAAATTGTTCCACACTCGCCACTGCTGATTCGAGTGGCGCTGGCTAATGAGCCCAAAGATTAAACACATGTAAGTACCCCATAAAATGTGTATGACTGAGGGCCCTCCGTCGTGGCTGAATTCACACAGCATCAGACGTGCAATTCTACGCTGGGGAAATTCTAAGTTTAAATAATTCCGATTTGGACCCACAACTAACATATGCCGACTCGTCCAAATCAAACTACTGTTCGAATAATTCTATAATCTTGTGGGGTCAGGTCCCAGTGACGCAAAAGGGTGAACTTTAGTCCACTTCAATTCCTTTCAAGTTCGGTGATAAGTCGTTATACTACAGTGAAGAAAAAACAAACAAATTATGTCCCCTATACTTAGGCGCAGTTGTATTTCGCATCGTTCTGTCCGTCTTGGCGGATCCGTGGTTGGAGTTACTGGCTGCTGACCAAAAGGTCGTGGGTTCGATTCCGGCCGCGGCGGACACATATTGATTGAGGCGATATGGTAGAGGCCCGTGTACTGCAGTGCACGTTAAATAACACCATATGGTCGAAATTTCGTGAGCCCTCTACTACGGCGTGGTTCTGAACCGCACATATGAAAAAATTTAAATTTATTTCCCTTATAGAGCGCTCTCAATGCTTGTCGCGAACACGGCTTATCACAAACGCGTCCGAGAATTGTCTAGTGTTGGATCCGTCGTTAGCTTAATAAAATTTGTATAATGTCAGATACGTTTGACTTAAAGTGTGTGTGGCGGGGAGGGGGTGGGGGGGGGGTGCGTCGTTGACATCACGTGTGGCGCCCGCTACTCCTCAGGTGAAGAACTTATAAGAAACGTAGTCCGGACTCAGACGAGGAAGTAAACAGACGGGCGGGTACGACGAACAATACACAGGAAATAATCACCGGCTGTAACAAACACAGATGAACAAGCTGAGAGGTTCGTTTGTATTATTCGCCAATGCACAGCTCTCGGACTGCTCTAAAGTACAAGTGACGCTAATAAAATGCTACGACAGCAATGCAGTTTTCGCAAACTAGCCTGAACGGTAAGCTATCGCTATCAAAAAGAAAAAAGAAAGAAAGGAGGAAAACGAAAGGACCGCGTCGTGTAGTTATCTGCGATTGGACGCATGTCAGCCGATCGAGCAACTGAGGTCAATAACTAAAGAAGAGAAAAAAAAAGTCAAGCGCCACCAGATGCCATGTTATTACACATTATCATTAGGTCTTTAATGAAAGTTGTACTGAACCTGCAGATGCCTTCGCATCCTTAGTACGACCTTTTCGTAAAAGGAAATGTTCAGCTGATGTTTAAAGCGATGTCGACCTTGATTATATTATCCAGGAAAGCTCTATAATGTGAATGTCCGATAGTCGGTATCATCGAAAATCCAATCGAATGCTGTATATGTTATTAAAAGTTTTTTAAAGGCAGTTCGTCCGCGAACTGTCTCGACAAACGTGATTATTTGCATTTCCCGATATTCGCATTCCGTGCGGTTCTCAGTTCTTCGTCTGTTGTTTTAAGTTCTTGTTTTTTCTTTATACCAAACAGTGTTATGGCTTTACGCTTAGCGTTTGCAGGTGTTGCGGGCGTTGCTTTAGTTGCGGGCGCCATTTGAGTTTAGAATAGTGTTTGCTCGCCCTAGGGAAAAGTCTAGGGATTTTCGCTCCGACCGCAAACCCGAATGCACGGAGGCCATAGACAGCACTTCGCGGGGCGCGATCGCCGCACGCTGTTCCGGATTTTCTGCGGGCGGGCCGCGAACGGTGGTTCGCGTTACGACGCATGCGCAGTGGCAGCGACCGCACCGCAAGGGCTCGAGGCGCGCTATTCTAAAATTCCCTATTAACTAGACCAATCAAGCAAGCTTTGCAAGGTGGTGTATGTTGGCAGCATGAATTGTACGCATAGGTTGCATTAACAGTGTAAGCGGTCAATGACAGTGTAAGCGGTGTCCGCGTGACCACGAGACGGCTTTTTGCTCTGCCGCGTGCGGGACTAATGCTCTCCCATAGTGGAGTACCTCCTAGTACCCACTACAAATCGTTACCCCCTTTTTCTGAACACACATGGACGAAGTAATAGTGCTTAGTACTGGGACGGCTTCATGCTGTCCCTTGTCAAAGTACCACGTACTCTAAATTGGTGAACACGTTTTATAAACACAGTTCGACTAACTTCGTGAACCCGGTCATGGCGTAATTTTCGTTGATGCGGCCTCATCAAGTGTGAGGCCCGAAAAACGACTTTCAGCTCTCCCATGGTAGAGTAACTATAGTACTCTAAATCGTTAACCATTTTTTTTCTAAACGAATGGCGCTCAGCGTAACGCAGCGACGTTACGCAGCGACATTCGATGTCGTGAACTGCTTGACGGCGTAATTTTTGTCGACGCGGCCTCATCAAGTGTGAGGCGCATGGGATAGTATTATGCTATCCCGTAGTAGAGTACCAAGTACTCAAAATCGTTCACCACTTTTTCTAAACACACGTTCGGGTATACTTGGGACGGCTTTGCTCTCCCTTAGTAGAGTACCAAGTATTGTAAGTCGTTAAGCACATTTTTTTTAAACACAACAAGCTCTTGCAAGTGTGAGGTTCATTAGACGGCTTTATGTTCTCCCCTAGTAGAGTACCAAGTACTCCTAATTCTTAACCACTTGTTCTAAACACACAGCCGCTGTATAAGTATTGAGACGGCTTAATGCTCCCCTATAGTAGAGTAGGAAGTACTCTAAATTGGTAAACATTTTTCATATACAAACGTCCGGTCCTACTAGCCACTTACGCAGGCCTGAACGCGAGCTCGTGCCAGCGCGTTTGGTTCATCGCGCGCCTGCATGCAGAACCTCATTCCCCGACACCGTCACATGATAGAGTGTGATGATAGATGTTTGTTTTGTTCACTTCATAGTATTGCTCCCTGTGCCCTACTTTCCCGTCCTATAGCGCCTCACTCTCGACCGTTCGCTGGCTGGGTACCTCTCAAGAACATCCGGAAATGTGTGCTCGAGACGCCGCTGTGAAACGCCAATGTCGAGCCGACACTCTATACACTCTATCAGCGACACCGTCGCTGATAGAGTGTAAGGTGGAGAGGCCGCCGCATCTTACCCAGCCCCTTAGGTTTGAATCTATAGCGCTTTAAGCAGGACCTGATTAACAGTGTAGCTTTCTACAGCCTCCGGGATCGCAGGCAATGCATACCTTTTGCACCTCACCTTGGTTTGCGCTGCCTCCGTGATGATGCCATTACATGCCATCAATAGGCAATGACATGTGATGACGTCATCGTGGGACATCACGTGGTATGACGTGGCGATGGCGTCACAGTTGTTTGGCGTTCTGTAACGTCATGACGACGTGGTGTGGTGGCGCAATGATTTCTTTTTTTTGCATCACTCGTGTTGACGCCGACTATACGAGCTATATTTGCGTTTGATGAGACATCTAAGGATTTCCCCTTCATGCTGACTTTTATAGCAGACTTTAGAAGGCAAAACGCAGGAGGGAGCATAACGTCACGCACCCAGCCTTGGCAAGCCAACCCGCTTCGAAGCCATCAAAGTCAGCCACGTGACCTTTTGCCGTGAGATCACGCAATAAACGAGACTTGTCCGATACCTCGCAGTACGGCGCCCGGTAGCTTTTAATCGAAATGCGCGGGTTCGGCGCAGACTGGCCGGCTGAAGCAGGTGTTTCAAAAACGGAACAGCACCGAGAGAATAGAGTTTCCTAAAATGAACTAGAACAAACTCTGTCGCTGTGATCGTTAAGTGACCATGGGAATGATAAGTAGTTCACACATTTGCCTAGTCTTCGTTCTTGCGGGCGGCGAATCGTACTTGCTGCTTCGTTTATTGCTGTGTTTCGGTTTTGTTTTTGAAGAAAAGAACGAACCCTTTTGAACTTCGTGACCCGATTCGGAAAGGTAAGTCTAAAAGAATAAAGGTGGTGAAGCGCAACCGCTAAACATTTGCTGATTTTTGTTTCGTGAAAAAAAAAAAACAGCTCCAAGCCACACGAACACAGACGGAGCCAAAAGCAGACCAGAAGTGCGAATATTAGACAAATCCGTGTACTATACGTACCCATAATTCCCATGCTCGCTGAAGCACCGTGCGTTGCAGCTTCCATAGACTCTAGCGCCCGAGTTCCCTCTATAGTGAACTTAAAGGAAACTCTCATGACCGAGAGTACTAAAAGCTACCGCAAGCTCCGACGTTTCGATCACGTGTTGGGCCGACGAGGTGGGCTTCACTCGTGTGACTTGTCTTGTCTTGTCTTGTCCTTTCTATTTCTTCGTCCACGTGTTTAGGTGTGCTCTATAAAATGGTGTACTCATCTCCGAGCAACGACGCTCTGTTCACGGACCAGAAGACGCGTCTGCATTGTCTGCGCGTGGGCTTCTACGGGGAGGGGCCCGCAGCCGGGGTGCAACTGGAGTTGGGCCTCTGGCCTTCGCAGGCAGACGGGGAAAAACTTGCACGCCACTGACACCAGGCAGATTGATGGGAGAAGCGCTGCTCGGGCCGCAAGTGTGTGCGTGTTCCCGTCTCGTTCGGCCGTGCCTCGTACAAACGAACTGTCTCGAGTATGGTATATATATATATATATATATATATATATATATATATATATATATATATATATATATATATATATATATATATATATATATATATATATATACCTACAGATGCGCGCGTCGCTTCTCAGAATGGATCAGCCACGACATGTATGCGTTGTAGCGCGGGAACACGAATGTTGATGATGTTAGGGCGCATGAAATGGAGGAGGGGGGATATATCTCAACTGTGTCGTGTTGAGAATAATCGGCTTTTCTTTTTAATGGGAAGCGTAAACGCAGAAGGCGGAATGGGGAGGGGGGTTAAGAAGGAGGGGTGCTGTACGGTCGCAGCTTTCTCGCTTGGGTGTAAAGAGGATGAGGGGGGGGGGGGTTGCTGCATTTTCGTGTTGGAAGCTCGCTTTTTCTAGTGGATATATTTAGGTGTACTCATCTCACCAAAAAAATAATAAAGGTAGTCTCCCTTTCTGCTCTCATACCTCCTTTTGGCACCCCATGATCCGGAACAGCGCTCCCTTGTGTATGAAGCAGAAATCTGTGTCTTTCATAACTTCAAACCGCTGTCAATCTGCTAGCGAAAATAGAATGCCTCTCTTTTGCGTCGACGTACCATACACTTCCACGTTGACATGCAGCGTTGGAAATAGCAAAGAAGTATGGAAAGAGAGAACGACGGTAGTGAGGATTAATGCATGCGTCGACTGGCGGCAGAAAAAGCGGAAACGTGCAAAGCCAAGTAGTGCGATAAATGGAATAAGAGCGAAGGGGCAGGACCTGTTTTTCTTATACAAGGGGTGATATGTAAAATAAGATGTACAGCCTTGAAAGCTTCAGCAGGCAATGGTTGAATGACCAAGGTTGCACTGCGGGCTTGTTGGTTATTCATGTTGTTCGAGGTATAGCGCATCCAGGACGGGACAGAGAAGAAAGCACAGAGAACACATACACCGCGCTAACTTTCAACAATGCGGTTTAATGAATGGTTGAATGAGCGTAACTACGCTTGAGGTGAAGACTCGCATAATGTTGTTCACACTGTGTGTGTGTTTGTGCTGCGTGCGTGTGTGTGTTTGCGTGTGTAAGAGAGAAAGAGATTGTGTGTGTGCGCGCGTGCGCGTGTGTGTTTGTGTGTGTGTGTGTGTGTGTGTGTGTGTGTGTGTGTGTGTGTGTGTGTGTGTGTGTGTGTGAGCGTTTGAGTGTGTGTGTGTTTGAGTGTGTGTGTGAGTGAGCGTGAACGAGCCCTTCGGTCTCTTAGCGAACCCGTGGTATCCTTTCTTCTTTTTTTTTTCGGGGTGCTCTCGAAGTATTCTGAGAACGCGAAGCAGCTGTTGGATCGACAGTTTCCTTCGATAGAAAGTCCAACAGTTAGATGTTTCGAAGCGTTTCGACAAGAAGACAGCCCGCAAACTTCATTACGAATAGCTGCCGTTAATCGATTTCCCTTCTCTAAGTTAATTTTAATGCAAGTTGATGCGGTTCATATGTGCTTCTTAATACTCGAACGTGTATTTCTCTCTTGCAATTCGTGTCCATCCTCGAGTGTTCTCTTGCAAGGCCTCATAAACATGGAAAGTGACCGTCGGCGTCAAACGTGTGAACACAAAAATCACCTTCGCGTGATGACGTAATTACGATGTCGTGGTGACGTTACCAGAGCGTCGCACGACGTGACGTCATCACATGACATCGTCGCTCGGCCATGGATGGGCCTATCCCGGAGGGAAAGACTTCTTGCCGGCTGGAAAGAAGAGAATGTAATTAATGTATAGAAAATCAAGATGAAGCGAAATGGCAAAGAGACTCCAGCAGAACATGTAATCATTACCTTTGGCTCCAGCATCCTTCCCGAAACACTTACAAATGGGTGGGTACACGAAGATTCGTGTTCGACCATACATACCTAACCCCCGACGATGCTTTCAATGGATGGGCCGATCCCGGAGGGAAAGCTTGCAATGCCTCCGATCTCGGATGCTGCGCGAAACTACGCTAGGTGCGGAAAGCTTTCGGGGGCGGGGAGATCGATGATTGCGAATAATAAAAAGAGAAAAGACAGAAAAAAATGATAGCTTTCGCCTTGTAATAACCTCAGGCGATTGCATCATAACATCTTAACATCTCAGTGCAGTACTACGTCATCCTCAGTTTAGAGAACCAACGCTGCAAGCTCCAGGCATATACGGAATTCACTATCCGTGGTTGGCCAAGATGCAGGAACGGTTATGTTCATTTCTGGGCAATCTTTTTTTTGTTCTTTTTTTTACTGACGGAATTTCGGTTTCTTGCTCGCATTATCGAAACATTGTGATTAATTTGTCCGGCATACTCAATTTCATTCTCGTATCGATTCAACCAAACCGTTGACGTGCCGAGCGTTTTATTTCGTACGGATGTGCCTTTTTGAGGCCGAATAGCGTGGCCTCCGCGGTCTCGGCCGCTTTTGACACATGTACACGCCCACTCTGAGAAATCACCGATTTCTTTTTAATTATAGCTTTTTTTTTTGTGGTAGCGTCATTATTTTCCTCCCCTCTTACTTTTCGTTCTCAGTGCCACCTGCGATCCATCCCTCAATGCCTGTCTTGCTCGACGACTTCCAATGGGCCCCCATGGTGGATTGACTTGGATGGGACTGACTTGGATCGCACACTCGGTCTTGTGCCTGCGCGAAACACGTCTTGAAGGACGTGCATTCCGAAACGACCACATCTTTAGAGATATCGCCGTAATATTGCTTGCTTGCAGCGCGCGCTGATTGGATGATTTAGAAAAAGCTGCGTAAATCTACTCGTTTCTGTCATTGGACAAACGAAATTTTATACGGCGTGAAGGCGACACTTTAGCCTAAAATGATCATATCGATATACACCCTTGAAGGACGTGCCTGTATGTATGCATGTTTCTCGGTGGTGCTTATTCGGCATCCTAGTCGTAAACCCGAGTGATTCAAAATATCATAATCATGCGACGACGTCATTATGACGTCACATGCTAAAAACCCGTTACGTCATCTTCACTCCGCATCACGTGCCTTTATGACAATCACAGATGGGCCGATCAAGGAGGCAGTGCAAAAAGCAGATGAACTACGCAAAGCTTCGAATTTCTCTGATCCCGGAGGCTATGCAAAACAACGTTGGATGCTCAGAGCTTAAGTTCGGGAGAAGTGAAATCGACGAAGAAGATGATGATGGCTTCAGCCTTCTTAGGAAATTCCGTACGGTACCGTATGACTACTTTTAGTTACAATACGCGAATTTAACGTCTATATAGACTAGTTCGCAGACGGCTACCTGGGCGCCGCCATTATGCTCTGTGAACTGCGCCAAACAAGCGTGCCCGCTCGCCACCCCTCTAGAATGTACAGCCGAGGTTGTGACGTCACCCTTTGTACTCCCGCGTGCAGTCCAGTATATGGCGAAGTTCGTTCTTTCCCGTGAAAAGCTCATTAAATACGTGCTGCTCACTCGTACCACGTCGACCGTGGATGCGAATCACTCCAATTTAGTCTCACTGGCCGCGCTGCTATAATAGTTATGGGCTCGACTGCTGATCCGGAGGTCGCCGGATCGAATCCCGGCCGCGGCAGCTGCATTTCGATGGACGTCCCCCCCCCCCCCCCCCCCCCGAAATGGTTCTAAGAGAAAGAAAGCAAGAAAAGAGTGAGCCCCGTAACTGTCTGCTTCAGCGAGCGACACCTCAACAGTAGCTCACAAGGGATGGGGGTGAGGAAGGATAAAAAGGGTAGGAATAAAGGTGTAGAGAGAGAGAGAGAGAGAGAACAAATATGCCAGAGAGCGACAACATATCGAGGGGATAGGAGAGATAGGAAAGATGGAAACACGGTCACAGGAGTCCGAGGACGGGGCACCACTTGCGAGAGCTCTTGTCGGCGTCAGGAGATGACGTAGAGCAAGTCCAGTCGGTCAGAGCTACACTGTCGTCGGAGGTCGGTGTCAGGAGATGACGTAGGGTGAGCCCAGTCGGCCAGAGCTACGCTGACGTCGGAGATCGCGAGGGCACAACCGGTCGGCACGGAATACAGCGAGCGAGTATAGAGGCCCCTGTGCTTAGACTTAAGTGTGCACTAGGGAACCCTGAGGTAGTCAAAATTTTCGGAGCCCTCCACTACAATTTTGTCGTCAGCGTTGCGAGAATAAAAAAAAACGAATATTTTCTCATCAATGCTCTTTTAAGGTATAGCGTGTAATTTTTCGTCCCATCGTATACGCTGTTTAATTGCACGTTAGTTTGTAAGAATAAGGATTTCACCGGCACCTATACGGCTTGCACCAAAGGCGCGCCATCGCTGACCGACGGTTGTGGTCCAACGTGTCGTCTTACGGTCGTGGAGGACTTCCACTCTGACCCTCGCGGTCGACATTCGAGCTCTTGCCTTTCGGTTCGACGCGTGACCGCAGGCACGTCGCAACCGCCGCGGCGCGTCGTCTGCACCGGTGTCGTCGTTGCCTGCGTCAGGTGACACCGCGACGACACCACGCGAAACCGGCCAGCTGCCGGCAGCATTCTACGAACGTTTCTCGATGCTGTTCTGAATGTATGCCACCTAAATCGGTGCAGCGCGGTCGATGCTTTACTTGCCGTCAACAGGTGCATGCGGCTACAGGGATGTATGCAGTAAACAAGACACAGCTCGAGCACGACAACTTGAGCTTCTTTGGTCACGAACATGAGAATGTTCGTCATTATCTTTAATAGCGTGTAAAGTACACAAGAAGAAGAAATGGACATGGGCCGGGCATGTAGCGCGTAGAAAGGATAACCGCTGGTCGTTAAGGGTAACTAACTGGATTCCCAGAGAAGGCAAGCGGGTATACGGGGAGACAGAAGGTTAGGTGGGCAGATGAGATTAAGAAGTTTGCGGGTATAAATTGGCAGCAGCAAGCACAGGACTGGGTTAACTGGCGGAACGTGGGAGAGGCCTTTGTCCTGCAGTGGACGTGGTCAGGCTAATGATGATGAAAGTACCGAAATAAAAGAGGAATAATAAAGGGGAAAAGCTAGCAAATCTGGACAAACGGCCTCTCACATTGCAGAAATTACTTGGACCATGGTCTGAGATTCATCTGCAGAAAAAGGCGAACGTCTTCCTGAAAGACATAGAGTACTCCGGACTGGATAAGGGCTTGTGGTATACAACTGGGTTTTGTTGTATATGGAATGATGCGTTAGCGCGTATACCCTGGGTACATATATACTCCGAGAACTGGACCAGAGACATTTACCGTGGGTGCACTCAATTGTCGAAGTGGAGGCTCCTTGGTAAGCCACCGACTCCGCGGTTTTGTCGGTGTCCGCTACGCTCAGCTGACTGAATTGCTTTTCCTAGTGCGCACGCATACAAAGAAATACACGTTCGTTCCCTTGGTCATAATAATCGGTGAAGTGATTATTATGACGTGTTGTATATAATACGGAAGTGAAACGTGCCGCGGGCGTAGTCGATTGTTTATTGCAAACCGACACGAGAGCTTCCACAATGTGTACTTGCGTTTGACAGCTGTAGAACAGTTTGACGTGGACGCGCGCGCCCATGCTCGTTGACTTCCGCTGGCACGTCTGCGTCCTGTCGACTAACACGAAAGATCATGATTTAACCTTTGTGGCAGCTGAGATATTTAACGCACGCCCGTGGATGCAAGTATACGTTATTTCCCGCGCAAAGAAAGACATTACCTCAATACGATCAGAAAATAGGGAACCAGGTGGAGCGATTGCGTGCATATTTCGCAAAGCTTAATCCGCCGCGGTGACCACCCTAATCCGAAGAAGGCATAAACAAGCACGCAGTAAACACTTCTACTCAATATGCACTCATTCAGAATTTTTTATTTGGACAGAGAAGCTACAAGGTGCGCGTTATCCACCAAAAGTGCAACTTATGCCTGGTTTCATACAGGTAACCAATAAGCTTGCCCAGGGTTTTCCTTCGGGGATGGGGGGGGGGGGGGGGGAGGGGCGAAGGGTCGTCGCATCACCCCCCTCTCTATTATGTCAATGTATGGGGCTGACTTTGCCCCCTCCCTACTCTCCCCCCCCCCCCCTCCACTCACACACTCTGCAAATCATTCAATTTCAGTGCCAAGCTGATGAAAGCAAAGCTATCTCGATTTCACGCGCAGCTAACCGCGGAACAATCTTGTTCACCGGCATATGGGCGCTCGTAGTATAGACCTTTTCACTCAGGGCTCGCTGGGCGCTGCCATAGTTCTCCCTGGACTGTTGCGTGGAACCCCCCCCCCCCCCCCCCCCCCCCAAATGCACTGTCGAAGCTGTGACGTCGGCTTTTGTACTCTCGTGCAACACCCCAGAAAGGAGGAAATCCTGCTCTCCGTAAAAAAGGTCCATACAAGCTATTTTTATTAGTTCAGGGCTCGCGAGTGCACTATATAGTGGTGCCCAATCGATTCTGAGACCGCTCGCATGTTTGTAATAGTATGTGGGGTTTAACGTCCCGAAACCACCATATGATTATAAGAGACGCCGTAGTGGGGGTCTCCGGAAATTTCGGACCACCTGGCGTTGTGTGCTCCTAAATCTATAAGAACATGGGCCTCCAGCATTTTCGCCTCCATCGAAAATGCAGCCGCAGCCGGGATTCGATCCCGCGACCTGCGGGTCAGCAGCCGGTTGCCATAACCGATAGAGCACCGTGGCGGGGCGCTCGTATTTTTCTAAAAATATGCAATAATAAAATCGGTGCTCTATACAAAGACGCCAAAAATAACGCCTGCTTATTTGTGAGTGCATTCTCAAGGATTAATCCACATAAGACAGATTATGAGCGATAATTGCCTGTTCTGGGCCCTTTAAAGTACACTCGTATTAAAAAAAATACTTTCACGGCCCTTTCTGCATACGCCTGAGACAATGCTCGAAGGCGAAAGCGACGTTTTTTTTTTTCTCCGTGTCAGTCGGTGTATCGATCTCAATTCGCCATGGAGACTTTCTGCACCTAACCTGGCTATGCACTGTATCGACGCCTGTTTCGACCATGCAATAATTGAGTGTGATGACGTCATGGTGACGCCGCGAATTTTGACGATCTGTGACGTCGTGATGTGCTGAATGGTGACCTCATCAAGCCTTAATCTTCAATCACGTGACTTAATGCATGGTTCGTGATGACGGCGTGCCGCCGCCGTCGACCTCTTTCCTGTTCCAGGAGGCAGCTGAGGCTTTTGCCGTAACAGCACAAACCGCCGCACTACGGAGCGAACACCTTGAGTCTAGCGACCTAAAATCTAGGGAATGACGCCACACCTAAAATCCAGGGACTTTATAGGAGCGAAGCTCTGCAAGCCTTCGTGACGTCCGACCATTGTCGCGTTGACGCAGAGTTTCGTAAAATTAACTAGAGGGGACTCTGGAGCTAGAGAGGACTCTGGGCCACATGTTCGCACTACTACTTTTTCTGCCTCTTTTTTCCCCCGTGTAGCAGTGGACTGGAATGGCCTTCCCTGTGACGTTCCAGCCATCACGTGTCCATCAACATTTAAAGAGAAGGTCACCACGCACATTTCCATTTGAAAACCTGTGTACATTTACCTGTAACCCACCCCTTATGTAATACCCCCTACATGGTGGTCTTTAAGGTATTAAAGTGATGTGATGATATGATGGGGCTGCCGATTGTTCAGCCACTATGGGAATGATGGGTAGTACACGAATTTGCCTATAGTCTTCGTACTTGCGGGCGGCGAATTGCACTTGTGGCTTCGCTTATTCCTGGTTTCGGTCTTGTTTCGTAGGAAAGAGTGAACCTTTTCGAACTTCGTGACCCCGATTTGAAATGGTAAGCATGAAAATAATAAGGTGGTGAAGCGCAACCGCTGAACATTTGCTCATTCTTGTTTCGTGAGAAAACAACTCCATGCCACATGCAGGAACACACGCACGGGCTCAGCCAGAAGTACGAAGATTAGACAAATCCGTGTACTATACCCACCATTCGCATGCCCACAGAAGCGCCGTGCGTTGCAGCTCCCAATAGACGGATGAATGGATTGATATGGCTGTACCCTTTAGATCGGGCGGTAGCTATCGCCACCAAGCCGTAATACTTAGTGAACCAAAAACTAGATTTATCTTTTTTTTCTTTAAATAGTGAGATTGAGGACTGGTACTTTGCGGTGAAGGGTTTAATTTTCGCTCGTGGCTTGACTTTCGCCACCAATCAGATAACCTCCTTCTAGTTAATTCTATGGCTGCTTAAAGTCAATTTTGTCCTCTCTGTACCTAAGCCCCAGTGCTTTGAAAAACTCTGCGCCATCATTCTGAACCATAGGGTGAAGCCCTTTACAGAACATCATCCAGTGTTCGGCAGTTTCATCCTCCTCTCCACACGCACTGCATACCGTGTCTACCCTTTCGTGTTTGGCCCGATATGTCTTGGTTCGCAATACTCCCGTCCTGGCCTCAAACAGAAGAGAACTATCCCGAGTATTATCATAGATGCTTTCCTTGGCAATTTTCTGCTTAAAAGTTTGATACATCTCTATTGCGGACTTCTTAATCATGCCAATTCTCCACATATCGGTCTCAGCTTCCTTCACCTTCTTCTCAACCGATAGACACTATAGCGCCCGAGTTCGTTCTGGTGTATATTTAGGAAACTGTATGGTCGTTGAGGCTCGTCGTCGCCCCGATTCGAAGCGCAGGTGCGAAACATATCCGTGCGCAATACCGTCTATTGAGCGTACATAACGCGCCTATGATTAGACCACAAACAGATTTTCATAAACATTCCTTACATCGTTAATAATTTCGTCGATTGAGCCTCACTCCAGCATCGGCATCCAGCATCGGTCCCCCGTATGTAGCCGCCTCTCGTTTAGTTCTCTCAGCATTCACTAGATGGCGGTACTTGTAGGTGATGATGAAAAAGATGCGAGATGTTATAAAATAGGAATGATGTCACATGTGGCGCGTGTCGTTGGTGGAAAGCAATCGCTCGATTTAGTGCGGCGACGTGCGCTAGGGGGAGCGTTGTAATAAAATCGAGTGGGCGAAATGTACGGATGATTCACGGTTTGCCAGGTTTACCTTTGGAGCTTCGCCCACTCATGATCATTCACTTCGTGGATATGACAGCACTTTTTTTTCATTTTATTTAGCTAACGATAACTGCATTCCCGTACAATGTCTCGCTGCACCGTTTTAGACGATACTCGTATAAAGACGAGCTGGTGGGGCGTCGGCGACAGATACGCGACACCCGTGACGACTTGCACGCGGCGATTCGAAGAGAGAGAATAAACTTTATTGTTAGAGAGAGAATAAACTTTATTGGCGGCGATTCGAAGTCGTCGTTCCTGCACGTCCGAGACGTCCGTCCTTCTCTCGACGGCAGCCCGACACTTGCGAAGACGACGCTCCCTCTGGACCGACTGGAACGCCGCCCGTGCATGCATGCCAGACTCGCAGTATACGTCTACATCGACTCGCAGTCGCCTGACGACGGCTGCATACCACCGAATCCTCGCGCAATGAATTGAATTGAAGTTGAATTGAATTGAAGTTTATTTCGTCCTGAAATTCTTACAGGATCGGGTGCAGAGACTAAAGGCTATGTACCCTGACACGGGGCCTCTGCTCCTAAATACAGTTTGGCACGCAGTCCGCTCAATCTGTCGCATTTTTTTCATAAATAAATATATAACGCAACAAGTAACACGCAGAAATAAATAAATAAAACAATAAGTAAACCATAACACAACAAAATTTAGCATGGTCTTGTCACACTATTTCAGGGAAAGCATTAGAAAAATCGCTTTATCACAAAAGCGTCATCTGAAAAGAACCTTCAATACAGAATGTAAAATAAAGCATAAGAAAAGCAAGTACAACACATAACTCAGATTGATAGATAGGATGTAACAAATCAAGTACAGAAGCTTTAATAAGCATACTCAATATCATGGTTCATTAGGATGGACTTGATGATGGTGTTCGAAGGTACGCAATTGAAATCTATGAGACCGTGTAAGTCGATGAGTCGATGCGCCTTTATAGCGCTCGCCTTGGTAGCTCGACAAGTAAGCTCGAGGTCCAGGGTTCGATACCCGGCGGCGTCGGCGTCGGTGCTTTTCGTGAAATGTGGGTGTCGTCAAAAGAGTGTGATATAAGAATTTGTGGGCTCTTACGTCCCAAAGGCGCGATATACGAACACGACAGACGCCCTCCTGGTGGAGGAGGGCTCCGGAAATTTCGACCACCTGTGGTTTTTCGTCGTCCGCCCGAATCGGAACGCACGGGTCTCGGCTATTTCGTCTCCATCGAAAATGCGGCCGCTGCGACTGGGATTCGATCCCGCGACCTCCGGCTGTGCATTCGAATACCAGCCGTAACCAATTAAAGCGCCGCGGCAGGTGTGCTTCGTGTGATATTATCGTGGATTTTGTGAGGTAAAACCCAGGGTATTATTATCCCGTTAAATGTCTAAACGAACGCTGATAGCATAGTGACCTACGTAATGAAGTATTCGTGGCTTAACACGAGCGCCCTCTCACTTATTCACTCACTCTCTCACTCCACACGCACACGCATACACGCCGGTGTGTCAGTAATGGCATCAAACTGTATACCGCTGCAATAACCTTTTGTGCCCGTGGCGTACAAATCCCTTGCGAAAGTGCCCTTTTTGGGACAATAAAGATGTCTTCGTGCAGAGAGCGCGATTTGTGGGCCATTATCAATTCTTTTAATGTTCCTTTGATTTTAAGGTCTCCTAGTAAATAGTCGTGTAAACCATTTAATTGAGAACCGGTTACGTAACACTATAATGTTACGTAAGCAGCTTTTCTAGACTTGTATTGCACTTTGCACGTCGTATGCACTTGAGTGTACACTTGTTTTCTTCGTTCGTAGAGAGAGGGTATCGTTCTGGTAAACTTGGTGCCTTCAGGTAGTATGCGAGGGATTATTGCTCAGTTGCCAGCTCGTAATACATTAGGTCATATGCCACGTGACACCAAACAGGCGGATAAAGAGTGTTCAAGACTCGCCGTCGTGGCATGGTGGCGCTGACTGACACTTCCACGTTTGATGGACATATGTACCCTATAAAGTGGACGAGGGCATGACCACAGTGGTAGCTCAGTTGCATCAAACGCGTTATGCGAAGGTCGCAGGTTCGCGGTCCCTGCCCATGGCAAGTTATCTTTTCGTCCCCTTTTCCTTCGTCATATTTTCATTGCTATTACCTCGTATAACGTCCCCTATACTTTTCTTGCCCTGATTGTCTGTTAGATCCCGTTAATGGTTAAATGCACCACGTATTTCATAACGCCTTCGGATTGCTGTGCAAACATTGTTTTGCGTATATGGATGTACTATGGGAAGGGGGCTGAATCCAGCAAGGGTTAATGGTTGCATCAAGTTTTATCTGCAGTTTACTGCACGAATTACTCGTGGTTTATGACTTCACGTGAGCGATAAGATATTTGTATGCGCCTTGCGCCGAAGTACCTTTTTTTCCCTCGTAGTTTCGGTCCCATCTGGCAACAAAAAAAATTACAATGGTAGCCCATCCTGTTTACAACGAGCCTTTTGTGCTGATTCAGTGCCAACGTGAAGCTATAGATGCTGATAAAAGTGTGGTAGAATGTAGCTCACCTTCGTACTGGAACCGAGTGCGGCACATTCAGATGATCAAGGGCTTTCTTTGCTGCGTGCGTCGACGCCAGGTACATTTTTAATTAACAATAATAAAAAGAGAGAACTCATAGAGTCCCTTGCACAGGAGAGTGCACGAGAGGAGGGGCAGCTTCCCCCCTATAGCCTCCTAATAGAGGGAGCGCAAAGTCAGCTTCATACATTGACATAATAGAGAAGCTGCGCTGCCACAAACCTTCGCTTCTCCTGAAGGGGTACCCTACGCAGGCCTGTGGCCCGTTATGTGCATCCGCCTCAGCCAACTGAAAGGTAAAGGCCATCGCCCCCCCCCCCCCCCCCCCCGCCCCGTTATTTTATTTAGTTGACGGATGAATACATAGATGGATGGATGCTATGAGCGTCTCATTTATAATGGGGCGGTGACATGTGCTCCACCAAGCTCGAAAAAAAAAAGAAAAAAAAAGCACACTTGTTTTTACGCGTTTCTCCTTGCCTGCTTCGACTAAATCGATCTTATACTATAGAAAAGAAAACGTAAATTGACAGCCCAGCTCTCTGTCCCTTACGGCCGAATGCCCCCGTTTTTTCCCCACTATTTACTTTCGGGCTTCCTTTCTAGTTTTCTTTCACCGTTCTTTACTTATGTCTATCGCGGACGTGTTCAGCCTTCTATTGTTGTCCCTAAAACCCAAGACATCGTGTATAGGCTCGTTCCCAAAAAGTGCATCTGGGTGGATGTTTCCACATTTACTCACAACATGCTCCGTCGTTTGCTTAGCTTCGCACACTACACACCTCACTTTGTTTCGCAAAGCTTACCGGATTGGCTCATCTTTGACCAAGCGATGACGTCATGTGATGACGTCATGCGAGGACGGGGACACCAAGGCGCTTGCATATACGCAAGTCCTTGCGTCTATACTCTCTTTAGGTGCGGCCGTAGAAGAGAAGAAAGCTCGTTCTATGGGGCGTATGCGCACGGGCGTATACCCAACTGCTAGTATATTCCCCAGAACTGAAGCTCCCCATTAGAAATGTTTTAATGCCGGCGTACCCTAGCCGTTGGGTCTGCGCATTCATACATGTTTTATTACACCTACGTGATGTCTTATGTTCGACAGCCACGGCCAAAAATGTTGAAGCTTGCACAATAGGCCTTTTTTATTTAAAAAAATCAAGGCGTATTTATCCATCGCCAAGCACCAAGTTCGACAGATCCGAAGCGGTAGATTGGAGACAATCGCAAACCCAGACTTTTCTCAACTCGATTTATTTTACAAGGATATATCCAGACGTCTATCCAGATAATACTTGCAAATTGTGCGGTTGACTCACGCATCACTTGGGCGGATTATCTATATAGTGTTAGGAATTTGCTGCGTCGCGATGGTAGCGGTGGCGAAGAGCGGCGAGCCGTCGAGCGGACTTCGCTGAAGCCTTTGCCGGAAGGCGAAGCAGGGTGGCAATCCGTTTTGAAAACAGCAACAAAAAGGAGCGTTTACTGTAGCAGGTTGTCGTTTGTACAGAGCCGGCCAGCACGACAACGTCGGCTGGGGCAAAATCCTCTAACATGGGGCCGGCACGACCTTAAATAGCGTTTTGGGACTCTTCTGCGAGACCAGTTCCCCGGAACGGCACAGTGGCTCGGCTGAGGAGACGTAGCCATACCCGGAACTGCAAGGTGGTTCGGCGGAGGAAGCGACGTTATCCCCGGAACTGCACGGTTCTTCTGCACGGAAGGCGGCGCTGGGAAGGGGGGGAGACAGTTCGTCGGAACAGGGCTCGATCTCGTGAGACGTGCTCCCGAACGAGGAACATGTCTGGGGCACAACAATAGGAATGTACATTTTTAGCAAAAGAAAATTCAGACTCCCCAGATGAAGCCCCGGCGTGGCGGATGGCCTCGATGCACAGCTCTAACGTGGTGGTAGTAGTGGTTAGAAGATGAGAAAAGGCGCCTAACTTCTGCAACCCGGTCGGGAGCACGGCGCAGTGCCTGAAAGAAGGTGCCATGAGCACTCGGTGTTCCCAGCAGGTGGTCTCCCTCCCAAGTACTGACCGAGCCCAATGCTGCTTAGCTTCGGTGATCGGACGAGAACCGGCGCTGTGAACTGGCGGTCAACGAGAACTGGCGGTCAACTGTGGGCCATCCAGCAAGCCCGTGAGGCGGCGAGGAGATAGGGTCTCCGGTCCTCTTCGGGGGCGGCCTATAGGCCCAGGTGACAAATCTGTCGGAGTTGTCAATAAAGTTGTTACGACCACCACCACTACCACCATAGGTCGTGAAATGCGTGAAACAGCGAAACTGGCTTGCTTTTTGGGTTGTTTCTATGAGCCTGAGTTAGGTGGTGCAGTTTCTGAGTGGCGTTTCAATGTTGTTGCTATAGGCTTTAGCGAGGTGATGTTATAACTGGTAATGCTTGCCTCTGACCGCAGATAGGTCCAAGTTCGACCACAAACAGCCACTGACACGACACGCGCGTTCAAACAGCAGGAGCAGAGCACACTGTGAGCACCTTAGAGAATTCGTGACAGGTTCGGTTAATTGAACAAGTTGACTGTGATCGGAAATCCTCTATTCTTGAACAAGAGTAGGAGGTGAGCGTTTGATTTTCATAGCAACGAAAATATATTTGCACGCAGGATGAAAGACCGAAAGGAAACACAAAAATCAGAAAAAGTAAGGTAAGCTAACAAGCGGACCGAAAATATTGTTCTCATTGACAAGGGGAAACAGATACCGAACCTAGTGGGCCCCACTAAAGTCGGCTGGCGAGTCCTGATGCGCAAGAGGATAGGTATACGGCTCGACGGAGTATCGTGCACGCCAACAATCCAGTCCCGCGGCCCCGCCGCGGTGGTCTAGTGTCTAAGGTACTCGGCTGCTGACCCGCAGGTCGCGGGCTCGAATCCCGGCTGCGGCGGCTGCATTTCCGATGGAGGCGGAAATGCTGTAGGCCCGTGTGCTCAGATTTGGGTGCACGTTAAAGAACCCCAGGTGGTCGAAATTTCCGGAGCCCTCCGCTACGGCGTCTCTCATAATCATATGGTGGTTTCGGGACGTTAAACCTAGCATATCAATCAATCAATCAATCAATCAATCAATCAATCAATCAATCAATCAATCAATCAATCCAGTCCCGTGGAGGAGAACGCAGCGGTGGTGATTCGGTGAGCTCAGGCCCCTCAGCCCGACGGCTAGCTCCCGCTCCCGCTCCCGATCTAGACGCCAGGAGCGGCTTCAGATGCCACCACTTTACCGGAGGGGTGGCTAAAAGCGGCGTAAGTGCGGTACAAACACGACGTGCGTTTCTCCTCCTTCTATAGTATAGCGCACCTGAGGCGGCTTTGTTTACATGCGAACTGGCGGTGGCTGCCGCTTTGTCCGCGCCGACTGTGCCGTACAATGTGTCGTGCGAACTAAAAAAGAAACGAGAAAAAAGAAAAGAACACGGCGTCTACTACTAGCTCGTTTAGTGATGAGCCATTTGGCAGCCCAGTGAGTCCGTGTGACGCGCCTTTTGTTCGCAGGACGAACAAAAGGTCTGGTTGGAGAAAACGTGAAAAAAAAAAAAAAAGCTGATGAAAGCTCGGCATTGTGGTGGCCCACACACACAAAAGAACGCTCTCTCTCTCTCTCTCTCTCTCTCCGATTCATTCACTATTATATACTGTAGTATACTACGGGGCCACGCCCCCCCCCCCCCCATTCTTTTTTGAGCCGTTTAGCTCGTTCATTCATGCTTTCTGACGCGTGCCTACACACCACGTGCCCGCGCTGCCTATGACGAAGACTGGAGAAAGACTGACGCGGAAATGAATGAATGAATGAATGAATGATCTTTATTGCACTCACATCTTATACAAAATAAGCACAAACTGTATGGTCCCATAGCCAAAGGCTAGTGCGGGTCCCATTGAAAGTATACGTAACTGAAACTGTAATAGTTTTAATTAAAAGTAAACAGAAGTAAACAGTTCAAATTTGATATCATCATACAAGAAGTAATTTTTATTTACTAACAACAGTCACTTGAATTCGATAGAACATAGAAAAAAAGGGAAAGTACGTAACTTGTAGTAAACACAAATGCGAAACTCTTGCCTCGCAACCGTATGTGTGTAAGATTGTGCGTGTGTAAATTATTACATATAAAAGAATGCTTATATAACAATGTGATGCTAATATACGTGCCACACAGAGACGCACACATACAGGGGAAAGGTTGAGGGGTGACGATCCTGCCTCCCCCCCCTTTTTTAAGGGCGAAGCCATGGCCTCCGAGATTGCGGGCGCGGGCCGTGAAACTCCTTAAGGTCGAGGCTTGTCCGTCAGTGGCGTTGGCGTTTGTCGTAGTCGAGCACGATGATGCTGATGACGATGAAGAACAAGCGCGTTCCAGACCACACATTCTTTTTCTGCCGTCACGGCACAGCACATGTAAGGTACCCTCTGTACGCCATGACGATGACGCTCAGGGCGATGATGATGATGATGATGATCACGGACAATGACTGGCTTGCGCAGCACTGACGTCTCGATATGGTCTAAGATGCATTTCGTATGACTGGAAACAACCAAAAACCACCAGGGAAACGGGCACAGACATTGTCTTTGCCAAGTTCAGGCCAGATCCGACACCACAAAGTGGTATAACAATGGAGGCAAAACGAAATTCACTACTCAGCACAACATACCAGTTATGAGCAATAAACACTGTACATAAACACTGTACACTGCTGGGCGTTCACTTACATGTGTGAGTGGTCAATATGTCACGCGTGGACTACGGTACAGCGCCGCACGATCACACTGCTTCGCCCATTCATCATCATTCACGTCGTGCATATGCCTAGTATTTTTTTTCTTTTTACCTCAATGATCAGTTTGTTCAAGCTTTGATTTTAGAAAACGAGCCCATAAAACAGAGACGAAGCCGCAAGTACATAGGATGGGTATACGCACCAGTTTCTTCGTCAGACTGAAGACAAAACTGCACAAAGTGGTGCATAGCTTCGAGGAGAAATTTGTACGCCTAAACGCCAACATAATAAAGAGGCATGCACGGGGAAAGATCGTCGGAAAGAGTGGAACAGAATTCCTCCTAAATACTTCCTACATTCATAAATCCTGGTATTAATTCTTTTCGGAGTTATGTGCCAACTAAATAGCCCGGCAACAACTTCTACGTTGCATTTCCCATATAAAGTTGCTTCTACCGAGACTATGTACCCAATGACGTCAGGTGAATCACCATATTGGCATCACAAAGTGCGCCGTAAAGACTGCCAATATCAGGAGAGGAAATGTAGCTCTTAAACGGGGCATGCTGAGCTGTATGGCACTCGTTGGGTACGACACGCTATTTCCGTAGGCTAACGTGGGCACCCAAGAGAATAGCGCATGACGCATGCGCAACGGGGACGAACGCTAACACAATGTTTTGCGTAACTTCTTGTAAAACTGCCAATAATTCGCTCGTTTTTTTTTTCTGTATTTTCAGTCGTTGTTTTGGGGGGTTCTTTGGGACTTGACAAACTGATTCGCATCGGCAGTGAGCAGAACCACAGACGCTTACCTTTAGTTCGTTCAAATGCAATTGCTACTGAACGCGCACGTGCACCAAATACGTCGTACTTACCCCCCCGTATTCACAAACGCTCCTCGAATTGACTTTCACCCTTCACTTGACAGAGTTGAGCACTGCGCCACCACTCGGCTGAAAATGACGCTGCGCTATTGGACAATCGCAGCAGACTATCGCTGGTTATGCAGTGACTTGCCGTCCCTAGAGATGGCTCTCCCATCGGCTTTCTCAAGTGAAGGCGAAGCTTAGAGTGAAGGGAGGTTCTAGAATACGGGGGTTAGACGCGACGCATGTTTAAGGTTGCCAACCGCGGCGTAAACGTGCAGCTTGCATGTTCGTTTCACGCCCAAAGTTCAGAACATTGAGCTCGTGTACAACGCTGCAGCTTCGCGCGGGCGATATAGCGTAAACGTTTAAAGGGCCGGCGTATGATGGCCTTTGTGCCTGTCGTCTTTTCTTCAAATTTCTTTTTTTTTCTTTCTATGGAGCGCTCGACGGTGGCTCTGCCGTAAACAGCGCGTTGCGAAACGCTCGCCGTATACGTATTCCAATAACATTTTGTTCTCTGAGTGATGATGTTCCTGGCTGCCAGACGGACACATGCCTTCTTCGGAAGCCCGGGGGTTGACGTCACACGTGTCGTCTGCTACAGCTGTCTGTCACGATGCGCGTGTCTCGGCTCGCAGCTGCTAATTGACGGCGAAGAAGAGCGTGCGCTTGCGGATATTCAAATGCAACTATGTAATGCCACCGTTACACTTGCATGTATGGTGCGCGCTACGAATAAGTTTAGAAGAATTAGAACAACAAAAAGCAGACGGAGATGTCATCGCGGATGAACGCAGTCGGCTAACTAATCTATCGACGCTTTTTGGGCAATCGCAATTGTGTGCGTCGGCACGCATTTTTTATTTTTTGTGAAACGAAGTGACGGTAGACGTGGTAGCAGACGGCAGTGATGGCATTTGGAATGCAAGCATGTCGCCTTTGTCGTTTGCAGTGCTTAATAATAGTTAGTGAACTGCTTATAGTTAGGGAAGCGACACTAAAGAAGAAGTAAAAGTGCACGGAAGATTACGATGCAGTGTCATGCTAATTTTGAGTGCAGCTTCGCGTTGGGGCAAAGTCATCTATTGTGGCTATCCGTAATTACAGCAGTGTAACATTAGAACTAATGTTACATTGCTATAACAATGTAACTTTACACATTGCCACAGAAAACATCAGCGATATAGTGCTATGCGCACACCTGGCTTAGCTGGCGCGCAGGCAGAAATCGTTCCGGGGGGGGGGGGGGGGGGGGGGGGGGTAGGCCACTTTTAGAGGTGGTAAAAAAAAACACGAGCCCCCCCCATCCCTACCCCTTGTAAGTTCTGGTGCATTTCTAATGGTTCGAAAATTGAGCACGTCGATATCTGTTGCGAACTTGGTTTAGAGACTGCAAGTGACAGGTGCCCGAAAGTTTTGCAATATGCATTTAAATAGACATTTTCTACGAAAAAGTCTAAGGATTTATCAAATCAAGCTCATCCTGCACATCCTGTGGAACCAATCATCAGTGATTAATGAGGGCTTTTTAATCTCTTAGTTAAGATGAAAACGTCAGCATCTGGCAAGATGGAATCGCACCCCAGTTTCTGAAACAAACTGATTGATATGTGGGGTTTAACGTCCCAAAACCACTATATGATTATGAGAGACGCCGTAGTGGAGGACTCCGGAAATTTAGACCACCTGGGGTTCTTTAACGTGCACCCAAATCTGAGCACACGGGCCTACAACATTTCCGCCTCCATCGGAAATGCAGCCGCCGCAGCCGGGATTCGAACCCGCGCCCTGCGGGTCACTCTGAAACAAACTGCCTTTTATTGCTCAGTCAGCTTCTTTCACAGTCATTGCAACATATATGTCCAGCGATCCGAAAGCAGGGAAGGTCATTGATTTGCCTAAACCAGGTGACTCATCTACTCTTCCAATTACAGACCAATCACTAGAATCGCGTGTAAGCATATTGAAATATCCATTCTAATTAAAATCGCATTTTTGAATAGAATAACCCATTTAACAACATTCATCATGGCTTTAATAATTAGTGCGATTCAAAACGCAACTTTATATCGTTCTTTTTGCCAACTACTCTTTGTTCGGCATTTGACACTGGCTACATTACTATCGACTATCTCTTCCGTAATATTCAGAAAACCTTTGATACAGTTTCTCACCGCTATCTTTTGCGAAAACTAAGCGTGATAAACATTGACCATGCCGACAGCTGATTTAATTCTTCTTGCCTAACAGAACCTAGCATGCAGCAGCTAACGGTCACAGCTCACGAGATTTTTCTGTAACATCGGTTGTACGGCAGGGTTCCGTCAGTATACACCTTTACTTTTTTTTCCTAAAAAAAGCATTATTCCCATTCCAAACTGCATTGCATTATGAATCAGGCTATTTGCCGTTGACTATGTTATGTATACTGCGTAATAACTGACCCGTAGTGATCATCGCAACTTCAATCTGATCTTGGTATCATTACACCTTGGTGTTCACTATGGGGCATGAAATTGAATCATTGTCAATTTGCAAAATAATAAATATCCCCTGAGGAGCTCCTGGCTAGCGCTGTTTATTCAATCACAAATTTTCGGTTGTCATCTGTGAATACTTATAAATACCCAGGTGTTCACATAGTTAACAATTTCTTTGGAATACTCATATTAAATATCTTACCAACAATGCAAACCGCACTACCGGCTTCTTATGTCGCATGCTCTGCATTAGCTGGTGTTTCGTGAAAACTTCCTCTTCATAAAACACCAGCCAGGTCTAAACTCTTGTGCACCTCCATGGGATACTCATTCTTGTACACTCAATAACGCACTAGACGCCGCCCCCCAAAAAATCTAGGCTTGTTTCATTATTGCTAATTATTCCCTCATTACACGTATCATTTCAATAACAGCATCTCTAGACCTCCTTAACCTTTCAAACAAGCGAAAGCCTATGCATCTTTCACAAACTCTTTATGGATACCGTATTGGGACGCACACTGTTCTCGCCACCTTCTTACATTTCATCTCGCTTCGACCATAGCTTCAAGTGTAATTCTTCTTTACTAACATGTACTTCCGCTCGTATGTGTGTGTGTGTATATAAACATGAAAAAACTGAATTATTTCGGGGGTAGGCAGCAGCTGACCCCACCCCGTTGTTACTCCAGTGACCCCAGTCGTTATTATCATTACTTTAGTCATTATTATGCTTCAGAGACGGTTTCAATAGAGGGCCAGCCGGAACTATTGGTAGTATAGTGCCAGCAATGTCGATAAAAGCAATAAGAAAAATGGCAGCGTAATCTGCGCGCTTCACTGCAAAAGTCGTCGACGACAGCTTCTGCCGGCTTTCTTTCGTGCATATATCGTCGCATTTCTAGCGAAGTCTGAGAAACAATAGGTACTCTATTGAATTATGTACCTGTGTATTTTCTAGTAAAGGTATACCCACCGCCTAATACTTACGTATTGATGTCGCGCATAAGACATGCGTAATATTTGCTTTCTGATCGACAATGTTCACAAACACGAATGCAGCCACCAGTTCAACAAGGCTGGGGGTTCAGCAAACGTTTATACCTTTGGCCGGGTGATTGAATCGTGTGATAGAAATTCCTACGTTCAAGTATTCCATAGCAGCAGTCCTCGTCTTGTAGATACCATATTACGTGCGCCTTATCTCCTAAAATACTGACTGGACGGCTGTATGCTTTCCTATAGGTAGTAGAGTACCTCGTATCGTTAACAACTCTTTCTAAACACAACTTTTATCGTATACGCATTGAGTGAGAGGCCCACGGGACCGCTTTATGCTCGCCAATATAGTAGAGTAGCTAGTGCTCTAAGTCGTTACCCAATTTTTCTAAAAAGACAAAGACTATCATTAAAAAAGAAATCGTCGAGATTTTGAGCGCGTTTCCCGTAAGGAATTCGAAGTACGCGTCATGCGCGGTGACATGGATCAACGCGATTATCAGCAACCACCATTGGCCACGACAGAGATAAAGGCCGAAGAGGCGAGGGCGCGGTGGTGGTGGTGAGGGATGCGCCGCAACCGATAAACAAGGTCTCCTCTTATCAATCTCGGCAATGGCAGCGTCGACGCGACTTTCCCGAAATGTCCTCCGGAGTGCCGCCGAGAAATGCGGGGCGTATACACGCCAAACGACGCCTTATCTGAGACCCGGCGCTGCAGCCTGAGGAGATTATCTCGCCCCCTCTCGCTCTATCTCCTTTTTTTTTTCTCTCCATTCAGGTGTTGTTTGCAAAGCTGAAACGGGCGCCCATCGGTGATCGGCGTGTATTTTCCGGACTCATTTTTCGACCCCTGCGATGGCGCAGCAGTATAGAGGGTCAACCTCCTTTGCAAATATGAGAGTAAAATGTTCTACACCTCGAAGGGTGTCCAAAAGCGTGCACTCTATATCCGCAAGTTTCGTCGCCTATAGAGGACGCACAGGGTGGTTCGATATGGCGCCCACAGAGGGTATCGCAGTCGCTGAGCACATGTGCGGCCTGAAATGCAGTTTTTTTTTTTTCTTAGCCTTGCCCTATTTGCAGTCGCGTGTTATGCGCCACCTGGACGCTTCTGAAACTCGGATACGATGCCTCGTTGAAGGCGAAGAGGTCCTGAATGCCTAACACGTCACTTGTTGTGGCGTGCGACCTGCACTAAAGGCGTGTGCCTCACGATCATTACGCGGTTTGTCACGCGAAACCCCAAGTAGAATATATAACATTCTGTGTTTCCTTTCACGTCCTCAGTTTTGAGCGGATACTTATACCCCCGTTTTCTAGAACCTCCCTTCACTCAACGCTTCACTTTCACTTGAGAAAGCCGACGGGAGCCCCATCTCTAGGTGCGGCAAGTCACTGCATATCAGCTATAGTCTGCTGAGATTCTTGAGTAGCGCAGTGTCATTTTCAGCCGAGTGGTGGCGCAGTGCTCAACTCTGTCAAGTGAAGGGTGAAAGTCGAGTCGAGGAGCGTTTGTGAATACGGGGGTTACCGGTGTAAGATTTCGCTAAGATATCGCAATACCGATATTTTGACGCATTTATGAAAAAAAACGTCACAACTTTGCCGCAAAGGCGAAGCAATGAATGCGATAGCAACAAATCAAAAGGTCACGCGCCGAATGGCAAGCAGATCGAAACGTGCGCCGCGTTTCTCACATGCACATATGACGCACGAAACGTACCCATAGGTACAGATGAACGTGAATAAGCGTCTCAATTCTTACTTCGATGTGTCTGAAAAGAGCACCTTTTTTGCAAACGGAGACTGTGCAACGATTGCAGTGACCTTTGTGCGACCTGGTAACTACAACAGAAACGTTTCACGCACATATGACGCACGAAACGCACCCATAGGCACAGATGAACGCGAATAAGCGTCTCAGTTCCTACTTCGATGTGTCTGAAAAGAGCACCCTTTTTGCAAACGGAGACTGTGCAACGATTGCAGTGACCTTTGTGCGCCCGGTAGCTACAACAGAAACGTTCCTTAGTCAAGGCCCAACGCTAGCCAAGACGTACACATGCACTGCATGCTATAGATTAGCGCCGCCGCCCTGCCGCTTCTCCGATATTCTTTGAAAAAATTACGCTGGCGGCCGCGGGGTGGCGTGACAGTCTACGCAACTTGCGAATATTTTACGCCCTTATATCACCGCGTGAAACGGCGTACCCTCTCGGAGCAACCTATGTAAGCAAGCATGACGGTTTGCTTCCCATTCGCGTCGTGCACTATTGAACAGAATGTACCGACGGCAACATTTACTACCACTAGACACGCTCGCTACCTCTCGCTAGCGTTTTCTCCATTAACGGTAGCAAATGTTATCGCTACTACGTAGCGTGTCAAGGTTAGCGGATGTAATTACTTGCGTGCCTGTACAACGCGTGCAAAGCAGGGCTATAATACATTCGTTGGGTTGCTGTTGGTGCGTGTGTCGCGTACACGGCTTATGCCTTTAACATTCTGTTCGGGCCTATGTCTGTGTGTTTTCGTATACATTGAGGATGTCGTTGTGGTGCGTAATTACCAAGGTGGTATCACGGGGAGACGATACCGTGTGGTCTCGCCTTTTTTTTTTTTCAGTTTAGCTTGTCAGTGTAAGTAAGTTACCATGTATTACTACTTCCCTTTGGATCCAAGACACGGCACGAAGGGAAACCTTAAGTGGCGAGTGTCATGGTGCTACAGTTATTAAGTTTGCATTTACTAGCTTCAGTTACTACATATGTAGTAGATGTGACAAGCGCGCATACTCACGCAAGGATATATTAGGCAACTTTTAAAGAGTGGGCGCAGTATGAAGTATTGCACCAAAGATACTCTGAAAAGGGTACATGCAAGTTTTTACACCCTTATATAACTATTTCGATATAGTGCGCCGTTGGCAAAGTATGCAAGCCACAATGGCGGTTTTCGCTTCACATTCGTGTTATATTATTGCGACAAGCTGCTATACCGGGTGCGAGATTGCGTAGCATGCTGCGATCTCAACGTGTTGTGTAGATATATATGGAAACGTGTACTCTCGCCTAAACGAAACGCGGCTCCAGCTCCAAGCCCAGAGCCGGAGCAGCGGCGTAGAGCAGCTTGCTTATTCTTTTTTTTTCCTCGCGTTGACGTCATACACCCTAGGGGCGGAGCTCGAACTCGAGTTCCAACCAATCGCCGCTCGCCGCCGTCCAAGGGCGGCGACGGCAATGTGCTCGCGCGCGTGCGTCTACGACGGTGCTGCGCTTTTTTTTCCTCGTTCTTCCTTCTTTATTTTTTATTTCTATTTCGCGAGCTCGCAAGGGAAATGCGCGTAGCAGTCGTTTTCGAAAGCAGAGCCAGCCACTGGCGCCTGCGGAGAGTGGTGTAATAAAAAGCGAGCGAAAGAGGAGCAAAAAAGGAAACGCGGTTTTGAAAAAAAAAATGAAAGATGACGTGCCTGCTGTATATGGAACCGACTTTGGTACTACGCCCAATGTAGGACGGAGCGGACGTGGGTTGGTTTTCACATCGTCCTGAATATGTGTTTTTTTGTGTTTAGAAAAAAGTGATTTAACGATTTAGAGTACATCGTACTCTACTATGGGAGAGCATAATGCCGTCCCGATTACGCAGAGTTGTTGTATTAGCGTTGAAGCTTTTTATAGCGGCACCCGTTCGTCCCTCGTGGCCGTCGTAGTAGTGTGTAACAAGTGTTACATTTTGACCTCCAAGGCGGTGCCGGTGAGAGATTTCTTCTGCGCGTTGTTGAACAATAAAAGATAGTGCTCAATGTACGTGCCAATGGCTGCGAATGGGGAACGAGATACAAGACAATTCGGCTTTTAGTTAACGCACACGCTGCGAATTTTTTATTGTTCGACAACGCACAGAAGACAAGAAATGCAATTGCTACGTTATACTCGCTGGGCGTAACCTCCTAGGTTTTAGAAAGGTTTAGCGAGCGTTGGGCCGCGGTGGCATGAATACAGTGAACTAGTATATACCATGAACTCGAGGTAGTTAAAGGTGGGAAGTAGACACGAAGCGCAAGCCGTAAGAAAGTGTGCGTGTGCCTCCTCTCGTTCAGTGCTTGGAATGTCCGCTGGATGGCGGTGCTTCCATATGAGGAATATATGATGAAAAGATGCGAGATGGCGGTACTTGGAGTGTTGAATAGGTGGACGAACGGACACACAGACAGATGCATGGCCGGACGCACGGACGGATGGACGCATGGACGGACGCAGGAGCGGATGCATGGACGAAAGCAGGGACGGACGCACAGATGAACGTGCGGACGCACGAACAGACGCACGCTCGGATGGGCGGATGGACGCACGGGCGGCCACAAAGACGCACGCATGGACGGACGGAAGCAAGAACGAATGGACGGACGGATGCTTCGCCCCACTATGCATCATTCACCCCGTGGATATGCTGCCATTTTTTTATAGGAGAATGGCTTATTTCAAAGGTGCTAAGTTCGCCGTTCGGACTTGATTGTTGGTTTGGCTAGACACAGGTTGAAAAGTGCATAAAACGAAGACAGAGAAGACGCCTGGCACACATTAGCGCTGTGTGTGTGTGTGTGGGTCAAGCCTCTTCTCTTGTCTCCGTCTTGTGCGCTTTCGCCCTTGTCATGTTCAAGGGGAATATTTCTTTTCCAGCGGAGCTGTTAGGCTTTTCGTGGCGTCGATATGCGTTAGCAGAAATTATCATCATCATGAACGGCCTTTACCCTTCTACGCGTGCGCCTAGCGTGGGTTTTGCCGCTGCGCCGATTTGTCCGGCGTGGGACGCAGTAACTCGGATGGGCGAAGGAACGACTACAGAGAGAAGGAAAGGGAAATGGTGGATAGATCTGGAAAGAGAGAGAAAGAGGGAAGTACTAACAGAGACAAAAAGAAAGATACGAAAACCGAAGAAGAAGATATATAAAGAAAGAGAAAATAAAGAGAGTCAAGGAAGGCCGCTTTGTTCCGCTCTTGCTACAGACTATAGTGCCCAGCTGCCTTAATTCTTTGTAGGTGAAGACAGTGAATGTGTTAAAAGTTAACTGTATTTCAGTAATAGTATACATATATTACGATTATGGGACACTTTACACGGAGGGCTCCAAAAATTTCGACCACTCAGCCGGGGTTCCATCCCGAGACCTTAGGTTGATCAGTCGAGCGTCGTAAAGACCAGACTGCTGCCAGCGGGTCGAAACGCAAGCAAAACCATCAGCGCTGCCGACTAAATGAACGCTGATTGATTTGTGGGGTTTAACGTCCCGAAACCACCATATGATTATGAAAGACGCCGTAGTGGAGGGCTCCGGAAATTTCGACCACCTGGAGGTTCTTTAACGTGCACCCAAATCTGAGTACACGGGCCTACAACATTTCCGCCTCCATGACTAAATGAACGCTTACAGGGTTACAACAGGCACAAGTTTTCGAGGCTGAGTTGGGTCCACCGTACGAATCTTCTCTATACGACTGCTCTGAGGAAATGCGAGACTCGGGAATTGCTAATTAATTTAACTTGTCCTTAAGGTCAACTTTAGCGCGGCGCACCAAGTGACATCGACTCTATCGATCGTGACGTGAGGCTACATTCTCATTAATGGTGACACCACACGACTACATGTGTACGGTGAGTTCCGATGGAATCAGTTGCGAAAACATATAAAATGGCTGCTTGCGTGCCACCGGCGCAGCCACGGAATGAAACGGCCGCGTAGACGTCATGATATCTTGCGTGAGCACGTGATCGAAAAGCTCCTACATTGTTGTGACGTCACGCTATACGTAATGACCCAAACTGTCTTTCGAAAACATGCTGTAATTAATTTTTCAATCACTATAGGGGCACTGTATGAAACGTTTCGCTCAAGCACGGACACAGATAATTCCCGGTATTGCATATGCGGTAGAACCCCGCCGCGGTGGTCTAGTGGCTAAGGTACTCGGCTGCTGACCCGCAGGTCGCGGGTTCGAATCCCGGCTGCGGCGGCTGCATTTCCGATGGAGGCGGAAATGTTGTAGGCCCGTGTGCTCAGATTTGGGTGCACGTTAAAGAACCCCAGGTGGTCGAAATTTCCGGAGCCCTCCACTACGGCGTCTCTCATAATCATATGGTGGTTTTGGGACGTTAAACCCCACATATCAATCAATTAATATGCGGTAGAGGAGGTGTGAAGAGTGCACATACCTTGAGGATCGGCCGACATTTCTTTCCTTCTGAAATCGGCCGTCGTATGCCTCGTTGCCGAACGCAGCTGGAAAATGCCGTGGTATAGTCATTGTCTTCAATAGATAAGACAGTCGTGAATGGAGAGAACGGATTTGACAACCGAGTCTATATCGCGCGTATACCATGGCAGACTGTGCGGTGCATTCAATAGACAGAGCGGCAGTCTGAAAGCGACAGTCTTGTCATCTCGCCTTTTATCAATCGTCACAAAGGGGGAGTCGCGGCGCTCTTTACGGGCCGGAGTATAATACGACACCGTCTTTTGTGTAGTCTTTTTGTCTTACAAAGCTAATCGTTTTCACTTGTGATGCGCTCTTTTCTCTTATTGTTAGCCCCCGGAGTTCTTTCTCGTGTGCCGCCTTTTGTTTCATCGTTACAACTTAATACCCGCCGTACAACAGCGCCCCCCCCCCCCCCCCCACTCTTTTGTCCGTTCACACAACGTCGTTATGTTGTATATACACAGAAACTCTTTTGTTTGAAGCCGCACTGCGTGCAACTTACTTTCTCTTTTCTATTGTGAGCGACGCGTGTTGGGGACAATATAGACGCGAGGAAAGGGAACATCCCGTCGGAAGTAGCTTTTTGACTATATATATACAAATGAGCGAAACACGTTTGACCGTGTTCTGTTAGAACGGTGCAGTATACTGTTTGATGATCCTGACGACGCGTAGTAACTATAGCTATGGCTCATTTTGAAGGACCCGTCTTCCTCCTTTTCGCTCGTACATGCGAGCAAGACGAACCTGTTCGATTGGGAACTGTAAATCTAAATATCTAGGTTGTTTTAAATACCCCAGAGTGGAGTATACGTCATCGTTAAGTACATCGTATCCGCGAGCCTACCTGTTCACGTTTGTCAAGCACGAACCATAGTAGTGGCGTTAGGAAGCATGATGTATGTCATTTACAAGACCTATTGACAAGTGTCAGTATAGGGCTAGGCAACGTAAAGCTAGAAAATAGGGATAGTTAATAAATCGCCATGTATACTGACAAGTGCTCATTTGCTACTTTTTTAAGAAACCGACTAGCCCTATTGGAAAGCCTCATTACGTCTAGTCAATTAAGCTACAGTAATTTCGGCTAGTTAACAGTTTGCCATATATGACTGCAGAGTCAATAGGGTCAGCTAGAAAAAAAACGGAGGGAAAGGCAAGCGTCATTACGGCTTTGTATAGTAAAGTAAGGTATAGTAATTAGGGTCAGCCATTAGCAACTATAGACATATTCGTTGACAAGAGTCAGCAGGGCTATTTCAAGCAGACTAGCGTTATTAAAAAGTACGAATATCGGGATAGTTGTTAAGTAACAGTGAGGTATATTCGACTAGCTCTATTCAAGAGCGTCGTTGTAGAGCTAGCTGCTTTAGAAGCCTGGAGGTTAACCGACTAGTCTTGTCGACATCATCATCATCATCATCATCATCATCATCATCATCATCAGCCTGGCTACGTCCACTGCAGGACAAAGGCCTCTCCCATGTTCCGCCAGTTAACCCGGTCCTGTGCTTGCTGCTGCTAATTTATACCCGCAAACTTCTTAATCTCATCTGCCCAACTAACCTTCTGTCTCCCCCTAACCCGCTTTTCTTCTCTGGGAATCCAGTCAGTTACCCTTAATGACCAGCGGTTATCCTGCCTACGCGCTACATGCCCGGCCCATGTCCATTTCCTCTTCTTTATTTCAACTATGATATCCTTAACCCCCGTTTGTCCCCTAATCCACTCTGCTCTCTTCTTGTCTCTTAAGGTTACACCTACCATTTTTCTTTCCATTGCTCGCTGCGTCGTCCTCAATTTAAGCTGAATTCTCTTTGTAAGTCTCCAGGTTTCTGCTCCGTAGCTAAGTACCAGCAAGATACAGCTGTTATATACCTTCCTCTTGAGGGATAGTGGCAATCTACCTGTCATAATTTGAGAGTGCTTGCCGAATGTACTCCACCCCCTGTCGACATGGCATCGACTAAATACCAGTCAGGCTCGTGTCGTTCGATAGCGCATTCATATCTCGCTGTTTGGCGCTGCACTTGACAGTCAAGACGGAACCGCCGTAGTTTCGTGGTAGATATACGAGTGATAAGGAAAGCTAGACTTCCCTGTTAGCCAGATTGGTCGGTTATCCTGGAGGGGGTGTACGTTGTGGTGTATAGTATATATGCATACGCTTGCGCACAATAGGGGTCAAAGAGTAAAACGAGTAACGTTTTACCGGTAACCCTGTTACTTGTAACGCGTTACTGCTAACAACTTTTGTATAAGAATCCACTTCGAAAGTGCAATGGTTTATGGCGCACACGTGCGTTTTGTTATTTCTCAAGCGTCTACCAATTCTCTGCAAGCCGCACAATCGTGTTTTAATCTCAGTATGTTCACTTTCCGAACGAAGTTGAGCGAACGACAACAACATACCACTGGCGCGGCGACGCGTGCGTGGAAACTCTCGCACTGCCGCTCCGTTTGTCGCTCTGCGAGTATATACCTCCTCAACCTGCCGCGCTGCTCCGACGGCCAACGCGCACGACGCGTCGCTGACGCTGGCTGGGTAAGGATGGCGCGACGTCGTCGGAGCCCTTTCCCTTCCTCCACCCTTTCTTCTTACTGCGTCTCTCTATCGCTGCGTTCTCGAGAGAGCTGCTGGAACGGGGCGTCGTCGTTCGTCGCTATCTCTTCGTCTTCCTGCAGTTAAGAGCAACGAGGACGAAACGGACCGTGCACGTCCGTAGGATGGAGAGGCAGAACGTGCGTCTCTCCGTGCAAAAAAAAAAAAAAAAAAGAAAAGAAATGGGGCAAAACAAAAAAACGACAAACAAAAAAAGAAAGGGCGACACGGAGGGGGAAGCACCCGCCGCAATTACGGTGATTTTGTGCGTGGCCGAGGGAAGCGGGACGGGTCCCCTTGACCCCCGACCCCTCGCGCCGGACACGCTCTGCTGGCCCGAGCCCTAATTGCCGCCGCCCCTGACGTCAGTGTCACCGCCAGAGCACCCCCTTGCCCCCCTCCTCCCTCCGCCGACCGCGTCTACCTCCGCGCGCTGCATCGGCCGCTCGGTCGCACGAGATGCTAGGGCCTCTCGTTGCATTTCGCTGTGCCGCGCCCGGATCAGCGTTCGCGTGGTGTGTCGTGCGTCCGAATTTCTTTATTGTGTTTCGTTCGTGTACCTTGAATTTCTTGTTATTCAAGCTTTTTGCATATCGGTATACATTCGCGTATTACATTTGTTTGAGTGTCAGTGACTAGACACGCTTTGTCACGATGTTGTGTTATTTTCTGTGTATTCCATGTTATTGATGACCGCCCTATTACTCTTTGAAGTTTGTAACCCCCTTACTCAATGCTCTCATTGAGCTTGTAAGGTATCATAAATAAATAAATAAATAAATAAATAAAATAAATAAATAAGTTTGCGTTCTGAACGCTCAATCGGTAGCACGCACCAAACGCCGTGTGCAATCTAAGGAGCCCGCTAAGCTAAAAGGGTGTGGGTTTGATTCCCCGCCACGACGCCCAAATCTTGACAGAAGTGAAATGCAAGGAACTACTCGTGTGCTTGGATATAAGTGCGCATTGTTTCAACCATTATTGACAATCAAGTAACTTCTGTGGAAGAATGAGAATGGGGTAGAAACAGATTTGGCAGGTATTCTCAAATCGTGAATGGTATACTTTACCGCTTATTCCTGGAGTGTATAAGGTATACGGCAGCTGCATCTTACCGATGCTCTCCTCACCCACGGCTGATACCTCTATATGCTTAGTGTGCCGGCATGCACGGGTAGCAAGCATCGCGACAACTGAACCCTGCACGCTACGCGGCGCTGGTGCCTATCAAACTTTCAGGACATGCTGCGGGGCGTTCGTGTCAAGCCTGTTGACGACTGTATACGTGCTCAAAACTGAAAGGGGGGTGGGGGGCACCCTCACCGCCGACGAATACGTGCCTTAAAAAAAAAAAAGGCGGGGGTACCCTCACCGCCGAAGAAATATTTCACGAAAACCTTCAAAAAAGAAAGTAGCTAACGTGGTTGCTTGGGCGAGTTGGTACGACATGATTCACATAAAAAAAAAAAACAGCGCCAATAACGAGGGACAAGAAAAGGAGGAGACAAACAGCGGCACTGACTTACAACGAGATTTATTTGCAGGAACCACGCCATATATACTTGAGCAGTATCTGAAAAAAAAATAGAAAAAGACAAAAATCAAAGAAAACAGAATTCACCTAACAACCGAGCAGTCATCGTGATAACGCGCCTTGAACGACACGTGCGCCAACGTTCTGAAGAAAATCAATTTCTTTTTTTGATTGATTGATATGTGGGGTTTAACGTCCCAAAACCACCGTATGATTATGAGACACGCCGTAGTGGAGGGCTCCGGAAATTTCGACCACCTGGGGTTCTTTAACGTGCACCCAAATCTGAGCACACGGGCCTACAACATTTCCGCCTCCATCGGAAATGCAGCCGCCGCAGCCGGGATTCGAACCCGCGTTCTGCGGGTCAGCAGCTGAGTACCTTAGCCACTAGACCACCGCGGCGGGGCAAATCTATTTCTTTTTTTTTTTGTGATAGAGCAATCGAAGGCCTGCTGACACTGCCCAGCCGTTCTATTTCTGCAGCCTCATAAATTTCGCGTATCAACAAGAAATGACATCGAAGGTGTAGAGAAGTCATTAACGTTATATTGAAACAACGACGTCATTCGTCGCGTCCGGCTCTGTAAAAAACGTGCTAATTAAGTCTTTAAATTGCACAAATCGTGGAGTCGCTTTTCTACAGTTTTAGTTCACGCGATCGGCAGGCTTCTATCATTAACGCATACTATATGCACAGAGACTTAGTGCGGTTTCCCACGAAAAATAATTACTGCCGCTTTGCCAAGAAATATATATATACGAAAGGAAAAAAAAAGGGGGGGAGCTCGTTTTCACCCAGTAACGTCCTCGTTTATCCTGCGGACGGACCTTGGCATCACGTTTCTGGGCAAACGCGCAGGCAACACGTAATCCAATGGAGGAAGTCTGAAGAATAAAGCATGCTCCAACTACGGCGGCGCGCTAGGCAGCCACATTTAGATGACGCGCGGCGATGCAGAATATTCACCATACTTCGTAATTACTGTAGCAGATATCCGCGTAAGCGTGATATGTAACTCTGCGGTATGTTTGTGCAAAGAGCCTCCTTATACGAAGGCAGTGAGATAAACGGCGAGAGATCTAATTGGGGCTTCTATTTTATTTTGTCCCTTGTGAGATACACGCACCAAGGCCAGCTGTTCGCGGGTGCGTTGAAAACAAAAACAAAAAAAGTGCCGCCATATCCACGAAGTGAATGATGATGAGTGGGCGAAGTTCCGGAGGTAAACCTGGTAAACCATGAATCCTCTGTACATTTTGCCCACTCGATTTCATTACATCGCTCCCCCTAGCGTACGTCGCCGCACTAAATCGAACGATTGCCTTCAACTAATGACACGCGCCATATGTGACATCATTCGTATTTTATAATATCTCGCATCTTTCATCAACTACAAGTACCGCCATCTAGTTTATAACATCTTGCATCTTTTCATCATCAGCTACAAGTACCACCATCTAGTAAACACTACAAGAACTAAACGAGAGGTGGCTACATACAGGAGACGGTACCGCCATCTAGTGAACACTGCAAGAACTAAACTAGAGGTGGCTACATACAGGGGACGCACAGCCCACGCCTTAAGGAGCTTCGCCCCTAAAACCAATTCACAGGTCTTTTGTGCATTTGCCTATAAGAGGACCCGAAGACGAAAACCATCTTCCTTTTTCATGTCAGGCGAGGTATTCTGCACTATCATCGTCATCATCACTTATTAAACATTAGGGCCCCTAACCAGGGCATTACATCAGGAAGGGGGAGGCGGCCACTGATATGACGTTCACAGATCAATACTCTATGATCACTCAGTAGTCGATGTGCACTAGATAGGTCATTTGCCGAGCATCTATAGTGCGCATCAAGTATTGATCCGAATTTTCCGGAGCCACCCCCCCCCCCCTCCACATAAACACACTATACGGCGTCTCTCGTAGTCATATCGTGGTTTTGGGACGTCGAATCCCGTAAATTACTATTGGTCGATTGATTCGCCCACTTGGTAAGCTTTCTGCATTGTGGTTTTGCAAGTCACTGCGAACTTTTTGCATCTCGCCTCGTTTTGCACTACCTCCGCGACCGACACAGGTCTGACGAAGCGACGATGTCATATAATGACGTCATCGTGTGACGTCACAAATTTCGGCGTCTGTGACGTCACGTTATAAAATCATCATTCGGTTTTCTTTTTGTGTCAGTCATGTTTACGTTGTTGACGCATTTCATTTTCCTTGTTTTTGAGGCACGTGAGCTTGTTTTCCCTTCTTCAGACGCGTTGAATTGAATTGATCAAGCAGCTCCCCCAAAAGTCACTCGAACGAACTTGGGTAACGCAGTCGTTTCTCTTTCGGCAACGGATGGATGGCGCCCCGCCGCGGTGGTCTAGTGGCTAAGGTACTCGGCTGCTGACCCGCAGGTCGCGGGATCGAATCCCGGCTGCGGCGGCTGCATTTCCGATGGAGGCGGAAACGTTGTAGGCCCGTGTACTCAGATTTGGGTGCACGTTAAAGAACCCCAGGTGGTCGAAATTTCCGGAGCCCTCCACTACGGCGTCTCTCATAATCATATGGTGGTTTTGGGACGTTAAACCCCACAAATCTATCTAACGGATGGATGGCAGTGCATGAGATCTTTCCTATCACGTGGCTCAGGCCCGCAGCCAGGAATTTTTTCTGGGGTAGGGGGGGGGGGGGCATTAACTGAAGACCTTGACTTTAAAAAAAAAAAAACACCTATTTTCATTACCATTTTTAGGTCAAACACCTCCCTCCATCAGAATTTTGGGGGCGCTGTAGGCGAGGGCTGCGGGCCTGATATGGCTTTTTGGGCTGCTGGGCTCTGCAGCCGTCCTGGAAAGCTGCTTTGGTCGTTTATTAGTGTACATCTTTCACACTAACCTGCGTACATGGATGATGCCGAGGGACATATCTTCTGACGCCCTCGAGTCGTGAAAGCTGTGCAATAAACAAAAAATAAAACGTGGCGCCCCAACGCAGGTCTTGTTTATAATAACACACAACACGTGTGATCAGGGGTGGTTACCTGTTTGTTGGAAGGGTTTACAAAGCCTGTAGGATATTCTTTTTTTTTTCTTATGAGGGTGTTGACCTTTTGGCGCCGTGCAAGAAGTCTTTATAGTACACTCGGTTCCGGCGTTACTCTGGCATAAAGAAAAAGAAAAAAAAAACTAATGACAAAAAGCGGCAGCGCCGTAACTAGAGAAGGCAAACAGCGAGGTTAGAGAGGGTGCAGGAGGGGTAAAACGAACCTGTCACCTCTGCGGCCTTCGGAATGGCCCATAATCTAGGGCTCGTAATAAGCATACGTCACGAGGCAGCCAAACACCGAGACAAGCAAAAGCAACGCGCAGCGTCTCGCATGGAGGAAGCCAACGCTGCAAGCGGATGACGCGCTGCCGGTGTGAAAGAGGGCGGGGGGAAAGGGTAGTAGAGGGAGAAACGGAAGGTGTGTTATCCCTCCATGCCTCGCATACAACGCGCCGCCGCCGGTCCGAGAATGCGCCGCGCGCCGTACTTCTGCTGCTCTCTTCTTCCTGGTGGTGTAAATCATAGCCAATCAAAAGTCAAGCGGGTGCCATATATGGGAAGTGGGGGGGGGGGGCACGCTGGGATTTCGAGTCAGAGGGGTTAGTGGCGGCAGATAAGGGAGGGGGGGGGGGTGCTGGCTGGTCAGCCCTCTCCTTCACCCTTAGGAAGGGGAAGAGGTTGTGGTCTGGCTAGAGGTTACCTTCTTGTCGAACTGAATAAGGGGTGTATAACAGAAAGGGGTCGTCTTTCTCTTTCTTTCTTCCTTTCTATTTGTGTTTGTTAGCATCCTTCGCTTCTCTTGTGAAGAATATTGTCAGTGCTGTAGTATTACCTGGGTACTTCATATATTCTTTTCCGTGAAACGCATAGATCTCTCGCGTAATAGGGGATTTCGTCGTTTATGCGTGTTACTGGTTGTCTCTTCACCTCAGGCAACCCAGCGTGTAAGCGTTAACAGCGTGTGCGTGGAGTCGTTGCCCTCCACAGCGGGGGTGCGGTGTAGTGTTCCCCCCGTTCGAGAGACACCTCTGGAGTGCAGCAGCACACGTGTGGTGCGTCGGTTTGAGGTTTCGTACGCGCGCGTCGACCGCTGGATGGCGCGTTAGTCGACAAAAATGAAGAAGAGGACGAACGCTGAGAAAATGTGTGAAGATCACCGATCTAGCAAATGCAAATGATACGCGGTATATACAAAGCTCCGTTTAGCTCAGCCCCACCCCATTCTCACAATCATATAGACTCTCACAATCATAGCTTTCTTTAAAGAGGCAGGTTGACTCCTCTTTTGGAGAGTGTCCTACGTCACACCACACTCCTAAACAGAGTCAACCTGTTACTTCAAAAGAGTATATATATATATATATATATATATATATAGATATATATATATATATATATATATATATATATATATATATATATATATCTATATATATATATATATATATATATATATATATATATATATATATATATATATATATCACGGTATATATATATATATATATATATTATATATATATATATATATATATATATATATATATATATATATATATATATATATATATATATATATCACGGTACTTTCCTTGTTTTCTTACAGCACTGCTGCTAAGCTGAAAAGAAGATACAGTGCGGCGGCTTCGGATGTAGGGTACAATGCTCGCAGCGGAAATGGACTCGAAGTGTACAGATACCAAAGAACTAGAATGCTCATCGTTCTCGCAGGCTTGGTTTAGACTGTGCAGTGATGAGACTCGATTGATCGGTCAAGCAGGGTTCAATGCGCACCTTTTCTAAAATGCTAGAAATCATAGATGGAACGCCCGAATGTTATCTCACAACTTGCACAGGGATGCTTGCCACTGACGGACACCATTCGCTGCAGTTAACAGGAAGCCGAAATTTACGACCGGGTAGACAGACGATCTTACGAAACTCGGTAACGTATAGTACGGGTACCGTGTGATTGCATTCCTGCAGGGTTCAACGCCCTTGGGGAATACGCTATCTACGAGTCGGGGAGACCGCGTATCGATTTTCAAGATTGACAACGTGGAATGGGGGATGTCCCTCGTTAATTCCAGCATGACCAGCCCGTGGCCTTTCTTCGGACAGGGTTCTTGCTCTCGAAGCACGGATGGGTGCCCGCTGTTCCTGCCCCCCCCCCCTCTCTTTCTCTCTCCCTCTCTCTCTATTTCTCTCTCTCTTTATCTATCTTTCTATCTACTCTCTCTCTCTCTCTATCTATCTATATCTCTCTCTCTCGCACACACACACACGCACACTCACTCGTCGTAGATGTCCAAGCCAAGGCCGTGACTTTTGAGGCGAAGCTGCGGCCTTTGACGCATCCCATTCTCAACCAAGCGTCCCAGTGTATAGAACCAAGCGTCCCAGTGTACAGAAGGCTTCGACTTATAGGTTCTCGCGTCGGCTTTACGAGCGTTGGCCTCGAGGGCCAACGTCCTTCCGCGCGGAAGAAGCTTTACGCATGCAGAGACAGGGCAGTCGGAGAGAGACTCCTTCTTATTGCGTATACTATATAGTGTACGAGGAATAGACGCATCGGGCCGGAAGGCCTCCCCCCCCCCCCCCCTTATGCGGAGCACAGCAGCGGCCGCTACAAGCGACTGCGTCGTGAAATATGAAAAAGGCGCATTGTCTGGGAACGGTGGAGACGCCGCGGCTGTGTGCGGCAGCTGGGATTCTCGCGTCGGCGCCGGAGATGCCGCCGCTGGCGGCATAAACTAGCCGCCGCCTGCCTGGGGTCTCGTCTGTGGCTTCTATAGGCTTCTGTACTGCCCCGAACTCGGGTGGCGGCGGCTGCGACGAACCCTCGATAGGGCCGGCGAATACGTCGATGATTCGGCTGAGTTGCGTGCAGTGTGCGGCATGATTCTGAAGCTATATAGGCGGGCGGCTCCTCGCCGGGTTGCGGTGCTCTTGGATCCCCGGATTGTTTCCCGTTTTCTTTTTCTTCTCAAGCGTGAAAAGAGAAGAGGGTGTTGTAAATTTGGAATGTAGAGTTCGGGCCGCGTATATTCGATGACGTGAGGTGCAAGACGATCTAGGACGAGGTGAACCAGTGATGCAAATGCGTGGGACTTGCATCTTCGAACGGAGACGACATTTTTCGAAACCGCCAGACTGCATATATTAAGGCAAAAGCCCCCAGATGCCTCGTGGAACGAGACCTCAACGCGAGTGATGCAGAAAGTCACGATGTTGCCGAAATGTGTTACGTCATCCTGAGATCACCATGACGTCGCATGATGACGTCATAACGTTACATCACCAAGGTGGGCTGATCCCATGGGCACTGCCAAACCTTGAAACGCGCCCGAAAGCTTCGAACGCCTCCGATCTCGGAGGCAGATCAATACCACGCTGGGTGCAGAGAGCTTTTAACGCGATACCGTTAAAGAGCTCGCTTTGCAGTGATTCCGGAGTTGTTTGTTGTCAGGGAAAAATCATCTTATGCTTTACCGAGAAATCGAGAATGGTACAAATAAAATGAATAATAAAAAAAGTTGAGGGTTAGAGTGGGGATTGATGCCGGGTTAATTTGACTCTTAGTGGGGATATAACCCGGGTCGTTTGCCTGGCAAGCGGACGTTCTACCACACGCCCAACGCCTCTGCTCGTGAATACGGTGAGAATACCTTACTCCGCTTGTAAATGCAGTGAAAGTAACGTGTCTTGCAAACACGGGCGTCCTGTATGCATGCTTCTCAATACAACACGAAATATTGCAGTAATCGTGCGTGGTACAAGCACCCATTGCCATCGGGCGTCAAAACATGTGATTGTCATAATTACTTCGTTGTTTAAAGCAGTTAACCCACTACAAAAGGCACACACGCTACATACAGCACCCGTTTCCTTAAGGGCACGTAGCATAGCAAGTTCGAAAATGTTTCATGTCCTAAGTGTTTGAAGAATGCACCAGGAACAGGACATCGCTGTCGCGTTTCAATTTTAGAGGAGAAGCTTTAAGGGCCCCTATTATTTTATTTTTTTACGGTGGGGGAAGGGGGGTTAATAGAGTACACTAGTTTAGGCAGAGCTGCTGTAGTAGTATGTGATGGCAGTAATAGAAACGACAGAGGCGGGCAGGACGATTGCATTCAGCGGCTTGCAGGTCAATACTATCCTTTTTAAACCAATAACACGAGCGCGCTATGCCAAGCTGCACTGCACGCAACAAACGATCCGGCGCTCTTGGCTTCGCGAACGGCGGCCGAAAGAGTAGTGGAAGTGATGTAGAGGGTGACCAGCACCGAGTCCGCTCTTGCCGTCGGACGCTCGAAACACTCCTTCTACTAGCGGTCGGGTCCCTCTCTTTTTTGGCGATGCCGACGCTGCCGCGAGGTTCTTGGCCGCGGGCGACGCCCTCTCCCTTGGCACCCTTTCCCGCGAGCCACCCGTGGGAACAAAAACAGAGTGAGAGGAGGGTTTCCCCCTCTTCCGCGATGCGTCGCCACGGGCGTTTCCTGCATTTTCACGCCTGTTGCGCGAATTTTTTTATTAGCGTATACGCATTCGAGTGCTTTCCGCGGCAGTCGGATCTACACTCTAAAGAAATATCGAGTAAAAAGGGTGTATTTTTGTCCCACAACAATAATCGTCATCAGGCTTGCGTGCGCTTCCTTTCTTGAAAACTTGGCACTGGCCACTTTCCTATCGAGAATGCAATGTATCCCTGATAATGGGCATGTCGATCGTGACCGGAATGTACCAGGCGCGGGGCGATAGCGCAAGGATGGAACGCAATATAGATGACGATTATTGTTGTGGGACAAAATAACACCCTTTTTACTCGCTCTTTTTTTAGAGTGTATCCCTTGACAAACTTGGCTTAGCCGTGGCCGACCAAGGTATTTTGTTGAAGGGGCTGACAACTAACTTTTGTGGCACCCGTTTTCCTTGGGGGTCAGCTGAAAGCTTAACGGTCAGTGAGCACTATCACGGAGTGATAGCGCGGAAAAATGCCGTTTTAGATCTATTATAGGAATTTTTCGACCCGCGCCGTACGTGTAGTCGTATTCAACACGCATGCTACGAAGAGTGGGCGGTTAAGACGGAAGCGGCTCATGTTTGATTCGCTGCGGTTGTCTGCGCATGCGCTCTGCTGCTCTACATGTCCCACTGTAGTTGCCGCGCCTGCTGCGCTGCTTTTAGGCGTCAACTCGCCTTATCTCGCTAGCAGGCACAGAATTGAGCAGGCATGGTTAATAATATATACATACTCCAGTTTTTAGCCGTCATTATGGTGCCTATGAAAGCGTCAGACTGCGTGCAGAAAGGGGAGACGACTTCGTAACATCAGCTTGATGGCACTGCCACCAGGCTGCGCTACATACCGTTCTTCAGTGACTTTTCAACGCGATTTAACAATATAAATTATTATCAGATTGCGATAAACATTCTTGAAACCTGTCACTTAAATTTAGGGCGTTTGCATTTACACCTTCATTTAATCATACGTTCTGACCAGTTGTCTGGGCCCTTAGTGATAAAACATTTTCCAAGTTATCAAGATGGTATCCTCAGATGCCTCGTCAAATGCCATAAGTGGCTATCGGTGACGAGTGACGCAAAATATCATGTGATGACGGCACCAGGACGTCGTTATAGCGTCTCATTGTCAGCTTAGCTTAATAAACACTGATGTCTTTAGAATCACGGGTATAAATTGGCAGCAGCAAGCACGGGACCAAGTTGACTGGCGGAATATGGGGGAGGCCTTTGTCCTGCAGTGGACGTAGTCAGGCTGATGATGATGATGATGATGATGATGATGATGATGATGATGATGATGATGTATTTTGCAGTACAGGAGCACACCACCTAATACTTCGGTATTGATGTTGCGCCTCAGATATGCGTAATATTTGCTTTTTGATCGACAATGTTCACAAGTATGAAGGCAGCCACCAGTTCAAGATGCCTGGGCGTTCAGCAAGTGCTTAAACTTTCGCCAGGTGGTTGAATCACGGGACAGACAGATACACATACCCAATTTCTGCGCACAAGTATCCCAGGAAAAACCATCTATCGTCTTAAAAAAAACACTCCTGTATATTGCGTTCATTGGTTGCATGTTAAGTAACTCTGTAAAAAGGTAACATCCTCGGCCTCCTGCTATGACGTGTTCTAGCGCGTAATGATCCGGGATCCTAATTTCGTAAATGTCGGTCTCACGCTCAGAATAACGAGACATTGGTTATGTTGATGCAAATACTGACAAAAAAAAAAGGGGAAGACTAAGGAGAAAAAGACGGAATATCTGACCTGGTTTGCGTGTTACTTTCAAGACCTTCCAAATCGTCAAAAGATCGATGTTCTATATTGTTCTTCTCGTTTTCGAAAATCGCAGTTCGTTTGTTTTTTTTTCTTGCGTCGCTGCAACGGCGTTATTGTGCGTACACGTGTGTATGCGAGGATTCGTGACGTATTTTTGTACGTCCGATCGGGAAAGTGCACTGAATAAATCTACAGACTTCTTTTGCGCGTAGCTATAGACTCGACAGCAAGATATTAAATATGTCTTTCTGGTATTTCTCGGTAAAAATCTTTTGCTGAAAGTGGTGTAGGGGGGGGGGGGGAACCCTTTTCTCCTCAACCCGCCACTATAACCTTACCCGCCTTGCACCCCTTTTCCTCCCAAGAGCATAGACGAAAAATGTCATGCAGTGTGTGCCCCGGGTAACATTACGTGACGTCACAAAATTTTCATATTTGTGACGTCATGATGTTGTCGTACGGGGAAGTCATCGCGGGATTAGGCCTTTTTGCATCACTCGCGCTGACAGTGACACCACCGACGATCTACTTTAGCGTTTGATGGGGCATATGAGGCCTCAATTAGCCCAAATAAACGAGACAAAGTGACTTGCGAAAACATGCGAGCATGGACTTGCGAACGAGGGGGACTGAGATTCCCACCTGAAATCACCTAGGGGAAGGGAGTGTAATGTCTCCCCCGTACGTTTGTTAACTTATGTCCACGCAGGCTTTCGACGATGATAGAAGCTATAGGCCCCCCTGATGCTGTGTTTCAAGAACGCTTTACTTCGGGTCTTTGCTTCAGGGAAGCCAGGGACCATGATCCATCGTGAGAGGTATCACACCACTTTCATTTTCTTTCTTTTTTACAACATTCTTAAAATATTTTAATGTGCTAGATTAGGTAGAAGTGTGGCAGCTTGGGCTATTGGTATGGCATGACGATAGTTATAGCGCGAGAACAAAACGACGACACAGAGTCTTTCGTGTCCTTCTTGTCTCTGTGTCGTCGTTTTGTTCTCGCGCTATAACTATCGTCAGGCTAGATTAGGGTTGTGGGGGACGCTGCCACGAAGTACCCCTATCTCTCTCTCTCTCATTAGGAACCCTGCGCCCGCCCATGCCTATAAGCTATTCGGTGAAGAAAGAATTCCAAAATGCGCTCACTTAAGGCGGAACTTGAAAGCTCGACCGCGGTAATACACCGGCACAGGCGGGTTACACGCGCGAAAACGCGGGGCCAACCGACCCAGAAGAAGAGATTAGGAGGGAAGGGAGGCAGCGGGGAAGCCACTTCCGAGCCGTTTCATCCAGGGCCCTCGCTTCTTCTTCTTCTCCTTCCTGGTGTGCCCCTCCTCGGAAAGCGGCAGCAGGTGCATCGTCCGTGCGCGTGAATGCGTGCTGCCCGTCCACAGAAGCAGCTAGCCGCCAGCCGCAGTTCGTTGGCACCCACGGCAGTCGCCCCGCATGCCACGTTTTACATTCGCGTGTGCACCACATAAGGTGTGACGACAGTGCTCGTTTGCCCATGGAACGCAGTGGCAGCGAATTTTCTCTAAATAGAGAATGATAGAGAATAGAGAATGAGAATGTACTATATCAATATGTTCAATATGTACTATATCACTTCAAATGTTTTTTTTTTCTCTTTTTGGTGACGTGTACGAGATGTATTCGAACATGTTTCTTTTATCCGTGACCTATGCGGGATGTATTCTGATATAGTTTTTGCGTTTTTGTTTTGTTATTTCCATATAGTGTGCGTCCTGAGCGTACAGTGTGAAACTTGTTTCCACATATGTTCTTTGTACATGCCAGATATGTAGCCCCATTCCTGTCTTGGCCCTTGGGCTGACAATATGAATAAAAAAAATAAAAAAGAATGGGATAGGCGTACATATGATCGCTTATTTAGATCATAATACTGAAACCACTTTCGTTTCTCGAATAGGTGGAAATTATGGGATCATTTATAGGTTTTCATTAAAGAGCAGTACACATGACGCAAGGAAAATTAAAATGGAAGTTAAAGCAACCTAATTACCACTTTGGGAACCGAACCCACTACATTCGCATTGTGTGCGCGGCGTACCGCTATACCAGTTGCGCTACGGCTCTTTGCGTGTGTGTTTGAGGAGGTACAAGCGTGCTTGGCAACATAGTGCAGCGCTTCGATGAAATAACATGCAACCATGTGTGCAAGCGAAACAATATCACAAGCACTCGATCGTGATGCGGCAAATGCATCTATGTACCCGCTTCCTGTATATTCGAATTCGTCGCTGACGTATTCTGCGTTATCCAAGCACTTTGCGAAGTTATATACTTCTAATAAATGATTTTTTTTTCCTGTGCGCGCGTTCCGTCTGTTTATATGCTCGTGCTAGATCCCGGCCCTCGAAGCACCAGTTATAGTTTCGTGCTACTAATGGGAATCACGTTTGGCGAGATTAATTAAGGTCGTGATGGGGTGGTCGACGACGCGCCGTTGGGTCACGATGTGCGTGGGGTTTGGTGCTGTAGTCGCTATACAGCGTGGGCCACGTTAGATTAAGATCGGAGGACAGGTTTACAGGGAGATAGGGGCCGAAGTTTTCGTCCGATTAATCTGGTGGGTGTTCTCTTTTTTTTTTTTACAGTTTAGATTGGGTCAAGCTAGGTCAACGTCTGCAGCAACCCGTTAATACCCGCATCTAAAAGACGACTGTAATGGTTGTATATACTTACAGCGGTTGCATAAGCAATCGCCAATAACAGAAGTCATCAGGAACAGGAGACACCAGGACGAGGAGTGATCAGGACCAGGATCGAGTCACCAGGAATAGCTGCCCTCAGGACCAGGAATCACTGGAAATGTTGAGCGATTGTTGTGGTGCAGTCTCAACCGACAAGTATCCTCACTGTCGCAGTACGTTCTGTAACTGGGTTGTTGGTATACTGCTTGTGGCCAGGAACGGAGTCACCAATAACGGGAATCACCAGGAGTCATCAAAACCAGGGTCGAGTCACCAGGATTAGGTGCCGTCAGGACCAAGAATCACCAGAAATATCGAGTGATATATGTGGTATCTCAACCGACAAGTGGCTTCGCTGTCGCAGTACGTTGTGTAACTGGGTTGTTGGTATACTGCTTGTAGCCAGGAACGGAGTCACCAATAACGGGAATCACCAGGAGCAAGGAGTCATCAGAACCGGGATCGAGTCACCAGGAATAGCTGCCATCAGGTCCAAGAATCACTGGGAATATTGAGTGATTGTTATGGTATACTCTCAATCGACAAGTATCCTCACTGTCGCAGTACGTTCTGTAACTGGGTTGTCGGTATACTGCTTGTAGCTAGAAACGGAGTCACCAATAACGGGAATCACCAGGAGCAAGGAGTCATCAGAACCAGGATCGAGTCACCAGGAATAGCTGCCAAGAATCACTGGGAATATTGCTGCCAAGAATCACTGGGACTGAGCCACTTGTCGGTTGAGATACCACAGATATCACTCAATATTTCTGGTGATTCTTGGTCCTGACGGCACCTAATCCTGTCGCAGTACGTTCTGTAACTGGGTCTGAGGTATAAGGCTTGTTGCCAGCAACGGAGTCACCACTAACGGGAATCACTAGGACCATGGAGTCAGCAGGACCAAAAGTCACCAGGAACAGAAACCACCAGCACCAAGAGTCACCAGAAACTGCAATCGTGTGATTATGATGTTGGCATTCGTGCGCTCGTTGCATGTTTGCACCGGTGTACAAGTGATCTGGGAGTCTCTCGCAATCGTGTTGCGTCATGTCCAACACCCTGCGTAAAGTATAATAAATATAGTCTCTCGCGTTCATCCATGCATCCATTCGCAGTTTCACTATCGGTTTGAGCTACCGACCAGCTCGCCACGCTCTTTAGGAGGAGCTCGTGAAGTCGCACGTTATGTCATCGATTGTTTGTTTGATTGATTGATTGATTGATTAATTGATTCATTCATTAATAGTATCACTTACGATCTAAGCTGCCGTAAGTGATACCATGAATGTTCCATATAGGCCGCTAGCGTTGAGAGCTCGCGAATTCATACGTAATGTCAACCCACTAATTAATTCGTTCGTTCATTCACAGTTACGCTAACGGTCGAAGTTACCGGTCACGTGGCCGCGAATTTTTTTTTTTTGGGGGGAGCGCGCGAAACGACACACCGAATTCGATACGTGCCGCGAGAGAGCAAGGCCGACGCTGTTTTCACACCGCGAAGGGGCGGCTTCTCCGCCGATCGCGTTTCCTGTATTGACGAGGGGCGAGCGCTTATCTCACAGCGCCCTGCGGCAACCGCCGCCGCTTGCGGTAACCGAGACGCCGGAAGTGCGAAAACCTCCTCCCGCTGTTCCTCCTTTCGTACACCTTCTCCGTGCACCCCATTGGCCTCCAATTACGTCGCGAAGAAATCGATCTACGGAGCGGGACTCGGCGGTGGCATCGACCAGCGTACTACTACGACTACTACGACCGCCCGGGGCGAGTCCCTCGCCCACCATCGGCGTTCGCTCTCTCTTCTCGCCGATGGAGAAGAACAGGTGCGACCAGCGCGATCGGTTTGGAGGCCGTCGCCTCGGCTTGCAGTGTTGCCAAACACTTCGGGTGAAAGCGTCGCGCAGGCAGGCGCCGAATACCGGTCCACTCTGCTGAAGACGAAAGCGTTGTTGTGGGTTAGGGAGGAAGTGATTCTTAAATGAAAAGAAGAGAAAAGTGAGCCCCGTAGCTGTCTCTCAGGGGAAGGACACCTCAACAGTAGATCACGAGGGATGGGGGTAAGGAGGGATTAAAAGGATAGGATTAAACGGTATAGAGATAGAGAGAGGGAAGAGGAGAGAGCGAGGCGCAGGGACAGCGACATCCAGAAGTAAGGAGAAGATATGAAAGATGGACATGGTCGCAGGAGTCAAAAGACGGGGCACCATTCGGCGAGAGCTCTTGTCGGCGTCAAGAGGTGGCGTAGGGCGAGCCAGTCGGCCAGAGCTGCGCTGTCGTCGGAGATCGCGGGGGCACAACCGGTAGGCATGAAATCCTGCAAATGAGTCCGTTGTATAGGTTAGGAAGTAGGGCAGCTGTGGCATCAAGCGAGATGTTGGGGTAGTCAGCCTACAATGGATCTGTGGTCCACTTTCTGAGGGCCGTGAAAAAACTGGTACATTCATGATTTATTCTTGGTGAAACGCCGCCTGCCTCCATCTGAAATTTGGGGGTTAGGGGAGGGCTAAGGCCCGATTCTTTGCAGGCCTGCTACAGGAAGTTTATTAGGATAGATGCCGGACTTTTAGAATGTGTCTTGAGTAAACTCGATGATTGTTTTTTAGCGAAGAAACGGGAGCCTTACTTGAAGGCAACAGAATCGAACGACCGCCTGTGCAATCCTGCCCTGTATGTTTTTCTTTCCCTGTGTATTGTTTTCTTGGGGGCGTAGCCAGAAGTTTTATTTTGAAAGGGAGGGGGAGGGATTCAACTATACTTTATGTATCAGCGTGCGTGTGTTCGTATGTGTGCGTGCCTGTACGTGTATGCGTGGAAAGATTTCGAGAGTATTTGACCCCCCCACCCTTTCTGTTTGTGCCCATGTCCCCTTACCGTGTTTAAGGTAACAAACTGGACGTACAGTCAATTTAAACTCCCCACATTTCCTTCATTCCTTCTCTCTCTCTCTCTACCAGGTTTTAGAAAAATTAGTTCTCAAATTTGCAAGATGTTTCAGTGCGCGAACAAAGGAAAAAGGACAGGGTAGACAGAAAGAGCGCTGACTTCCAACTAACTTTATTTCACAGAGTGGCAAGAATATATACTGCTAAAAAGGATGATAACAGAGCATGAAGGTAAAAGGCACGCCTAATCTACACATCAGTAACAAAACACGTGTGACAGGTCCTCTATTGCCTCAAAGCCCAGCTAGGTAATCACGTTCAGCCTGTGATAAAGCAATCGATGATGTGCTTACACATTTATCTCCTAGCAAGTGTATTTTTTCGGCTTCAATAATTTCTCGGGTAAGCTGGTCCCTAGTTCTCAAAGATTGATCGGTGAGCAGACGTAAAAAAGTTTGTCGTTTTTCTTTCCTAATCTAAAATGCAAGCTTAAACTCAAGGGTTCACCTGGCGTCTGGGACAGTTTTCTCGCCCCGTTTGAGCGCGCCGCGCGCCCGTATTTCTTTCGAGCCTCGTCGTTCCGTTGCCGCGACTTATCTCACGGCATTTTGGCTCCCGGTACCGAAACGATGTACTGGTAGACCGCAAAGGCTCTCTTCGCGACATGCCACGCTGCAAGCCGCGACTCTGCGTATAGCCATCGGCATCTCTCCGTCCCGCATTACTCAGCATTGCTGTATACTGATAAGAGCTCGCCAGTTAGAAACAGTCTGGCAGTTGCAGCACATTGGCTTGGGACAACTCCTATACAGGACACGCTGTTCGACGTGATCCAACCAGCATCTGTATTCGTTGAGAACAATGTTTTTTCGTGGTTCTCGAAGAACTGTACATCTTTATTTGTGGCGAGGTATATATATGGCTCCGTCCTCCCAACCAACCAACTCTTTTTTTTCTTCTTTGCCGCGAAGAATATATTTTCGTGCTAGTTCGGGCTGTGGCAATGTAAGTAAACGGAAGAACTGTCATAAAGCAAATAACGATAATAGAATTAGTATTCCAACGCTCGTTGATGCCCAACATGCTTGCTGAGAAAGAAGCCGTTAAGCGGCTTGGTAACGGGCTTATCCGTATTATCGGCCTCCACTTTGATGTTGTGATTATTTGTGTGTTAAAATGTCTAAAGCTTTCGTGGGCAAATAGTCTGCAAGACTCGGCTCCCTAATTGTGGACAGCGCGCAACAAGAACAAATGGACTTCTCTAAGCCGCCATTTTTCGCATATATTTACTTTCTCCATGCCCGTGTTTCTTTTTCGTCTAAGAAGTATAAATGAGCTAACATAATCGAAACGCAAAGCAGTTATGTGCTCCTGCCCCCCCCCCCCCCTCATAAAAAATAACCTTGTTTGCGCTGTTCCCGAGTCCATTCTGCAGCTTAGAAAGGCTTTACCCGAAATTTTTTTCGGGGAGGGGGGGGGGGGGGGTTGTAGTAGCAAGAATATTTTTCGGGGGCTGCGAAACAGCTAACGTTGGCAATTAGTGGTCGATCTGGAAACGTGTAAATATCTTAGTTTCGTTTGAAGGGTCCATGCATGAAAAAAAAATTGATGGGGGGAGAGGGAGGGGGCCAGAACCTTCTCCACCCTAACCCCTTCTCCTAGTTACAGCTTTATACGAACGGCCGACCACTGAAATGGAGCAGTTAAATATTACCTGACAGCCAGCCGAGCCAAAGCGGCATGTTTGGTGAGAGGCAGATTAGTTTGACATGAGGACCATTCTCCCACCAGCTATAGTATAAACACTCGCGGAATGATGAGAGGCACTCAAGGAAGAACTAAATCGGCGACAATAAATCAATAAAGCGTGTCCAAGGTATTGGAAACACAATGAAGAAGACAGATCGCCTTCTCAAAGGAATGATTATCAGCTTTCAAAGGAATGGATTTGTATCAGTGGCAGATCTATTGAATACGAACAAACGCTTAAGTTCATGCGGAGTCTTCTGGATTGCTGTACAACATCAGCATGGTTATAGCGTTAAAGCCGGACAGATTCAACGTAGAATGTGGCTTGCCAATCGAGAAATGGTATTTCGTGGTCGTCGTATCACGTACCTGTTTGTTGCATGATGTTGAATAGACGTTTGCACTATTAAGTTATTCTGTATACTCTATACATACCGCTGCATGCCTCGCTTCGTTCTGAAAAATGAAATGAATGAATAGCGTAATCTCCATTAGCCTTGGTCGAGCATACAGTCACGCCAAGGCGGAGCATGCCTGTTATACGATGCCTGTATACCTCAACCTTTTAAGCGGTTAAAACTCAAAAAAACGCGGGCTCGCCTGACGCTTGAGAGACTGCGCGTTAATGATGCGAGCCTAGATGCACTAAGCGGGGCGACATTCGTGGCTCGCACGCGCGCATAAGCGTCCGCAGTGGCACGTGCACGAAGACACACTCATTTCACACTCTTGCCCAAACACAATGGTAACGGTTAATTCACCCGGAGCTGGGCCTCATATCTTCAGCACCTACCTTGACAGGCCAGGCGCTACCGGTCTCCTTAAGGGCTAGTACAAAAGAGAAAATAAAGGAAACATGTGAGGCAGGAGGAGGTGTGGAAGTGCCCTACGTAAGCTCACGGTCCCTTCTCTCTCTCTCGATTCTTAAACGAAACCACTGCAGCGCTCTCTCTCTCTCTCTCTCGATTATTTAACGAAACCACTGCAGCGCTGCAGTCGGATCAGAATGTCGCTTCTACAGGTTGCACGGAAGTGTGTCCCTGACGCCAACAACAAGGCAGGGAAGGAGGTAGGCGCGCGTGATTCTTCTGTCGCTATCTTGACCACGCCGACTTTTTCGAGCGGCCCCGGTGTCAACCCCCGAAACGAGCTAGAAGAACAGGAGAGGTAATCAGGTCTGCTCCCTTAACGCTAACTGCGCCGGTGGTGCACCATGATTCGTTGCGTGTGTACAAACTGCATGACGATGATGACGCAGCAGTTGGGAGTGGGTACGACGATAACAGAGACGAACGAGTGGTGGAGAGGATGGTTGAGGGGATAAGCGAACAAGGGGGGGGGGTCGCGGTTCGTGGATCAACGTCCTCCTTGGGTGCGTGCTCTGCTGCCAGAGCAACAGCATTTTGCGTACACGTCTACAGACGCACACGTCGGGGACAGCGCTAAGACAGCGGCGACGCATGCGGAGGCAGAAGCACCGTCCTGGGAACCTCTCCGGCGACGTCGTCCTATTCCTCGCTTGACCGCCGCTCTCTGGGCGCCGGAAATCGTCGCGTAATTGCGGCGCCCTTTGCTGACCCCTCGAAGAAGGAGCCCCCGCGACGACGACTCCGGATGCGGACGTTCTGCAGTACGTGCGAGGAGACGCTACTCCTCCCTCCGCTGTGGCAGGGCGGCTTCGTCCTTCCTTGCTGCCGTGGCTAGCGGCGAACTACTGCGGTAGTAGCCACAGCGGCAGACGTCTCGGCAACTGCGACGATGCTCCCGAAAGGCGCCTCCACGCCTCACCCCTCACCCTCTCCATCTGCGTTATTCTTCCTGTAACACCCTCCTCTCTGCTGTATGCCAACTGAGTTATGATAGTGACCTCGCAAGCTGGAGCAGCGGCTGATCTCGACCCCGCCAGATCACGGAGTCGGACGTTATTACGTCGTGCCCCTTCCACGGTTCATCTCCCGGCACAGCCAGGGAGATGCGCGAGGCGTCCTGCATCGTCACGTGCTCATCCGCCCCATTTTGTGGGAGGCATATTAGTCGCGTAGGCAGACGTTTGGGGAAGGTTGGTGTAGGAAGGGGGGAGGGCACGGAGCACAACCACTGGGTACGCCACTCGGCCCTATTGGTTTTATGGTTGCATGTTCGAGAACAGGATTGCTTATACCTCCTTTCCTACGTAGACTGTGACAGTCTCCGCATGCCTTATGCTCATTTTAAAAGTGCGACATGGCAGATTTCTTGATGGAGGCTTCGCAAATAAGTGATTTTCACTGCACGCGGGATCAGCCGAATATTTTTTTTTTTTGCATGCATGTCCATTACGTCTTACCCATGCTTTTATATGTCCATGTTTTTTTTTTTCTTTTTCTGTGCATCCACCTTCACGCGTTGTATTTTTTTGCTTTTGCACGCTTGCTGTCTGTTGGCAGTAAGAGACAGGCACCTGTAGTCAAGTTGATATGTGGCTTTTTATCTCCCTTCCTGTTATCTGTACCTCGTACTAATGCGAAACAAGCCGAAGAAAAAACCATCCTGATTTCTCGAAATGTAAAGCTTCTAGTTGAGGAATGATCCGGTTGTCTTGGTCCCGGGATCAAACCTAGAGCCAACGCCTTTCTGCGATATAGGCAGCTAGCGTGAGGGTAAACTAGTAGGAAACTCTAAGCATATCGACTAGAGTATTACATATTAGTTTTGAAGCTTCACCCTCGCACCGCCGTCGGAGCCTAGAGGAAGGTACTCGGCTGCTGATCCGCAGGTCGCGGGATCGAATCCCGGCTGTGGCGGCCGCAATATCGATTTGGGTGCACGTTAAATAAACCCAGGTGGTCGAAATTTCCGGAGCCCTCCACTACGGTGTCTCTCATAATCATATGCGGTTTTGAGATGTTAAATCTCACATATCAATCAATCAGTCAATCAATTAATCAGTCAATCAATCATTCAGTCAATCAATCAATAAACTTAACCCTCCTAAAGGTGAGCCCTACGCATGCCTATGGTCGTGGTTGAAGTATACAAATAAAAGAAAGGAATAAACAGAATTAAAAACAACAGAAACCGATATCAGCAGAATCAAACGTGGTATAGTGTACAATACTAGCGATAAGGCAAGCGCGAATCAGCATAACCTTCAATGCCTTTTACAATAGAGTGGATTGACGTCACTGGCGTAATCGTGGCCGCCATATAAGGGTACTGTCACGTGACATCGCGACAGGTCCCCGTTGCACCGAAATACAAATCGAAAAATGCTTTCGTTGAAACACTTTGATTGATGATTGATATGTGGGGTTTAACGTCCCAAAACAACCATATGATTACGAGAGACGCCGTAGTGGAGGGCTCCGGAAATTTCGACCACCTGGGGTTCTTTAACGTGCACCCAAATCTGAGCACACGGGCCTACAACATTTCCGCCTCCCTAGGAAATGCAGCCGCCGCAGCCGGGGTTTGATCCCGCGACCTGCGGGTCAGCAGCCGAGTACCTTAACCACTATAGACCACCGCGGCGGGGCTTTCGTTGAAACGCTACCACAATGAAGTTATGCATAATTGGTTATTACGCGCGTATGCTGACGTCACCAGAGCTATCTATGACACTGTGAGAAGCTGTTTTTACGAAGTCGCGGTTGGTCTACCTATATAGGTCGCTTACATTGTTCAGTAAACGAGCTTACGTGAAATCGAATACGATCACCATCGTGGGACAAGGTCAACCACAACCACCACGATATTCGCTAATTCGTCGACATGCGTCTCTTATCGCTGTAATGGCGCTATCGCTTCGATTCCGAAGGCGCTCGCCTTCGCTTCTTCGTTGGTTGCCTGCGCATGCGTGCTCTGTTATGCCAGTTGCCAAAACAATTATATGCTGGTTTGTAGTAGTTGAGCCCGAGGTGGTCGCAATTTCCGGAGTACTCCACTACGGCGTCTCTCATAATAATGTGGTGGTTTTGAGACGTCAAACCCCAGATATCTATCTATCTATCTATCTATCTATCTATCTATCTATCTATCTATCTATCTATCTATCTATCTATCTATCTATCTATCTATCTATCTATCTATCTATCTATCTATCTATCTATCTATCTATCTATTCACCCATCTATCTATCTATCTATCTATCTATCTATCTATCTATCTATCTATCTATCTATCTATCTATCTATCTATCTATCTGTCTATCTATCTATCTATCTATCTATCTATCTATCTATCTATCTATCTATCAGTAATGGTTGAGAAAATTTGAGAGAGAGAGATGGCGCGCGCGCGCCTTTCTGCTGCACCCTTATCGTCGGTGGTGTGAGAGATAAGCAATCATCGCGCATTGCCAGGCACTCCTGCCCGCACAGCCTTCTTATCTGGTCGCCGATAACTGTCACATGGTATGCTTGACACTTAGGTGTAGCGATACTAGGGCCACGATTAAGTGTTTGAGGACTCTCGTTCGAGTCTAATTATTAGAGCACGCTGATCTTTCGTGCGGCGGCCGTGCAGTGGTCCTGCAGGCGGTCGGCACTTGCAAGCAGTCCGAAGAACAATGTGGTGTGGCCAGTGCGTGCTCCGCACGAGCAAATTCAGCCCAGCGATCAACGTTCGCCTGCTGAGCCAGATTAAATGACGCCATTGGGAAGCGTAAATTTCATCGCCTGCCCCCCCCCCCCCCCCCTCCATCTTTCCTCTTCATAAACACATATACTCATTCGCCAAGTTCGGAAGAAATCATCGCAATGCATGCTTCTTCACAACGAGCTTCTTCACAATGGCCAGCCGTATGTCCCCGGTTTCCGGAAGTAAAGTTTCGGAAGTAAAGAGCTATGTGAATGCGACATCGAGGATCCGTTCGCCATCCCGGCTGTGGCGCCTGCATATCCGATGGAGGCGGAAATGTTGTAGGCCCGCGTGCTCAGATTTAGGTGCGCGTTAGAGAACTTCAGGTAGTCGAAATTTCCGGAGCCCTCCACTACGGCGTCTCTCATAATCATATCGTGGTTTTGGGACGTTAAACCCCACATGTCAATCAATCAGGATCCGTTCGCCATATCTGTCACATACTTACGTCGCCTTAACCCTGCCCGATAAACATCAACAATGCAGGTCCGTGTGAGTAAAGCTGTTGTACAGAACTGGTACCCCCTTTATATTGTCACGGGGTTGAGAGAATGAATGAAATAAATATGTTTACAGAGTATACAGGGAGAGTCAGAGGCAGCTGCAGCAAAGATGTTGGTACTGATGCTGATGACCTCAGATGGATGGCGCTCACCCACAGAGGGGGATGGACCAAGAACCGGGCGGCAGGATAATGGGGTACAACAGCGAAAACAACAACAGGAGCGCGGTCGCTTTCATCGTCTTTGTCGTCTACCTGACGCTCTCTCGTTGCTGATGTCGTGTAACAATATGATTTGACCCACCGTTGTGCGTGATTACGCTACAAAGGCGAGGAGACTGCTCGACTGTGTGTTTCGAGCGCCTAGGGCAGCAGGTGCATAGTTTATTAATTGCGACCCATCTATGGTTGTCCTTTAATTGCTTTTTTCTCATTCTGCAAGTTCTTGTAGTGCCTCTTTAAAGAATTCAAGCCAAAACTAACCTCACCCTCAGATGAGAAGGAAGACCCCCCCCCCCCACCCCTCCTTCTTATAAGAGTACTGTGCTCTGGATTGACCCCGTTTCTTTACAAAACTTGCGGGTCTCGAGCTTTCTGCGCCTTATCTTCGGCCCGCATCGATATCGCACACACATTCGGCCCATCGGGACAGACACCGTAACACCAGAAGCGCCGCCATAACGGCTGTCCGCGGAACCATTAGTGACACCGCTCGGTGCATTGAGTCACGCGAGGGTTTCGGTATTATCTGACCTTTCCGATTCACCCCTTTTTTCTGATCGCTCGCCTGCTTCCAGCATTTGCGCGCCCGCGGGCAGCCCTTATTCCTCCTAACGGCGTCCGACAGACCATCGATCAAAGGGAGAACGAGGCTCAGCCTTGCCTACACGAAAGGATAAGGAAAAAAAAGAAAGACCTCCTAAATAACCCAGGACATGTGCCTCCGCCTAGCGGTTATCGAGGAGACAAACTGAACAAAGAAAAAAGGGAAGCTGCGGAGAGAAGTTAACTGAACCCGGGGTTCCGGAGGGGGCGGGTCCTCCGGACGCACACACGAAGAAAAAAAAATAACGATGAGACCCAGGATTGGGCGTAGGGGGCGTGGCTTCGGGGGTTGAACGACCCGTTCTTTCTCCTCGTAACGACACACGGAGTATGGGACTCCCGGAGAGTGGGTGGCGTCCTTGGGATCGGATCCCAGACCAGAAAGGGGACTCGGGTCATGCCGGGGGGCGGCGCCTAACGACCGTCGCGCTATAAAACCCCCATCCGAGATAAAACAGAAATGACGAAAGAAAAAAAAAAAAGAAACTCCGGGAGGAGAACCATTTGCCAGTAATGGTGGATCCGGGATCATCGGGGCCGCAGCGCCCTCTATGTGTGTGCTGCCCGCGTTACGCGCAAAGCACGGCGGGGGCGAAGGCGGAAGCACACTCGGCGCTGATAAGGCAGCGCGGCTGGACCGATCTGGGCCGGCCATCTGGGTCAGCTGCCCCGCCGACAAGCAGCGATGCAGCCTCTGGTCTGAGCGTGCAGCTGGGAAAAAATACGCGCCAGAAATAAACTCCACGAAACGACGAGGACTGTGCTTTGCACAGCTCTTCCCCGCAAGTCGTCGTACAGCAGCAGCTGTGGCAAGCGACGAAGACTCGCGCTGAGGGGAAAAGACAAAAAGAAAAAAAAAACAGAGCGCGCAAAACCCCCCCGCGGTGCGCGAAATCTCAGCGGGACGTCCAACTGCGCGCTACGGCAGCATGCGCCGTGATCCATCAGAGCCGAGCGCCGGCGGTCCGACGCCGCCGACCCGTTGTCGGAGCCCGTGGTCCGGTTCGCCAGCTGTTGTCAGGGGTCTGTGTAAAAGAAAAGTTTTTTTTCTCTTCTTTTTTACAGCCTTTCACTTCTCCAGCGTCGTCGGCGAGAGAGGAGCGAGCGGCGGCCGTTGCCTTCAGCTGCAGCGCACGAGGCCGCCGCGCACTGTCAAGCTGCCAGTCAACGGAACGCGGTCGGGGAGCCCGCCTCCCCCGCACGAACCGGGCGCGACGCAGCGCCGCAACTCCGGCGTTGCTGCTGCAAGCAGCGGGTGCGCGCGAACGGATAAGCCGCGGACGCTCGAGCGCGCGTGCGCAACGCGCCTCCTCTCCCATTGGCCGCGCGTCACGTGCTTTTGACGTACGACGCCGCGCGCGCTCCGATTGGCCGCGTCGGACGCGCGGGGGGGCGGCTTGGCGCTGAGCCCGAAGCATGGCCGCACGGTCGGCGGCGCGCGCCAGCGGAGTGCCGGGATGCAACGGGAGCAGCACGATCCGCGCGAGCTGGAGCTCGCTGCGGCAGCGGCAGCGGCCGCCGCCGCCGGCGGCGAGTGGGCGCCGCGCTGGAGTCTCGAACCGCCGCCGCCTCAGCAGCGGTGTAACCCCGTGAACGTCGTCGGTGTGGTGGCTCCTCCGCCGCCGCCCGAGAGTCCGACGCAGCAACAGGTGGCCGCCCTAGCGGCGGGCAAGCGGAGCGCCGAGCAGCGCATCCGAAGGCCCATGAACGCCTTCATGGTGTGGGCCAAAGGGGAACGCAAAAGGCTGGCCGACGAGAACCCGGACCTGCACAACGCCGACCTGAGCAAGATGCTGGGTGAGTATAGTCATGTAGACCCCGATGATCGCGCCCATGATCGGCTCCTGTCAGCGTGCTGCTTCTTCTGGCCGAGGAGATTACGCCCCTCTTTGGTGTCTGTGTGTGCGTGTGTGTGCCCCGTGCGAAGGAGGAGGCTCCGATCGTCGGCGATCAGTATTGCGTATACCTGCGCGCCGACGGAGTTGGCGATAACGGTGTCTCGCCTCCCCCCAACCTCTACGAGGGCCTATGGACTCGGTATACGGGGTGTGACTGGCTAGCCATTCGCGTTTTATAATTTGTCTGCAGTGCACCTGCAGGTAGCAACGTGTGACTGCACCCATGCCACATTTTCTATGGTGTATTTCATTCAAAAAATCGGGAATGCAAGCGTGTCAGCTGTGTTGCTGCCGCTCATATGAGACGCTGGGAAAATTCTCGGCAGTTTGCTTTTCGCTCACTGTTTTCGTCCATCCACCAGTCTGTTGGTTAGCTGAGGTGGTGGATGGATCGTCGAACAACCGTTCCTGAAAGGCGTTTTTCCGCAGTCGAATGCCGAACAATGACAAATTGTTTGTACGTTCTTTACGAAGCTTTATTTCGAGAGATCAGTCCAGGTTTCATTTGTAGCGTTGTGCTACGAACTTGTCGGATGACTTTTCTTTTTTTATATTCATCTTCTTTACGAGCTATACGCCACATCGTGTCTATATAGCCTTCTTTTCTTTTGTTTCTTTATGCCTTTTTATTTTTATTTCGTTGCTGCTATAGTTACAGAGTTAATTGCGCTCACAACTATAGATTACCGAGGCTTCAAAACCAGTCTCCATACCACCTTGTGGAGACCGCGCACGGATAGGCTACATTCTGGAAGCTATAATAACAATAATCGAAAATTCGGAGATTCGTTCTGCTATCGGTTGTTAGGTCTCTCAGTTTCGCCCTGGTTACGTGATCACTAATCCGCACATCGCCCCACGGCCAACGCCACGCTGATTCGCGCTACTTTCCTCTTTATCTTCGACTTACAACGGCACGATTGGGTCTCACAGGATATGTCCGGTTCCCACGACCCCTTCTCCTGAACTTTCACTTTCTGAGCGCCGTCTTGCGACCTCTTTGGCCCTAAACGCGAGTGCCTTCCGTTTCCTCTGTGCCGTCCTAAACCATTTTCGACCGTACACGCTTGTTCAAATGCACTCTGAAGATTCGTCTCGGAAGCACACAGCGCCACCTAGCTGTTAGGTTACGCAACTTCGTGGGAGCCTCCGTGAAGAACCCTCTGTTTCATTGAAGCACTGTGGTGAAGGCATGCGGTTCAGATTATTTTTTACGCTGTCGAAACTTCCTTTCTTGGGGAGCATGGAGTCTTCGTTATTCTCAACGGGTAGAGATAGTTGGTTTGGTTTGCTTTTATTCAAGGCAAAATTGAACAAGATTGCCTTGGGGGACACGACTAAAGGCTAAGTAAAAGCCTGACTAGGTCGTGCCACCCTGGCACGACCTAGTTACGACCTTTCGTTACGACCTTATGTTACGACCATATCGTTACGACCTTATGTTCACTGATATCATTAAGACGTTATGTTCACTAAAAAGCGCGATCTATGCACATTTGGTTGCGCCCCCAAACACCCTCAACGTGCTCTGTATACACGCGAAACCCATTTTCATGCGTATACACCCATTATATGGAGTGTCGCGTTGAGTCTTCACGTGGTCCTGTAAGACGTACTTCTGGAAGACGTATACTTCAAACATATAAAAAAGCGTTCGCTTATAGCGTAAACGCGACACGGATTCGTCGATGTAAGGAAAGGCCATTTCACGAAGTTTCACTTTCAAAGAAAGCCGTTGCTCAGCTAGATGCTTCTCTCGAATTCACCGCGTTTCTGAGCGTCGTGAAATTCTCGGCTGATCATGATTGGCAGGGTTTGTTTCTTTGTGAGGTTCGTCTTCCAATGATTAAAAGTTCATTGTCGGCGTACATTGGAAATTGCCGAGTATTCACTGAATTATTGTTAATGCGAGCGATTCCTGAACGTCGCGATATAGGGTTAACTTTACAAGCATCGCTAGAAAGCAGGTGGCGCTTCTCTTTACGAGGCTTACAATCAAGCGCCGATAAAAGACGTGACTACGCATTTCGGTTAAACTGGGTTTAATTGATATTCACGCCGAAATTTCTTATCGTGAAATCGTCATACCCATCAAGTTTCATTGCCGAAATTGTACACTTCACTGGCGACTCACAGATTCAACATGCATACGTAGCCTGTTCAGTATACATAACCTGTTCAACAACGCTACTCATTCGATAGCGGCACCTGTTCACAAACGACAGCCGTTCGTTAAGGCAGCCTTGTACAAACAGCAACCTCTTCAGTGTGAGGCACCTACCGGTTCGCTAACTAGCGCTCGTGTCTTTCGTGTCCTTCTTGTCTCTGTGTCGTCGTTTTGTTCACGCGCTATAACTATCGTCGCTAACTACGCCTGTTCAATAACGGCACCTGCTCACAAACGACGTGTCCTATACCGGTTCACCAACGAGACCTTTTCAGTTACGGCACCCGTTCAGTCTATGGTATACGGCACTTACTCGCTGACGACACACATCAAGGCAGCCTTTTACTAACAATTTCCCTTCACTAAGGCTCCTGCCGGTTTACTTATAACTACACCTGTTCACTAACGTCACCCGTTCGTAGTGACACCTGCCCCCGTTAACTGACGGCGCCTGCTGGGTACATGCACCGACGGCTGTTCATCTTGTTCCTGCATGGTGGCAGTATATACCCAACACCGCTGCTTCGCCCTCCTTGTACGTCCATCAAACTACGTCAAAGGCGCACCCACTCGTGATCTTTGAGCTATCCACTCACGTGTGAGTGTGCTCATGTGCAGCTGCGCCGGTGTCGTGACAGAAGCACCAACCTATATGCACTACGTGTAAAACAGTCCGTATGCTGCTGCGCTTTTAACGCACTGCCCCATGAACCTGTTGCGCACCCGAGTACACACACACCGTTCAGCTGTATACCTCGAAGGAGCACAAAGTTCTGACGAGGACCCTTGTTCTATATACCGCATATTTATGAGCAACTATCTATACCAATCGCTCTAAAAAAGTGTTCCAAGGTCGGCGGTGGTATTCATTTCATTTCATTTATTGTACCCTCAGGGCTTACAGCATTGCAGAGGGGAGCGGGCACTGACGAACAATGTTAAAGAAAAGAATACATAGACAAGACAAGACAAGACATTAGAACATTATTAAACTCAGGAAAGCAACTATTATCAACTGCAACTATGTTATACAGCCAGTAGATTATACAAGAAAACTAACAACAAAATTAAACGTTTACATTTCCAACAGCAAGTATGTTATCGAGCGATGTTTTAAAACTGCAAGGCGAGTTAATGGATGCAACTGATTGTGGGAGGTGGTTCCAATCCTTGCAAGTTTTAGGCAGGAATCAGTGTACTTCTTTCTCATTCGCAGTTCGTGACTCCGGTGTTAGGCTCACGTTCCCTACGTCTTGTCAAATCTCTCCCATCGCCTCTTTTTTTTTTGAGCAGTATGGCGGGTATCGAAGTGCGCGAAGACCCGACGAGAGCCTCGATTTCTTTCATTTTTTTATGTTTGTCGTATCTTAATGCGGTATGATGCGAATCGTTTTCGTATCACTCACTTCCGCCTTATATAGTGTCACCGGCGATACCTCCACGTGTCGCGCGGTATAGAATTTTATGCGTTACATGCAGTCGTGTATACCCGCCGACTCACTTTCGCGATAGCGTCTCTCTGCGTGACGTATACGCTCGCTCGTCCAATAATTACCCGCATTTCCTCGTCCAACCAATCAACGCCCGTTCAAATCGATACACGTGTGGCGAGTATCTCCTATAGTTAGAGCCTCCTGATTCGGCGCTGTCCACTGGTGTAGGAAATCTCCGAGATGACGATTTGCTTGAGTAATGTGTACCCGCGTTTTGTGTATAAACCCTTGGTTTACACATAAACCCTTGGTTTACACATAAACCGTGGGGCTTAATATATAGACTTCGAGTGTGGTGATTACGATGCATGGTACACCGTTACAGTATAGTGGCAATGGTGGGACGGGCATCAGAGAAAAGAGCAGCAGGAGAACACAAACATACGTAGTCATGAGCATGATAGGGCTCCTATGTAATCATCGATTACTTGTAATGTAACGATACGAATGTGACCGTATTGATACGCAAAAGATGATTTTCCGCGTGAGCATGTAGAGTTATAAACACTTTTTGCGGCTGGCAACTGCGTTTAGCCAGTATCATATTCAAAAGCTGATTTCAGTGTTCCCTGATATATTGTTCGTGACTGTACATTGATATGCAGCTATATGAGCGTGGAGCACGCGGTAACACGTTATAGGTCCTGCTCGAGAGCGATATCCTTCGGTCTCCGTGACCTGCCGATTTATTTTATCAAGAGCGTTCAGCGCCAGCTTCATTACGTAAAAGGCAAGACTGCGAACACAGATTGTAACGACAAAGTCTGAATACTTGATCCGTTTTCGAAACCCGCGAAGGTGGAAAAAAAGACAAAGAAAAAAAAAAACAGCCGTTTCGCCCGCTTTTGATGTTTGGCATTTCTTCGTGTACTCTTTCACGGCATCCGAGTTTATAGCGCACCTGTTTGCATACCGCAACCACCTCATCGCAGTCGATGGCTCGCAGCGGCGTCAAACTGCTGAGATTCCGTCAGATCTTTTAAATGTCAAACGCTCATCGTGAAAAGAAGAAAAGAAAACGAGAGACTCGGGACGAAGATGGTACAACCGTACTCTATATATAATTTCGCGCGGAGCCATTTTCACGCTTACTCAATCACGTGATCGGAACACTGGCTAAAGTCACTCAAATCTCCGACGCTATATACACACCGAATGCGTATACTGATTGATATGTGGGGTTTAACGTCCCAAAACCACTCTATGATTATGAGAGACGCCGTAGTGGAGGGCTCCGGAAATTTAGACCACCTGGGGTTCTTTAACGTGCACTCAAATCTGAGCACACGGGCCTACAACATTTCCGCCTCCATCGGAAATGCAGCCGCCGCAGCCGGGATTCGAACCCGCGCCCTGCGGGTCAGCAGCCGAGTACCTTAGCCACTAGACCACCGCGGCGGGGCCCGAATGCGTATACTATAGAGCATGAGCAAAATGCGCCGTTCTTTGTGAAAAGCGCGAGAACTGAATATCGCGACCGCAACATCTTCGTCGCGTCCCTTTTGACAGTCTGTATCTTGCATACGCTTAAAGACAGTCGTAAGGTGGTGTTTAGTATTTCACTTTTGTATCTCTTCTTTTCACCTTTTTTTGGGGGCTAAGTGAACCGTAAGCGAACTTGTGCATCATCTGTAATCAGGCTTTCTTGTACTTTCATTCCGCATACCGACGATTTCAGCCCGCGGTTGTTAATCATAGAAATTACGATAGTTTTACAACGAAGAAATACACGGTGATGTAATCACTGTTCACAAGAAATGCCGCTACGAAGTTCGAATATAACCTTTTGTGGCGGCGTAGTCGTACAAATAGGTGAAGAACGAAGCAAATTTTCGTCGACAGCAAGGAATCTTTTTGCTGCAGTGGTATACAGTTATCACGGTGCTCGACTGCTGGTCCGAAGGTCGCAGGTTCGATTCCTGCCGCGGTGACCGCATTTCGACGGAAACGAAATGACGGAGGGCCGAATGCTGTGTAGTGTGAGTGACCGTCAAAAAAAAAAAAAAAAAAAAAAACCCACACCAGGTGCTCAAAATTTGCGGAGCCCTCCGGCGTGCCTTATAATCATATTGGTTTGGATCGTAAAACCCTGTAAATTAATACTACATTAATTTATGAAATCCCCGCCTTTGTAAGCCCAAGTGAGCATGCCAAAGAAATTATTTGAAGAGGAAAAGGAGAACAAAGGGTTAATAGAATTTGAGTTCATGTGCTGGCGGAATTAGGTCACGATCGTCTCCCGGGTCACTTGAGAGGACATTCCTGTATACGTCCACTGCGGTCAACAGCTATCAGTATTATTAGAACAGACGGCTTTGTCGTTCCCATTGCCTTGTACCTTCACGATTCTATAGCCGTCCTTTGTGTGACGTCGTCACCATGATGCCGATGACGTCAGACACGGTGTTTCGAAACCATGTTTCGTATTAAATGCTATACAGACATAAATTTGAGTCGTCCACCGGTCGTACATATACTTCATTGCTGTAGCCACGGTTATGCCAGGTTCACCTGTCCCTATGGCGCGAAATTTTACACGCACACCTACTAACACGTATACGTAAGGAAGGTTCTAACGCCCCCCTGCTTCCCTCTTCTGAAAAACATCTCTCGCTACGCTCCTGCTGTACTTGTTACTTAAACCTATGTAGACTTTCGATATGCCGCATTTTCTCGCATATAACTTGCCCATGCATAGAACGAGCACCCCTAGAGCTTCAACTCTAAAAACGAAAAAATGCACATGTCATCATTATCATCCTAAGTATGACTATATATATATATATATATATATATATATATATATATATATATATATATATATATATATATATATATTATATATATATATATATATATATATATACGGCACGCGTGTCTACATGTGGACGAAAGCGATGATGAGCGATTTGGCGGACACCAGGTAGTAGACCTCTGGCTTTACTCGAGAACAAAGAAGACGATCTTGCGGCTCAGCTGTTGAGAACAGGCTGCTTTCGCTGTCTCAAGGTGTACCTGTGTTTTGTTCGCGTTGTACCGCGACACAGGTGGCGGGCCGCAACGCTGCCTGATGCTCCACACTCCCTCTGGGAGCCGTTCATTGAGTCCAGACGCATACTGTCACCAGTTGCAACTCCTGTGCATCGCTTCAGTCGACTTTTGCGGTGCCTTGCGCTTGCCAGAGCTCACTCCCTCGCCGGAACCTCCCAGGTACCGCTCACCTGAACCAACGCAAGCTTGCAACAGGTGCCCCAAGGCAGCGTGTTCTCAAGATGATGATGATGATGATCCTTGATACTCTGGCGCAAACCCACAAAGGGGATCGGCCAAGAACCGGGCGGGAGGATCTTAACTAAAAGGCTAATGGTTTTTCAAACAAAACGTAATTTTGGGCTGAAAAAAAATATAGAAAGAAAAGCCGAAAATCGGAAAAGAAGTATATCGGAGCAGGGAGCGATGCAGGCTATCAGATGCGATTTCAGACAGCTGAGCCGCAAGATCGTCTTCTTCGTTCTCGAGTAATGCGAGTTCTCAAGAGCTGAGCCGCAAGATCGTCTTCTTCGTTCTCGAGTAAAGCGAGAGGTCTACTACCGGGTGTCCGCTAAATCACCCATCATCGTTTTCGTCTACATGTAGGCACGCGTCAATGTTGTTGCGAACGACGGACCGATCCCGCCGAAGCCACCACTGTTGCGAAAGACGGCGACGCCAACACGGTGCCGATGGCGCCACTGCTTCCGACTCCGCCGGGAAGGTCACCAGCCGTTTGGTAGCGTATGTTTCTCAGCTCGCGACTGCTTCTGCGCAGAGCTGATCAGACGAGCGGACGAGACGACGGTGAGTCAAACAAGGTTTATGTACAGCATATATACAGAGGCGTTACAATTTCGGCACTGGGGCCGACAGAGACTCGAAGAGCCGAGCTCTTCTCTCTAACACATAGTTCAGCCTTTCGCCTAAGACCGCTGACTCACACACATGTCGGCACTCCGACACGGGGACTCCTCTCCTAGGACCTCCGATCGCGACGCGCCGCAGGGCTTCTTTTATTTACACCGGGTCCAACCAAAGTGTCCAATCAGAAGCGCCGCTGGTCGTCCGGGCAGATTCCGCCAATGGGGGTCGCCGCGCCATGCGTCAGACCACCAGGCACGAGAACGCCGGCTCGCTGTCACGTGCGCAACTGACTCACTGCACGTGGGCCAGAGGAGCGCCGCGCGTGTTCACGCCGTCGAGGTGATCGCGCCAGGCAGACTGCGGGCTGGCCTTGACCCAGATTGCCTTTTTCAGAGGCACGGTCGTTTGACGAGGACTCGCTGGCATAACAGCACCCCCGCCGCCAGACAATGCACCGGAAAGACGAGCTGCTTCCACGGGGCTCGGATGTCAGGTGCGCTCGTTCGCCAGGTCCCTCCAGGTTCGCCTCCAGGGCCATGGGGAGACTACAGCTCCAGACTGTTCCGGGAACACATCCCATTTTGACGACGGATCCCAGCTCCACGGGCTTGTCGCCACAACTTGCTGGCCAACTTCGCTCGTCTCTTCCGACCATCTTCGGTTTCAGCACTTGTCGATGGTTCTGCAACTTGCTAAGAACGGTTCGACAACAGACAACACACGACACAAGCAAGTGCCCCTCGGTCACCCAACAGAACACCAGACAAAGTATAGAACAACAAATACCTATCTACGTGTCTATCGGAATTTCGTTCCCTCTACATCAAGAGGCACATGTGGGACAAAAGACTCCTAAAGTAAGAACTTGAATTTTTCACAATTATAACCCCGCAACGAATTAGAATACCACATAAAGTTGGCCCCTTGAGATCACTCTGAACGAGAGCGCTCAGCCCAGGTCGTGATGAGGTCAAATTTTGCCCCGAATCGCCAGCGAGAAACCGAAAGGTTGAGAAGTTACTAGCTGGAACGCACTGCTCAATGCACCTGCATTAGCGTTTACCTTTCCCTTTTTTTTTTTTCTTTAGCGAACGTCAAAGTTGCGCTGTGGAGCAACATGCTCCACCTCAGTAACCGGCCACTTTTAGGCGACGATACCTATGCGGCACCAAGAGCGGCTCACACTTGCGACGTTGCACAGGGGAACAACGATACGGCTTGCTACTGATTGACTCCTCACCGCTTAGCTCGATATCGTGTTCGATCACCCTCATGTTTCCGGGGCGGTCCGAAAACACGTCTTCAAACTCGGAACCAATCTTTCTCAGGTCCTCTTTCTCAGGTCCTCCTTCACTTAAGCTAGGCTCTAGGTTTATCTGCTCCCGGATCACTTTCGATCCCCCTTCAATTACCTCACTAGAACTCAAATTTTCTGCTTCCTCTTCCTCTGAAGCACTTAAAAGTAAATTTACGACTGCTTGATGTTGAACATTGGGTTTCATCAAGTTGTAAATTTTGTTCTGCCGCCTTCCTACTTGCACCTCATAATTTGTATCGCAAGGCTTCGATAATACTTTGGCGGGCCCTTCCCAATCAACCTCAAGCTTGTTCCTTTTGGATGGCTGCAGCCGCATTACCTGATTATCAACTTCAAAAGCGCGCTTCTTTCCCGATTTCTCGTAGTGCTCCTTCGACAGCACTTTTGCCGCGTTTTTCTGGCTTTCCACGAGCGCTTCAATCGAGAGATCCTCACTCTGCCCCCGAATGAGCGTCTCTCGATCAACTCTCGGCAGCTCGCTCCAACTTTCCGCTACAGGCGAGAGCGTTGCAACCCTCTCGCTCTGACTCAATGGCGCCACGTCGTCTCCCCCAGCGCATACCGCGCCGGCCGCTCCCGCGACGGGCCGCTCGCGTGACTGCTCACATGACTCATGCGGAAAATTTCCCTTCTGGGGTTCCGTCGACCCGCCGACAAGGTCACTTGAGAGTTCACCGCATGGAACCAGGTCCAGCTTCCGCGAAAGCTTTCGCGCTTGTGATCGCGTGGGAGCCATGCACGCTAAGTTGGGGAAGAACGATTTGCCCTGCTCTTTGAGAAGCTGCTCCGAGTTGTTGGAGAAAAGATAAGAAAAACGACCATTCAGCGCGGCAGACACAGCTGCTTCGGTGCAAAGCTTACCGAACGGGCCTTCAATGACAACCGTGGCGATTGGTAAGCGAACACTCTGCACCTCGGCGACTTGCCTAATCCACGCGCATTCTCCTGTGAAGTCATCCGGAGACACCAATGAAGGATGGACAACGTCCATGGTTGCCGCTGAGTCTCTAAGTGCTCGGCACGTTTTCTCGTTGACCCTAATTTCTTGGAGATACGGCTCCAACAACCGAATGTTTTTTTCTGATTCTCGGATCGTTGCGAAGGCAAACTTTTCCTGACAGTTTCTCGCGATGTGCCCTTCCTTTTTACAGTTGTAGCAGATTAGCGGCTTCCGTTTGTTTTCCGATTCGAATGCCTGTGTGGTAGAAACCTCACTCGATTTCTCCGCTTCTGCTTGCCCTTCCCCTACACTGTCCTTAGTAAGAGATGGGTCCTTTTTGAAATTACGGTGCGGAACGGGTTTCCGTTGATCAGGTTTCCTTGAAAAGCTCTCTTTTCTCTCATCCTTTTCAACGCGCACTGCCCTGCTATGCAACTTTCGGCGAGTATAATACTCCTCAGCTAACTCAGCTGCCTTATTTAACTGTACTTCCCCAAGTCTGTCCTGCAGCCAAAGTCTGACATTATCCTCGATGCAGCGGTAGAATTGCTCCAATGCAACGCATTCCACCACTTTATCGCGATCATCATAAACACCTTCGCCCTTGAGCCATTCAATTAAATCGGCTTTAAGACGAAACGCGAAGTCAACGTGTGACTCATTCCCCTTTTTAGCATACCGGAACCTTTGCCTGAAAGCCTCGGGTGACAACTTATAACGTCTCAAGAGCACTTCCTTAACTTCGTCATAGCTATCAAACGCTTCCCTCGATAAGCAAGTTATCGCGTCGGACACTTCGCCGGGAAGAAGAGCTAGCAGGTTCCGCGCCCAAAGAGACCGCTCCAAAGCGTTTCGCTCACAGACGTGTTCAAACTTGACGAGATACTTCGCCATGTCCTCGCCTACTACGAACGGTGGCAGTTGGTCCCGAATTCTGAAACCGCTGACCTGAATCGTCGGAGAAGCTACGCTAGGCGCCTGCGAACACTGTAGGATTGCCAATTCTAGTCGTTTCAACTCTAGGCGCTCTTGTCTCTCGGCCTCCTCGCGCTCGCGAGCTTCTCGCCTTTCTTCACGTTCGCGAGCTTCGCGCCTTTCAGCCTCCTCACGTTCGCGAGCTTCGCGCCTTTCAGCCTCCTCACGTTCGCGAGCTTCTACTTCTCGCCTTTCAGCCTCCTCACGGCGTGCTTTGATATCCACCCAGGCCTCATCGACTTCCTCAGCCGACACTCCCTCATCCTTCATGATCTCAAGGATCGCTTGCTTTCGTTTCGCACGGCCCAAGGTAATGCCGAGTTCCTCACAAATTTCGATGAGTTCCTTCACTTTAAGGTTCTCCATCGTTCACACTAGCCTCTTGCTGTTTGCCCCTGTTAAGAATCTACTTGCCGTACCCACTATAAGCCTACTAGCAAGACGCGCAAGCAATTTTTCACACTCCCGTGTTTACCCCCTCCGCATTAACTTTGGTTTCAAAGCGCTTCGACTTGGCTTGAAACTATCAAAGCTCACTTCAATGCTTCACACAGCCCTTCTCTAAACTACTACAACCTGAGCTAGAGTAGTCTGGTGAACTGAGGGGAAAACATCAGGCACTCACCGCATCGATGTCGCTGACGCCGGCCGATCCCACCGCTGCCACCACTGTTGCGAACGACGGACCGATCCCGCCGAAGCCACCACTGTTGCGAAAGACGGCGACGCCAACACGGTGCCGATGGCGCCACTGCTTCCGACTCCGCCGGGAAGGTCACCAGCCGTTTGGTAGCGTATGTTTCTCAGCTCGCGACTGCTTCTGCGCAGAGCTGATCAGACGAGCGGACGAGACGACGGTGAGTCAAACAAGGTTTATGTACAGCATATATACAGAGGCGTTACAATTTCGGCACTGGGGCCGACAGAGACTCGAAGAGCCGAGCTCTTCTCTCTAACACATAGTTCAGCCTTTCGCCTAAGACCGCTGACTCACACACATGTCGGCACTCCGACACGGGGACTCCTCTCCTAGGACCTCCGATCGCGACGCGCCGCAGGGCTTCTTTTATTTACACCGGGTCCAACCAAAGTGTCCAATCAGAAGCGCCGCTGGTCGTCCGGGCAGATTCCGCCAATGGGGGTCGCCGCGCCATGCGTCAGACCACCAGGCACGAGAACGCCGGCTCGCTGTCACGTGCGCAACTGACTCACTGCACGTGGGCCAGAGGAGCGCCGCGCGTGTTCACGCCGTCGAGGTGATCGCGCCAGGCAGACTGCGGGCTGGCCTTGACCCAGATTGCCTTTTTCAGAGGCACGGTCGTTTGACGAGGACTCGCTGGCATAACAATGTGCTCCATCTGTAGTTGTTAACGCTTTCTTGGATAGACTGCGCTTGGCTCTTGAGCCGAAAGACGCGGCTTCGGCCGCGGTGGTCGCATGTCGACGGAGGCGAAACGCTACAGGCGCATGTGCATTGTGTGACGTCAGCGCACAATAAAGAGCCCCACGTGGCCGAAGTCACCGAGTTTCAGAACTGTACACTACAGAAAATCTGGTGTTAGTGTCTGTGGAAACATTAACGAATGGCGCTTCGACCAGCATTGGAATGACGGATTCGGCTGCATGGACTTGGTAAATAGATCTGGCTAATTTTTTTCCCTTTTGTCTTTATGTCGCCCCGTGTGGCCTGTAGCAGCTTTGTTGCGAGACGATGTTCAGCAGTTTAGTTCAGCCGTCCCACTTCACCACTTTGATTTTTTTTCAGTATCACCAATTTAAATCGGCTCATGCCATGCGCCAAACGATCTTTCGTACGAAACAAGTCAAAACACAACGATAAACAAAAGCAAAAGTGCGATCTAAGCCGAAAACACGAATAGGCAAATCCGCGTATACTACCCATTTTTTCCCATAGTGACCGACAGGGGCGCAGCAACACTTTTCCAAGAAAGCATCCAATTGCTTCATCGGAGGGGTGTATTGCCTCACGAAATGAAGTTTTCAGAATCCCCCAAGTACGAGCGGAGTTGCAGAGATTTGTCGCACGCTGTAATTGCTCTCACCCCGATGAACGCGATAGAAATGAGCAGAGAAGGATGGTGGGAGGGAAAGAAGTGACGTCATGCACTCGTCAGGACATTAAGCGTTTTTTTTTTTTTTTTTCAACACGCGGCTTCCTTTCAGTGTGATCGCGACAGGGCGAGGAGACACGTGGCGACCTCCCGCGATGGCTGCAGTAACGTTGTAGCTCACGATTCCAAGTTAGCCAATGGCCGTGAATTCGAGTATATGACGTAGTCGTTCGTGTCTATTACGTCATTTGTATAGAGAAGAGGGAACGATTTATAGCCTACTTTGCGAATTGATTGCACAGGCCACGTGCTGTGCTGTGATGTCTTGCTCACGTGTTCTCAGGAGCCATAGACTACCGATCGATAATGTTTTACGACCGTGCTGAAAGAGTGTTGGGGCCCCCCTTGAAGGGTCGCAGCGCCACAGTTACCCCTGTAGTAAAAATGGGGAACACTGTTGTCTAAATTAACTGCTGAGCCCTCCACTACGGTGTGCCTCATAACATGAAGTCGCTTTGGGACGTTAAAACCCCACAAATCCGCCAAACGTCAATCGCATACCTGTGAGTTTGTGTAGTGTCGTGTCGAATTGAAAATAGGCGCTCATAACTAGTTAGCTTTTATACTCTTCGCATTTGGAATCCTGCTGATTACCGCTGCATAGAATGGGTGATTGCGTTTGTCAAGTTTGACGAGTACTAGTACATTATTTCGTTAGTGCTTTTCAGCCCTTCGCTGTGTGCACATAGGCATAATCGTTTGTTTTCATAAAATGTCAATGCGAAACTCTTAAATGACTCATCGAACGCGAAATTTGACTGTCGGCGTCCTGCGTCGTTGGCGCTAGAAACGAGTAATGCGGAAGATCGTCATGCGATGACGTTAAATATGTCACGATAACGTCGCAGATCGCCTAAATTTGTGACGTCATTGTGACGGCAGTGATGCCATAGTGCCGTGTCACCTAATAACAGGTGATGACGTCCCGAGATGCCATCGTAGCTTGGTCCAACGTGGCCTCATCACGGAGGCAGTGTATAAACAGGTGAGGTGCATCGGCATAACGTGTATCGCTATCAAAGGTGCAGTTCCGGTCGATTAACTAAATTTGTTCGCAGTATACTACAACCTTACAACCTCGAATTCGTGTTATAAATGTGCATGCAAGGGTTTGTTTCTGCCAGCAGACGTCTTGCCGTCTCATAGGTGCGCAGGCGAGTATAGTGTGCCGTTGAGGGTAATAATTGGTGGGATCCCAAAACCACCATATGATTTTGAGAGACGACGTAGTGGAGGGCTCCGCAAGTTTCAACTTCTGGGTTTTACTTAAACGTGCTCCGAAACCTGAGCAGACGGGGCTGAAAAATTTTCGCCTCCATTGAAAATGCGGCCGGGATTCGATCCCGCGACCTGCGGGTCAGTATAGTCGAGCATTGTAACCTCTAGAACACCGCGGAGGATTGAATGTGCCCTTAGATAGTAATTCGACTGTTTCATTTTTTATATATATAAAAAAAATGTGATCGTACTATAATCCCGGCTGCGGCGGCTGCATTTCCGATGGAGGCGGAAATGTTGTAGGCCCGTGTACTCAGATTTGGGTGCACGTTAAAGAACCCCAGGTGGTCTAAATTTCCGGAGCCCTCCACTACGGCGTCTCTCATAATCTTATAGTGGTTTTGGAACGTTAAACCCCACATATCAATCAATCAATCGTACGATAGAGCGATGTCGAATTCCCCGGCCTCCCCCCCGTTACACTTGTGTAACCACCGACTTGAACAAGCGACTGTAACAGCAATGTCACACTCCGCGAAAGACAAGACTGGACTATGACTGAGTGTGCGCGCGTGTGCTGCCAAATGTGCCTGTTTTTCTCTTCCCTCTCTACTCTCTTTCATCCCCCCATCCCTCTCCCATGCGCAGGGTAGCAAACCGGCTGCCTATAGGCTGGTTAACCTCCCTGCCTTTCTTTTCCCTCTATTTTCCTTCCTACTGGCGCGACGAAATGACGCGATGTGATTGGGCAGCCGTGCGTCGAAGATGTTTAACACGCTCGGGGAACTCACCGTGTCAATTGGTCAATGACTTATAGCGTTCGTATATATGGGGAGCTTGATGTGGCGGCATTCGTCGTGCTGCGTTTGTTTATTTCGGGAGACAATGCCTCCATAATGGAGATACAGGGGCAGTCCAACAATGAATGACGTATTGTTTTGACTCCGCACTCGCGTCTACCTAATCGTAGTACGTCCTCCTCGCCCAAGTCTGTTGAAAGTGGAGAAGAGGGCCTTTGTATAGTAGAACAATTTTTTTTGTTTCATTCTCCTTTCGACGTTTCTTTCCATTTTTTTTCTTTCATAGATGTATTCGTTATCGCGGAACTTAGTTACCTTATCATATATAGCCGAGCTGACGCTGCAGTTTTATGTCGTTTGCGCGGGTCGAATTGCAACTGCACCGAACGGAAACTGAGTGAATCGTCTTGCCATGTCTTGCAGGCAACGCTACAGCTCGAAGCCAGCTAATTAACTACGTGAAGCCCCGCCGCGGTGGTCTAGTGGCTAAGGCACTCGGCTGCTGACCCGCAGGGCGCGGGTTCGTATCCCGGCTGCGGCGGTTGCATTTCCGATGGAGGCGGAAATGTTGTAGGCCCGTGTGCTCAGATTTGGGTGCACGTTAAAGAACCCCAGGTGGTCTAAATTTCCGGAGCCCTCCACTACGGCGTCTCTCATAATCATATGGTGGTTTTGGGACGTTAAACCCCACATATCAATCAATCATTAGAAGTTATACGGGACGAGATTAACTCAGGCTTTGATTGGAAGGTTGCAATCACCATTCATGTGTGTTCGTGTGTGTGTTTGTATCTGTGCATGTGTATACAGATTATTGTCCGTAAGAAAGTTGGGCGCCGCCATATTGGACTGTTAAGCCGAGGTTCCCGTTTTTTTTTTGTGTGTGTTTCGCGACGTAAATTAATAAGGCCTTGAAACATCCTATGCACCATCCCAACTGTTTTCGTGCGTATGCGTATATCGTGACACTGTTAGTTTATTTGTTGAATATTCAAAGCACAAAGATTAGCAGTCCAACGCGGCGCTCAAACGCACCCATCAAATAGTCTATCCACGTGTAAGTTTCAACATTTTGGTTGGGGTAAGGTCTGTTCTTACGATATACCTACGAGCTCCAATGTACCCACTGTTAATTAAACCAAGAGTGATTAAGATTTACTTGCGTTCTGTGGGGTGGGGGCAGTAGACATTTAATGCGTCAGTAACTAAATGTTACATGGTGACGCACATACCTCTCCCGCATTTCGCGAAGCAATGATCTACTACTGTAATCGTCTGCTATACATGTCGTAGATGCGCAGGCTAGATAGATACGCTCGCTGGAGTGGCAGTATGCCTTTGGGCACACTCGCGCCTGGGCAACGACGCGATGCCGATCAAGAACTTGGTGATTTCGATGAAGCTGAGAAACGAGATGCGATGATTGAGGATGCGATTGTAGCAAACTCGCGATTGATCTATGGAAGAAGTAGTTGCAATTATTAACAATCGATGATCTTGATGGAGCCGGAAAAGAAGTTGACGAATCGTATGGTTATGAGGATGACGGCAGCGACAGGATTATGATAACGCACATCAGTGTCGTCATAATGATTATCTAGAGGTACTAAAAGGATGAACGCGTTTCCTACAGCACAGCGGCGGCGCACCGCCAGCTGTGCGGTAGGAGTGTTTTGGGGATCTCGCGAACGCTCTTTCGAATGGCTTTCTTTATTTTATTTTTTTCTCTCACACTTTTCTTTAGTTTCTTGCTCGTGCGTTTTGTTTTTTACACGTTCCGAACTCGCCAATTAGTCTCCGTCGCACGTCGCAGCTGGTACCTGAAGCAGACGTCTCACATTCGTTTCTCGGTTGTTTTTTTCTTGAGCATCCAGAGCCTGCGAGACTCTCGTTTCAAAAAAAAAAAAAAAAGTTATTTTCACTCTACGCGAACCAAAAAAAAAAAATGCAGAGTGAGGGGTTTGAAGTGTGTGCCCTTTGCCTTATTAAAAGATGAAGCTGATAAGAGCAGTCACTTCTGAAATGCATCTCCTCGTGGCTAAGGTCCCATCATGCGTTAGGCCTTAAAAAAAAGAAAAGAAACATGCTAGAGGATGGAATGCCATTCCATCGGCATCACTTCCGAGCACACTGCGAACGTCGCACACGTCACAAGTGCTGTGTATTTTTTTTTTCTTCTTAAGTACCTGCGAATACAAGCTGAGGTTGTGGTTTAAGCACTGTCCTTAAGGGGACGCCTAACCGGATGAATGAATCATCGTGGATAGCGGCAAGAAAACAAAACAAAACGAAATAACGCCATTTCATCGAAGCTCCGTTAGCGTTAAGTTTTGTGCTATATATAGGTCGAGAATAGATATTATCGAAATAGAGCTGTTACAGGAGAAACTTCAGCGTTCCTTGAATTTAGGGTTCATACAGGCGAGCCTGTGGCACTTCTACGTCACCGCAATAACTGTGACGTCACGGGTTCGAAGATTTTTTTCATTATTTATTTCCGTATTTGGGCTGTCGTTACTGTTTTCGGAAATAATTTGCATCTGTGACTCTGCGTATGGTCAGAGGTGGTTAGCCCATACTTTGGCCTAATGTGCATCCCGTCCTTACCGATAAGAAATATTAACTATTGGCACCCGAAGACGGCGTAGCAGAAACTGATTACGTCGTAATCGGCTGCATCGGGAACTTACGACGTGGTGTCGCCGCCTGTCTATTGCTTCCTATGCTGAGGTACTAAGACGAGGCATTTTTTGGTATTGTAAAGTAGTTATTAAGTAATACAGCCTATGTTCATTTCAATACAGTGCGATTCGAAGCCCTTTCATAGGTCAGATTTCTGACTTTATATAACTTCCGTATGTCGGCTGCTGGCCCGCAGGTCGCGGGTTCGAATCCCGGCTGCGGCGGCTGCATTTCTGATGGAGGCGGAAATGTTGTAGGCCCGTGTGCTCAGATTTGGTTGCACGTAAAAGAACCCCAGGTGGTCGAAATTTCCTGAGCCCTCCACTGCATACGGTGTCTCTCATAATCATATGGTGGTTTTGGGATGTTGAACCCCACATATCAATAACTGCCGTATGTACTCGTGCACTAGCCGCGCTGATTAACTGCTTTAAAACAGTTTGAAAGTTTTTGTAAAACACAAGATATATAGGCACGTACGCACGCACACACACATGCACACGCATGCACACACGCACACACAAACACACGCGCGCACACACAGACGCACAAGCTCACACGCACACACAAACACACACACACACACAGACGCGCACGCACGCACGCACGCACGCACGCACAGAGATACAGAGAGGGGGGGGGGGGGGACTTCTAGTTCCCAACAAATTTGTTCAAGTGTTCCAACGGATTGTTATCAGGAACGGATGCTTCGATGGCATCTGCTATTTAATAAAGCATAATAATAAAAAATAAAAGTGGCTCAAGTATTTAAAACAACAAAATACGGTGTAGTAGAAAAAAAAAGTATCCGAAACGTTCCTAACAATTTTCTTCTCACTTAGAAGCGTCTGAGGAGGGAAGAAAATGCAAGACTAGAAGCTTGCGCAGTGCCCTGCATTGTCAAAAAGGGACGAGTGTTTTAATTTTTCTGTTGCCTAGAATCTAGTGCATACTTTACCATCACAACAATGACGTTTTCATTCAATGCCAATGCAGCGACTGTTTGGTTTCGTTTTATTGAGCATCAAAGAAAACAACCGAGAGCGATATATGATGGATTATTCGCCGAAATCGGCACTCGCCGATTGCTTCTCTCAAAGGGGATTTTTTTTTTCCAGGAACCCACCAGAACTGCGGTTTTCTTCCTCCTCCTCTTCTCCGTGTTTGTGCGCATGCGCGTTTATCGCTCTCTTCCCGTCGGATCTCGCTCGAGACCGACTCCACGGGTGGCTTCTGACTTTTCGCGGCAAATGACAAACACGTGTGCGTTTTTTTAACGGATGCAGTGCAAACGCTAATATGCCGTCCTGCGGTTCTCCTCTGCGCCTGCTGTGCAAGTGCATGCTCGATGAGCTGCGGGCGTATATAGGAATTCACTCTGCGATTCCTTTCTTCTTTGCTTTCTTTTGTTTATTCGTTTCTTTCGCACGGTTTGCTACTGGCGTACAAAAAATGTGGCGGGACAGGGAAGGCTAAACCGCACATCGGAATTCGCGCACTGCATGTGGTTCTCTTCTTCTCTCTCTTTTAACTTCGCGTACTTTTGGGAAACAAGCGCACTTGAGCGCATCTTTCTTTCTTTCTTTCTTTCTTTCTTTCTTTCTTTCTTTCTTTCTTTCTTTCTTTCTTTCTTTCTTTCTTTCTTTCTTTCTTTCGTGAAAGCCGGTTTCGGCGGCACCAGCTTCTTGACGCTGCAGTATTAGCTCGCGTGCGTGCACGCGGAGCAGTTTTTCGTCCCCTTGATTGAGATTGATGGGCTTCGGTATTCAAAGTGGTCGGGAAGGCGGCAAATCATCACTCCGTATGTACACGCCGTTCCTCTCTATTGTTTCCCGCAGTCGCTGACATTTCTGGCTTCTATTGGCTGCCATATCGTTTTGCGGCTTCCTCTTCGAGAGAGATGTAACTGTGAGAAGTTAGCCAAAAAAATGCCGCCATATCCACGAAGTGAATGATGATGAGTGGGCGAAGCTCTGGAGGTAAGCCTGGTAAACCATGAATCCTCCGTACATTTTGCCCACTCGATTTTATTGCAACGCTCCCCCTAGCGTACGTCGCCGCACTATATCGAACGATGACACGCGCCATATGTGGCATCATTCCTATTTTATAACACCTCGCATCTTTCATAATCAACTACACGTACCGCCGTCTAGTTTATAACATCTTGTATCTTTTGGACGGATGGACGGACGGACGGACGGACGGACGGACGGACGGATGGACGGACGGACGGACGGACGGACGGACGGACGGACGGATGGATGGATGGATGGATGGATGGATGGATGGATGGATGGATGGATGGATGGATGGATATGGCTGTACCCTTTAGATCGGGCGGTGGCTAGCGTAATACTTAGAACTGAACGGGAGGTGGCTACATACAGGGGACGCACAGCCCACGCCTTAAGGAGCTTCGCTCCTAAAAGGAGATTGAGCCGAATTCATTGCGCCTCAGCTGCTAAAGGTCACGTGACCGCTCGAGAAACGCCATGAGTGAAATTCTTTTTACCAGTTCTAGCCAGACGAGTCCGCTTGCCAAAAACGTCGGCCCGGGCTTCCCACCTGCTCCCTCTTGCGGGTTTTTGGAGTCACACCACAGACGTGGAGTTAGAACAAAGGAGAGAAATTCTGTCTGGAGTTGCACCAGTGTCGCTATTCTGCCAGTGTCACTATAGTTGACCCGTGTCACTGGGACGAGCCTCCCAGTAACTTACGCCTTGCCGCTTCGCGGTTCACGTTGTTTGGTCAGCCACCGCCAGAGCCAAGGTCGACTGCGACGTTCCTGTGCTGCTGTGTCGGTGACGTCAGACGCGACGTTTTTGGTCATGTGAGGTCACCCCAAGATGACTAGGTGTAAACAAAGCCGTTTTCCAGCATGAAAACAAAATAAGCATGACACTTCACCACGCAGCTTCACCAACGCCGACTAAATTTCAAGGCCGAAAGGCTGCCGCAGTGACGTCAGAGGGTGGGGGCGCTGTTACGCCGCGAACGCGGCGGAAAGCCCGTGTTTCGTTCACGTTTTAGAAGAACCAACGCTCCCGCTCTCGCAGCTGCTGCGGCTTGATTGGGCCGAATAAAAGATGTGGAAAAGAAAAAGTCTTACTGAGCATGCTCAGTTGGGCAACTGGGCCCCCAACCTCTGACGTCACTGCGGCAGCCTTTCGGCCTTGAAATTTAGTCGGCGTTGAGCTTCACCGCCCTGGTTTCCCGGTCAGCTGTGCCGCTCTCCCATCGCAAGTGTAAGCTGCTAAGGCCCTACCCACACATACGCGTTACACCGCGTCAGCGCGCTGCGCGTGGACTGGGCGTCGCGCCCTCTGAGGGAGAGGGCTGAATCTACACACCGCGCTGACGCGGTGCGACGCGCACGTGTGGATGAGGCGCGTCACGTTAAGTGTTCGGTGTTGAGTGCGACGCTGTGAGGTTTCTTTCTTTAGTATTTCCTTATTTGTTCGTATACTTACGTGTTTATTTATTAATTTTTTTGCTGCGATTTCTCGATGCGCTTACGAGACGCCTTTCGCGTCGCATGTCGCTTTTTCACGTGACCGACACCTCTTAGGGGGGTTGTCTGACCAGTTCTCCAGGACCAAATAAAGTTCATTTCACTTCACCGGCAAAGTGACTGCCGCCGCGCCAACCGGCGACCTCGTGCTCAAGAGCAGAACGACCTGCAGCTACGACCGCGTCGCCACACCTTCTGTGAAAGGCGGAGTGTATATATACGGGGGAGTGAACCGAGACCGCCCGAGGACGCGATCAAGTTCACAGCCCGTGGTCCTGGCTGAATCACGGCACTGTGTATACCGGCGTCGCTGACGTAAAGCGCGACTATGTGACTGTCGACTGTATGACGTACACAGTCAGGTCTCTACCGAACTCATACTGGCACGTTTCTTAGAAGTGCTAAACTTAAGGTCAGCTCTTTCTCAAATGTATTCGCTATAGCCCTTAGGTAGAGGAGCGTCCTCTCGAGGAGGGTCAGTATGGATGGATGGATGGATGGATGGATGGATGGATGTGGCTGTACCTTAAAAAAAAAACTCCCAAGCATTTCCCCGAGGGTGAACATGGATAAGTGCGAATACACGGGGTAATGCTATGAGGGGTATTTATTAATTCGCACTATTATATTTATTAATCACACTATGGTGCCTTTATGGTGTAATGGTTCCTGGGAATCGCAATTTGATCACACGGGGGAGTTTACGTTAACTCACTGGCGAATGCCAACGGATTTTAACTTTACTCCCCCTCACGACCCGCTCTCGACGGGAGACTGAGAGAGAAGGCGGGCGCGCGAGAGAGAGGGGTGCGCGCGCAGCTGCAGCGAGCGAGGAGAGCGGAGGAGCGAGCGAAGGGGGAGAGGGTATAAGGCGCGTTACTGACACCGATATCAGCGTCGCGTCCGTGGCTTGTTCGGTAGAGCGTCGCGCTGCAGATGGCCAAGTCCTCTTTCTTTTAAAGATAGAGAGAAGACTGGGGACGCCGCCGACGGCAATGAATGGTTTGGGGTCGCTTATAAAGTGTGTTCACACTTGGAAAAAAAAAAAAAGATCGGGATGTGGCTAACGCCACCTAGCCGCCACTTGTGCCCTCCCGACGCGGTCCGCGTTTTGCAGAAACGCAAGAGGTGTCCGTGTGCGCTGCAAGAAACGCGCATCAGCGTCGCTGGAACGCACAGTTTTCACAAATACGCCACCTGACGGTGAGCTTTTCGTCAGTTTCGCTTCGCAAAGGAGTGTGGCTAGCGCCATCATGAGGGCATGGAAAGCGAGCCGTCAAATGCGTAAGTGTGGTGTCGTTTGTATTGGCGGCTATAGTTCTCCGCGTCATCCGCTGCAATCGCACCGCTTTCTAGCTCGAATGAGCTCCTAGTATTCTCCGATAAGCTTTCTGGGCTGCTTCCGCTGCGCAATATTTTGCACCCTTCAACGGGTCGGACGAGCAGGTTGGCTTGTTGTGACTGGCAATGCATGGATCCGGCCTGCAAGGGACTCTCATCGGCGTGCCCTCCCGATGCGGTCCGCGTTTCGCAGGAACGCAAGAGGTGGCTGTGTGCGCTGCAAGAAACGCGCATCAGCGTCGCTGGGACGCACAGTTTGCGTCGTCTGCGGCGGTGCCCTCACAATGGCGGTAGACTGTAGTTCGCGTCCGCGGCGCTAGGGGCGGCCTTATTCGAAAAGGGAAATCTAATGGTTAGTTCACTAAGTATTATGGCTAGGTGTCGTTACCCGCCGCCCGATTTAAAAGGTACAGCCACATCCATCCATCCATCCATCTAAAGGGTACAGCCATATACATCCATCCATCCATCCATCCATGGAACGGTGCTGGAATGTAATGTCGCGGACAGACAGGGGTGGCAAAATAGACTTTAACCGGGTAGACCTAATTAGAAGGAGGTTATCTGATTGGTGGCTAAAGTCAAGGCACGAGTGACACTTAAACCCTTCACTGCAAAGTACGAATCCTCAACCTCACTATTTAAAGGAAAAAAAAAGATAAATCTAATGGTTAGTTCACTAAGTATTACGGCTAGGTGGCAGTAGCCGCCGCCCAATCTAAAGGCAACGTCTCCTGTACAAAGTATAGGAGGCGTTGCTAAAGGGTACAGCCACATCCATCCATCCATCCGGTTTATAGGCAAACGCTCCCTTGATTGGCGGTGCTATAGCCTCAGAGCTAACGAGTTAGCAAGAACGAAACGAAAGCTAATCACTTTGAATATTTCGTGCTCCAATGAATAAAGTCTACCGTCCGTGACACGATAAATTAGATTTCGTTATTGCGAGATACGAAGTTTTAGTGAGCTGGAAATTGTGGCAACTCGCGCTTTCGATTATAGGCCGCAGACGGCACACATATCAGCTTCGCGATCTTTCTTGTAGCCACCTATAGGTTTCTTAAATGTCATCGCATGACCTTTGCAGTTAACTCGCCTTGTTTTACGTGCGTATTGAATTCGTCAGTGCTTTAGTGAATCCCATAGACGTTCATTGTACGCGGAAGTTTCGCGAGGGCTCGCGATTGGCTCTTCCGAAACTTGGCCAACGCATGCGGCGCCGCTTGTTTTCGTGCGTTTGTTGGCTCTATTCTCGTCTCCTCCGGATACAAGCCTATCATTTTCCTTTTCCATTGCTATAGCGCTCAGTCGTCCTCAATTTTAGTCGGACTCTTTTAGGAGCGAAGCTCCTTAAGGCGTGGGCTGTGCGTCCCCTGTATGTAGCCACCTCTCGGTCAGTTCTTGCAGTGTTCACTAGATGGCGGTACTTGTAGCTGACGGCATTAAGTATTACGCTAGCCACCGCCCGATCTAAAGGGTACAGCCATATCCATCCGTCCATCCATCCATCCATCCATCCATCCATCCATCCATCCATCCATCCATCCATCCATCCATCCATCCATCCATCCATCCATCCATCCATCCATCCGTCCGTCCGTCCGTCCGTCCATCCATCCATCCAAAAGATGCAAGATGTTAAAAACTAGACGGCGGTACGTGTAGTTGATTATGAAAGATGCGAGGTGTTATAAAATAGGAATGATGCCACATATGGCGCGTGTCATCGTTCGATATAGTGCGGCGACGTACGCTAGGGGGAGCGTTGCAATAAAATCGAGTGGGCAAAATGTACGGAGGATTCATGGTTTACCAGGTTTACCTCCGGAGCTTCGCCCACTCATCATTATTCACTTCGTGGATGTGGCGGCACTTTTTGTCGAGCCTCCAGGTTTCTGCTCCGTTTAGGTATACCGCTAAAATGCAGCTGTTATATATCGATCACGCTGCCCGAAATAACGGTGAACGTCACTACGCGATTTTTTTCTCGCTCTTTCGCGTCTCGAGCGCGTCAGACGCGTCTTGAACGAGCGATCATTCGTCTTTAGTGAAAGTATGTGTATTGCGGCGATAGGTGGAAAAGTGAGTGATCCGACTCTTCGCGAGAACTTTGAGATATCGGATTCTCGCTGGGCTGCAGCTGCGGTGCTGTCACCTAGGCTCACGCTCTTCAATTATTTCGCTCGCCCGTGATCAGTGATGGTAGGCAGGCCTGAGCCGCCAGATATTGGCGGGTACATAACAAGGAATGATTTTTTTTTTCGTTCGGGAGGATGGGGACGAGGAAGTTAAACATTTTACAGTATTTATTGATTTATTTTATTCACAATAGGGCTGCTATCATCTGAAAGCGTATAGCAGGAGGGCAGCAAAAAGTAATCGCAATATATATAAAAATTTCGAGAACAATCAAATATGCAGCAACTGTAGAGAAAGATGTTACAGTAAATATAATACAACAAAACAGTGGTTACATAAATACATACAATAAACTTGCGTACATTTATTACACTATTCTGGTGAAACTGCGTAATGTTTCACATTCTTTAATGAATAAAACAGCCATGTCACATCCAATAAAAAAAATTTCAAATAATTAGCCTGTAGCTGTGTCCTTTCTGTGTGAAGAGGAATTAACCGACGAGTGTTAGTGTTTGCATGCGCGTTTGTTATGTGTGCGTTATGCAAAAACACGTGCAAAATTTAGATGCTTTGGGGGTGAGGAGGAGGGGTTAAAGAGGTTTCGAACCTTCTCAACCTGCCTGGCCAAGTCAGTGCTGTCTGCGTGTTTCGAGTGGCCGACACGATCCGAGGTTTTATCGACTGGTTACAATTGAAATTAATGCAATGAATGAGCGTATGAGCTTAGCTTTTGCAAGTTCATTGCCAGTTGTTTGATATCCCGCCTGTTCAATACGCTAGATAGCTTATTCATTTATTTATTTATTTATTTATTTATTTATTTATTTATTTATTTATTTATTGTACCCTCAGGGCCTTACAGCATTGCAGAGGGTAGTGGGCACTGACGAACAATGTTAAGGAAAAGAATACATAGACAAGACACTAGAACATTATTAAACACTGGAAAGCAACTATTATCAACTGCAACTATAATCAATCATAATGTGCAGAAGCGTGGTTTTTCCATTGCCTTTATTCGGGCAAGCACACAACATGAACCAACGCGGCTTTTAATCTAGTCAATTTTCTCACAGGCAACGTCCATTCCCCGTGGCTAGAATAGATACAGCAATAGTATCGATCCCCCCCCCCTCCCCCGTTTCTTTCCTCGGCCAATTTACTGGCGCCTCTCATAACCACGGTGTTCTCTTAACAAATTTCAAGCGTCCATCTTGTTGTGGGGCTGCGTTCACGCTCGTATGCGCATGTATACATATCTATACCTCTCTCCGAGCGTTTGTTTTTGTCCTGGTCCACACAAAGTTCCTCTATGCGCTAAAGACCATAAAAACCTGGGGGCAGGGAGGGGGTAGACTGCACTCTCACCTTCCTCCGTGTAATACACGCAAACGTATCTTGTCCGCACCCGTCCGTCCGTGCACGGCGCGCGTTGCTGTGACGTTTGAAAGGAACGGGCAAATAGAAAAGGCAGCCGTGGCGTCAAAGGGAGAGGAGGAGGCGTGCGAGTGAGTGAGAGAGAGGGCTGTCTGTCGTGGCCTCACGACGTCTCTGTCGACGGCGATTCCTCCGCTGTTCTTTCACTCTCTCCTCCGAGTTGGCAGCGTGACGAGCCGTGGTCCCCCCCCCCCCCCACCCAGGGGGGGGGGGGGTCCCATAAATAACGCCGCCGGAAAACAAGTGTACGGCCGCCACAGGCGAAGCTACCGTCGGCTCTCGTCGGCGAGGGCGCTGCGTATAGCACTCTCGTCCTCGCGCCGTGCATATCGCTCGAAGAAACGGTTTCGAGTACTCACGTCCTACTGCTCACCTTGCGCATACACAGGCTGATTCGCTCGCAGGATTTCAAGCTGGACGGTTGTGCCCTCGCGACCTCCGACTTCAGCGTAGCTCCCGCCGACTGGTTCGCCCTCCGCGGTCTCCTGATGCCGTGCAGCTCTCGCATTGTGGCACCCCGCCCTTGGACTGCTTCGACCGGATCCCCACTTTCCTATCTCCTTCTTTTTCCTCTCGTTGGCTGTCTTCTTCTCCGTCTATTTTCCTTCTATTCTTTTTATCCCTCCTTCCCCCACCCCTATAAGGCACTGCGCCGTGTCGCCTGAAGGCAGACAGAAATTAGGTGCCTTTTTCCTCTTCATTCTAATCACTACCACCACCACCATACACAGGCATGACGCAGACACGTGAACTAACAGGTGTGATAATAGTAATATCTGGGTTCTTACGCGTCATAAACCACAACGTGATTAGGAAACACGCCATGTAGACCAAGATTTCCATCGCTTCCAACGGACAGATGTATATGAGTTGGGGGGGGGGGGGGGGGGGGGTTCTGACTACATGTAACGGACGACCAGGATAACGCTCGGCCTGTCCTTATCGCATGCCTGGCTGGTAGTGTGCACTAGTCAGCAGTTACGACGTAACCGATTCAGCAGCCCCTATAGCGCTGTCCGCACCAACTGATGATAGCTGGGCCCAAGATTATGAACGCGGATCCTTAACGTGGGTGCGAGAGTGGAAATAGTCTGGTCGATAGCGTGTGCCTCCGAAAATTTTGACCTTCTGGCGTTCTTTAACGAACTATAGCTAGAGTGAGGACGAGATTGAGGAAAGGCGATTTCACAGTAACTTGGGCTAGCCATCCGATCCCGTGTGCTCAGATTTGGGTGCACGTTAAAGAACCCCAGGTGGTCGAAATTTCCGGAGCCCTCCACTACGGCGTCTCTCATAATCATATGGTGGTTTTGGGACGTTAAACCCCACATATCTATCAATTAGCCAATCGATCAGTTGCGCAGCTTTTCCAAGGACTTGCGGTAATGCACTACTCTTTTATAAACGGAACAGGCGATGGGAGAAGGCCGCTTTTATGGAGAGAGAGAATCCGGGCGTAGACGGCGTGTTTTTGGAGTGAATGTAATTTGCAGGGTGCAGCAGGGACGAAAGAGCGGGAAATTCGGGCTATATTTAGTTCTGGCGTGGTACGACCAGAGTCCACAACTCTGGCGCGACGTAGCTGTTATTACGAGACACAGATTTGCCAGAACAGCACGCCTCGATCCTGTGCGTCTTGCTTTATTTTCGCGGCATGTCGCTCAGGCTAAGGTATACGTAAAAAATCACGAAAGGTTCTGAGCGTGTATGCACACAGGCCGACACGTTTTGCTCAGACTATGCTCAGAAAATGCATCCGGGGTAACGTCATGGAAGTAAGCAAAAAAAAAAAATGGTAGCAGATGCGTTCGCACCAAGAGATATAGTTCGACGATTTCACCACCCGAAATGTGATCCTCCTTTCGTATTTAGAGTGGAGTAATGAATGAAGAAGCTTCGTGCTTCCCAAATTAACAACGTCAGCTTTGTTCTGCACCGTTTATCGTCCATTTGGTTTCGTATCGTTACTATCGTGACTCCCGCGATCTACGAAAAAGAGCCCGAATAACTAGAAATGTAACTTAGAAGTGTGGCAGCTTGGGCTAGTTGGTATGGCATGACGATAGTTATAGCGCGAGAACAAAACGACGACACAGAGACAAGAATTAGTTACGGCGGGGCGCAGCTGGAGTCGATCGCTGGGGCCACGTTTACGGCGACCAAATTGAAGCGGGAGACGCGCGGACTTGCACACTCTGCTGATCGAACTTCTTGCGCAGCTTCCAAAGCTTCGCACCGGAGATATGAAACCGAGTGTATAGAGTGGTCATGCACCTGCAGTCGCTCACTTTCACAAGTGTCACCAAAACTGCGCTGCTGTCCGCCACGGGGGGGGGGGGGGGCGCTTTCTTAGTTACTGGCGCTTGAGATAAGAAACTAAACGAGTTGGTGCAGATTTCTTTGTGGCTAACAGCGCGGCTAGAAAGTGGACGCGGAACAGCGCCGTTCCGTGTCCACTTCTGGTCTGCGTGTTTTCGCGCTGTTAGCAACAATGCGTTGGCGTTTATTTCACATCTCCGGAAAGTGGAAAGGGGGGCACTTGCTGGGCATTTTATACGGTATGTATATACTCGCTGTGCGTCTCTAAAGAGGTGGAACGTGTAAGACAGCGAGAGTTGGACGTAACGAGGCGCTATACGTCCGTGGCATCCGTGGAGGAACTTTCCGGTCACACGCGATGTCACGCCCGATCGCAGATGGAAGGGGGAGGAGGAGAACGGTGGCAACGAATTTGACGTGTCGCGAGGCCGACAACATCCGTCGTCACCCCCCCTTCCCCACTTCCGCGTCCTCTGCTCCACCCCCTCGCCCAGTGTTGCTGCTAAAGAGAGGGCGTACCGATTTTCTATCCATGGCAGCCCAGTCTCGGTCGAGCCTGTACGTATAGAGATCCCGCTTGTAGCGAACGATCGGTTTATACGAACAGCCTCTGACGGTTTAAGACGTTCCAAATGCGTTACTTACTACTTTTTGATATTTTGGTATTAGTTGTAACCGCATCCTATCTAAACACGACGGTGCAGTTGATCTTATTCAAATGCACCGGTGAATTATCTTATTCATCGATGATTTTATAGCTCAGATATCGTCGCAGGCGTCGTATTCGAAAAAACCGTTGCCAGCGAACTACTGAAATGCGGCTTTCGAAGGTGCACTGGTGACATGCGTATTTTTTATAGCGTATATTTCTGTTTTCTTATTTTTATGCGCCGTTTTCTAATAGCTGAGGTGGTCAAAATTTCCGGAGCCCTCCACTACGGCGTCTCTCATAATCAAATGGTGGTTTTGGGGCGTGAAACCCCACAAATCAATCAATCAATCTAATAGCTGGTGCTCTCAGAATCGTGGGGTTGACAGTGATCGCCCGTTTTCGATGTGGAAAATCTGGTCTGTTATTGCGTTGTCTTATCGCTGGACGTAGCCACGTTTCTTCGTTGCTTGGACGTGAACGCATGATCGTCGTTGTAGCCTGTATAGCTATTGAAGTGTAGCGCTGTTAAGCACGTTGGCGGAGGTCCGATTCGGGGCATGGAAACATGACAGTTAGGAGGGACCATTTCGCAATGCGATGAAGAAAAGGAACAATGCAGTTATTTCACAATATAGTTATTTAAATCAACCAATCGATCAAACAATCAATCAGCGAAGAGATACAAAATTGGTTTGTCAGGTACGGAGACGCGCAGCTTACCTTGCGCCTAGTTGCTCGATGGGGCGGGGACTGCTCAATTTATGTTTTATAAAGAATAGTTCATGTATAACGTAATGTGTACAATAAATTGGCGAGATACAGTGATATGAAGCTAGGAAAATATGAAGCTAGGCGAAATCCTAGTTTTCGGATCACCCACGATTCTCTTTCTGGATGAACGGCATCAGCGTTTGATTGATTGATTGATTGATATGTGGGGTTTAACGTCCCAAAACCACCATATGATTACGAGAGACGCCGTAGTGGAGGGCTCCGGAAATTTCGACCACCTGGGGTTCTTTAACGTGCGCCCAAAATGTGAGCACACGGGCCTACAACATTTGCGCCTACATCGGAAATGCAGCCGCCGCAGCCGGGATTCGAACCCGCGACCTGCGGGTCAGTAGCCGAGTACCTTAGTTACTAGACCACCGCGGCGGGGCATGCCTCAGCTTTTCGCATAGACAAATATATGCATACCGCTAAGTGTTTCTACCCTCTTCGCTCCGCGTGCGTGGGTGTGCCTCCGTTATGCAATTCTTTGTCCGTTTTCGGGCGGTTGTCGTGAATCGCCCCTCCGTTTACGGAACGCGCTTTCGCCGCAGAGTCGTTTCTCGCGTACATACATAAACGGCCGGCCGACCGCCGAAAGTGGCCTGGCCGCGCGGAAATGTTGCACGCTTCAGTTGCTCCACCGCCAGGCAGCGGCGCATGCACAAAACACACGTACGCTACTACTCACCGCCGTCCGAAGGCGCGATGCGAAGAGAGGGAGAGCTCGACTTGGCTGTGCGAGGGGCTCTTTTGCGAGTATACGCGGCGGCAGGCCGAGAAAGAAGCCCGAATAATTTCGTCACGGACGGTCGCCTTCTTGGCGCTCTTCCTCCAGTGCCGTGGGGCGACGCCGAATATATAGGCGATTGCACGACGCCTTCTCCAGTGTGTGTGGCCGTGTACCTCCTCCTCCCCCCACTATAGGCTTGCTGTCTCTTGGACGCGTCGCAATATGTGTGCAGCGTTACCATGAGTTAGCGCAGCTTGCCAGCCAAAGTTTCACCCGGCTGTCGACGAAACTGTGTGTTGCCTACTGTTGTGAACAAGTTAACTGGCAGCTCGCGGAGCGGCGTTGACCGACTAGCCCGGGCGTTTAATACCGCGTGCTTACAGGAGGTTTTCAGAAGCCTAGAATGGGAGCAGTTAGGGATAAGAGTCAATGGAGAATACCTTAGTAACCTGCGCTTCGCCGATGACATTGCATTGCTGAGTAACTCGGGGGACGAATTGCAACTCATGATTACGGAGTTAGACAAGGAGAGCAGAAAGGTGGGTCTTAAAATTAATCTGCAGAAAACGTTTAATAATAATAATAATCAGTCATCGGTAAAGGTAGCGCAGAACGATGAAGGCCGGAGATGAATGACGCAAGACGGGCACTGAATCTTGCGTCCGTTGACAATGACGGCGCAAGATATCAGCGCTTGTCCTGTGTCTTTCTTCATCTGCTGTCTTTGTTTTGTTTTGTTTTTGCGCTGCATGCCTTTGCCAATGAACATCAACCAACTAGCCCAGTTTCGCATGCCGTTGCGGTATAACCAAACTTCAGGATTGCGCAGGTAAAACAGAGTTTCTTTTTTCTGTCGTCTTCTCATGTCCTTATTGATTCGTTAGGTCAATAATATTCCATTAGCAGCTAGCTAAAAATGATGATACGCTTATTATTATTATCAGTACTGCTGCCTTCTGCCACATGTGCGTATTTAGTGAATCAAACAGGAAATGGACCGTCTCTGTACCAGTCCAAGAGGACAAGGTCGAGATATTAGTCTCCGCCAGATGGATGGAGGTATTCTTCGTAAGCAATTGCGATAAAACTCTTTGCGTTCGTTATTTTGGTGAAAATGGTTTATTACTATAGTATACAGATAAATCATACGCTTGAACTTTCAGTTTTCCATTGCAGAACTTCGAGCACAAACGTCACCGGTTATGTATACGTCAATGTGACGTCACGGATTTTCAAATCTCTTTCTCAAGCTGCAGCAACGCCACGGGGCTCTGGTGCATGGTTACGATGCTCGATTGCTGAGCCGAAGGTCGCGCGTTCGAATCCCGGCTGCGGTGGCCGCATTTTCGATGGGGGCGAAAGCGGTCGAGGTCCGTGTGTTTAGCTTTAGGTGCTCGTTGAAGAACCCCGGCTATTCGAAATTTCTGTTACCCTCCGCTGCGGTGTCCCTCATAGTTATATCATGGTTTTGGAATATAAAGCACCTACAATTGTTATTTTCAAGTTTCGTCAACTCGAGAACAAAAGAGAGGTCATGCATGCGACTTGCCAAGTCGACTGCTTGGTTCCTTTAAAACGCAAGTCCTCTGTTGTAGGGATAAAACCGTTCACTGCGAATACAACTCTGGTAGTCCCATGACGCGTCACGTCTCGATAGTGCGGAAACTTAAAGGCGGCGTCGCCACTATCGCGTTCCGCGTCTTGCACCTCTCTTTCACTCAAGTCACAGGCATAGTAACAGTCTACCTATCAACACATAACAGTAACAGTAACAGATACCTATCAAAGGGTTGTCGTCGTCAGTTTTAACTTGCCGTTACGTAATTAACGCTCCTCTAACAGTCTCGCTGTTTCTGCCGAATCGCCGGCTTGATGTTGCTGGGCGCAGAACGACGGAAGCGGCTCCGTCGGAAGCAAGGACACTCGCTAGGTTGCACGTATACTGGCGGGAGCGCCAACTTCCACAACGCTGCACGGATTTAGCGCGAGGGAACGGTTCTTCGCGCTCTTCGGCGTTGCAGTTTGTATGGAAGCAGTACGCTTCCATACAAAGTAGCGTAAGAAGAAAGCAAGAGAAGCGATATGCATGCAGCGAAGTTAAACGTTTTCCTGTCGATTGCCGCTAAAGAGACACACACACAGCCTCGCCCTCTCTTCCTGTGATGATGTGGTGCGGCGAGTCCCAGTCATCGCGGTGCAGCACAAGACAGCCGCGATGTTGGCTGGCTGGCTGGCTGGCTGTATGGCGCGCACGTAATTAACTTGGGTTTCAGCTCCGTGGTTTCAGCTACGAGTGAAGCCCCGCCGCGGTGGTCTAGTGGCTAAGGTACTCGGCTGCTGACCCGCAGGTCGCGGGTTCAAATCCCGGCTGCGGCGGCTGCATTTCCGATGGAGGCGGGAATGTTGTAGGCCCGTGTGCTCAGATTTGGGCGCACGTTAAAGAACCCCAGGTGGTCGAAATTTCCGGAGCCCTCCACTATGGCGTCTCTCATAATCATATGGTGGTTTTGGGACGTTAAACCCCACAAATCAAATCAATCAATCAGGTACGAGTGAAACCTCGTTTTGTAAGTATCTTATCTGAACGCGATTGCGTTCCGCGTACAGTCGAAGAAATGTAGAAAAATGAATTTCTGTGTGCTTCGTTTTTGTTCGTTATTGCATTTTAACCGAACGTAACAATACGTGCAGTTAACTGAAATATGTAACCACGCTTCGCAATTATGTCGGAAATAACCATGTGTCCGATTTTTTCGTGATACGTGTATGTTCTCAGTGTATCATACGATGTACCGTTTCGATGCTTCTAAAATGAAGTACGCCATGTTGGGCCAGTGTGAGCGTCGTTACTTGGTACTTGGCCCATGGTTAAGATTGAGAAGAACCAAGAGAATCTTTCTTGATTATTCTCGATTTCAACCGTCGCGCGCCAAGTAAATAGAGAGGAAAGGCAGGGAGGTTAACCAAGCTTGGCTCGGTTGGCTACCCTACACTTGGGGTGGGGGAAAAGGAGAATAATAGAACGGAAAGAGACAGAAAATAAGAGGAGTAAGAAAGAGAAGCATAAATAGTCAGCTCGAGACTACACAGCACGGCCTCGCACAGTTCTTTCACAAGCGGTCGTGAAGTTTGGTGGTCCTTAAAAAGTACAAGAGGGCTTTCGTGGCTTTGCGCGTATGGGAAGCCGTCGGCCAAGGTCCCAGGGTCTTCTCTTCTGTAATCGGCCGTGAATCCAGCTGACAGAGCTTGGATTCCATAATGCGTCGTTCGGTCTGGTATGCTGGGCAATGACATAGAATGTGCTCAAGCGTTTCCTCGCAGGCGCAGATGTTGCATGCCGAAGTGCTCGCCATTCCAAGGAGACGAGAGTACGAATTCATAAATGCCACGCCAAACCTCATGCGACACAGTAAAGTTTCAGCGCATCGTGGGAGCCCAGATGGCAAACGAAGTTGCAAGTTTGGGTCGATCGAATACAGGTGCGTGTTGGAGAAACCCTGCGTATTCCATTGTAAGAGAGATATACGGCAAGCAAGTGATTGTAGTAGCCTTGCAGCGTCCGTTCTCAAGAGTGGTATGGGTGTGCACTGGTCTTGGTCATGAGCCGATCGAGCAGCTTCATCCGCGCGGTCATTGCCGACGATTCCGCAATGACTCGGCAACCACTGAAATACAATATCGTGACCTTCCGCGAGTGCTTCGTGGTACAAGTTTGTTCTTGCGTCATAGTACGTAAAATAGCACTCTTTATTAACTGGATGATGTTATTAGGTCTTGCGTACCGAGTAGGTCTTGCATATCAAAATTATCGGGTCTTTCGTATACCAAGCGCATGGTATGATTTTGAGACGCGTCACAATTGGGGGGGGGGGGGGGGGCGAGAATTTGAAGTTCCTTTCTTAACCCCTGCGACGAGTTCAAATAGTCCTACATGCTCTGTAACTTCAGCCACATCGTCGTGTAGTGGATGTGGACGATATTCCATATAATGGATACAGATAATAGGAACTCTGTTTCAAATAACCTTGGTTGCTCCCCAACTCGTGATATCGTTGTATGAATCTAAAAAAAAGGGGGGGGGGGCACAGTTCAAATATTTGCTATTCCGCACACTTGTTATGTATACGTGAAAAGCATTTCCATATACTGCAGGGACGCTTTACTTATACCAGCACTTCATATACGTTAAAAGAACAATTAAGCGGAAACGCGAATCGTCTGAGATCAATAAATTATTCTCTAAAAACTCTATTCATAATATTGAAATATGCAACTCATCATATTTCTATTACCTAGAGATAAAATCGCTCTCATAGCTTTATTTTTAAATTTCGCGCCGACATCTCTGCCTGTTGCCTCATTGATCGCGAGGTGCATTTTTCGCATTTTGGCGACATTGGCTCAGCAAAATTTTCCAAAATCTGGCGTGCTAGGTGTCTGGCCCCACGCAGAGGGCAATGTAATTCCTTGAGATTAGGAACAACGTAGGCGGACGCCGTGAAAAATGTATGACGCCACGGTGCTTGGTGCGAGAATTTCAAGGTGGTGTCGCCACTCACGCTCTATTCGCGTGTTTTCTCGCGCCTTCTCGCTGAACACGTGGTCATTTTGGCAAGTAATTTACTAATACAATAAAAATGATTTTTTCTCGTTAGTTTTTTTTAACGGTGTGCTGAATTGCTGAATAGCTCATAAGTATGAAGACGCGCAAGAAGTATACTTTTGAGCTGCTCTTCGATTCGACATGCAGTCTTGAATACCACGCCGCAAAATTCGTCGCTTTTCTCTGTTACCTTAAGAGATTGTGAGTTTATCAGTGATTACAAGTGCCCCCACAGATTAGGAGTGACGTGTTGCATTGACTTGGTCGTACGCTCATTCCAACTGTACGAGCTCGTTTTTGCACTTTGGATTTCAGGCTAAACGGTTGCGTCGTCTGCGATTTCTGAAGCCAGCGCAGCACTCGTCGATCGACCCGCCACCTTAGGACTCCTTCGACCCCATCTTTCCTATCTCTTCTCTCCTCTTCGCTCGTGTACAGCGAGTGCTCTGTCTACTTCCTCTTTCTACCATTTTTTTTTTAAACTCTTCTTTCCCCACCCCTACAAGGCACTGCGCCGTGTCGCCAATTAGGCAGACAGAAAGTAGATGCCCTTTCCCTTCATGAACCACTTACTACTGCTACTACTACTCACCGTCTCGGCCGTAAATCGGCAGGCTCAATTAACTGCTATCGCGGGGCTGTTAAGTACATTGTTCGTTCATCTCTCGTGTTCGCCAACTATGCGAACGGCGTACTTTGGTTCGCTTTTCTGTACATTTTGGCTTTCCTTTTGTTATTTTCAGGAACTGGCGTGTCTATAATTAACTTCATTCATAAATTGGACGGTTGTGCGGTGCGTCTGGAGGACCTGACAGTCCATGGATTCCTTTCGTCACTCACGGGATACAGAAAATAGATAGATAGATAGATAGATAGATAGATAGATAGATAGATAGATAGATAGATAGATAGATAGATAGATAGATAGATAGATAGATAGATAGATAGATAGATAGATAGATAGATAGATAGATAGATAGATAGATAGATAGATAGACAGACAGACAGACAGACAGACAGACAGACAGACAGACAGACAGACAGACAGACAGATAGACAGATAGATAGATAGATAGATAGATAGATAGATAGATAGATAGATAGATAGATAGATAGATAGATAGATAGATAGATAGATAGATAGATAGATTGATTCATTGATTGATTGTTTGAGTGACATAGTGAATGAGTGAGTGAGTGAGTGATTGATTGATTTACATATTAAGTCTGATATCGATTAGAGCTCATGATGCGCGTTGGAATCCCGACGTTACATCAAACGTTTCTCAGCTGTTATGCTTACGGTCATACTCAAGCGCATGTGAACTCGGTTTTTTTTTTTTTAGTCGAAGAAGTCGTATACGTAATGTCAACCTACCTTCGTGACGCAGACTACGTCGTCCCTACCCGAAAGCCGTCGCATTCCCATTGTTCCTTTTTTTTTGTTTGTTTAGCTCACCGCGCAGGGGACGATTTCGTCGCGACACAACCGAACATCAAGAATGATTTTTGTCACAATAGTTCGCGTACTCAGTTCGCGTACCCCGCCGCCACTTTCGGTGAAGCGACAGGTCCTTCATTTGCCCCGTCTGCGGAACAGGGCGTTACGCGGAAGTGACCACGCGATGTGTCTATTGAAATCTTCCGTTCACACTCTCGCAGTGAGGCTTATTCTTATTTACTTTTTTTCTGCGTGCAGAGTGCCTTCAACACGACACAACTCAACAACTACGTAGCAAGAACACTACAGCCGTGCTAGAGCCGTGCACTATATATCCTTACATCAGGTATACATACTCGAACGTATGCACGCCACTTGAGCACTCATTTGCAGCCGGCAGCAGCTCGAGAAAATGACCAGCTTTCGGCGGCGTCAACTTGATGTTGCCGAAATCGCTAGTGCCCCCACCCCCCCTGCCTTCAGCCCTCCCGTGATTCGAGCAGTGACTGCATGCGATCCGCCGTGGGATCTTTCTCCCGCCGTTGCCGGCGATTCCTTCGGCCTCCGTCTCTGTTAGATAGACCTGTAACTTTCGGACTTCGGCGTTTTCCCATCCTTCGCTTTGAAGGGGAGGCGTCAGCACGAGGGGCGTTTTGTACTTTTGCGCGCCGTAGCTACAAGTTCGTAGAGAATTGCTCTGTAGTGTTTTTTGGCTTCGTTCTATGGCAAGACGAAGTATACTGTGTGTGTGTGAGAACGTTCTAGACGGAAACGCAGCGTTGGCGCAAGTATAGCTGCACGGAAGAAACTAAGGACGGAAAAGAGCGCCCTCATTTGTTTTTTTTTTCTTTTGCGTGTAGTGTTCTTTGCGCCAGTACTATACTTTGATGCGTGAACGAAGTAGCCCGATCCCATCATCGTATTGAGCTGAACCTTATAGATGCGTGCTCCCTGTGTGTGGGCGGCGTTTCGGCGCTCCGTTTTCCTCTGTCGTGAACTGATAGACGAGCAAATGAATGAATGAATGAATGAATCGATCAATGTGGGGCTTGGCTGCTGGTGCGTATACTTTGACGTGAAAGGTGATTGCGTAGCCGGTACAGCAACAACAATGGTGATGACGATAAAGGAAAATAATTCAAGATATTTTTGTGAAATCTTATAGGTACGGTGTACGACGTGACGTGGTGGTAAATAAATTATAGAACGCATATAGGTTTAGACATACCGCGAAGTAAAAACAGAAAAAACGTGAGCATGGAAGTTGATTTCTCGGTATGTGTCCTATATTTTGATTGAGCCGACGGCCGTAGCCAAAGCAGCTTACGTTACTACAGCAATCTACGTTATAACCGACTATCTGTTCCTGTCTGCTTCGCCATAGTCCGACGGTCCTGTGTTCTCACGGGCTCTCCCAAATCATCAGTGGGGCTGATGCGGAGCTTCAATGCAACGTAGTGCTGCTGCTTTTTTTTTTCTTTTGTCGCTGTGGCCACATAACAGCCATAAAAAGTGCACAGTAAGAGTGTTTTATATTCATGTCGGTGAAGCTTCTTCTGAAGTCTCCGCTTTTTGTGGCTCCCCTAACATTTACCAACACGTAAAAGTGGCAGCCATTGAAGAAGAATCATGTTATTGGGATTCTCCGTCACACCTGTTTAGACGCCTTAATTATACTGTGGCCTATTGTGCGAACACTCATCTTTTCAGATACCCACGTTTTTAAACAAAATCGACAGCCTCCTAGATATAAAGTGTACAGTTTCAAAGCATACGATCAGGATGGTACTGATAGAAAACAACATTGAATTTCCTTGACAATCGTTCTATGTGTCCTCTTTGCCTAAGTAGTATCTGATGCTTTTCATGTGTGTGTTCTTTTGCTATGCTTCCTTGTGTATATTGTTATTTTTGTATATCTCTTGCAATAACGATGAGAAATCGCAACCTATATCTATTGGTATTTAAAACATTAAGATGGTTACGCATGTATTTGTTTACTAGAAATAACACTTTATTACTGTTGTATGTGTTACAGTACTTGCACGTGCACCTTATGCATTTTTGTATATTTTTGTATTTTTTTCTGTATCCTGAAAAATTCTTATGTCAGCCAGTCTGCCTCACTGTATTTGGAGCAAAGGGCCCTCTGTCAGGCTTTCAGCCTTTTGCCTTCGCTCCATTTTCTGTACTGGCACAGAAAGAAAGAAAGAAAGAAAGAAAGAAAGAAAGAAAGAAAGAAAGAAAGAAAGAAAGAAAGCAAGCAAGCTTCAGGGACATGGGCAATAAGGTTTTACTTCACTCGTTCAGAGGCGTAGCCGTCAAGATTGATTCCACAGCAGCATCGGTGAAGCTAATTTGTCGGAAGTTTGGTTATTATTGGGTATATACCTGTAGCGCGCTTTAAACGGACCACGTGATAACTGTAAGCGATGCCGCCGATCGGCGAGGGCGCCAGGCGTCGTTATAGCACCAACCGCGTGTGCAGGCGTGCACGCCCATGACTGCGATGCGCGCGCTCGCTTTACCCCGTTGTAAGGGCGGGGGCGTGTCCCGCTCGTTTTTTCGAACGACGCGCAGTTCGAAGACGAAACCGATGGCTTAGGCTGAAACGCGCGAGCGTATATCACGATTGCGCGTCGCCCTCTTCGGAAACGCTCGTTCGCCGTTCCTTTTGGGAGCTATCGGGCTCGTCTATCTCGCCATAGCTGCCGTTGCTGCGTCGACTGCGAACGGGCGGGGCGGGAGGTCGCCTTGACGAGTCCGTCCAAGCGTGTCGGCTGCCTTCCGCTCGCGGGTCGGTCGGCCGCTCGGTTCACCTCCGGCTGCCGCTGCGCCGTTGCGCGGCCGCGATGCACGGGTAGAGGGAGAGGGTGGGAGAGGGAGAGAGGGAACGCGTGTTTCGGGACCGACGATGGCAGCCAGGGCTGGCGCGGGCCGAGCCTGGGGCTCCATTCCCTCGCAGGAAGGAACGGATGAGATCCCGTGCGCAAGGGCAATGTGTATACACCCGCCGTGCTTTTACAACTATGCTTGCTTGCTTGCTTGTTCCTTTCTCTTGTGGCTCTCACCCACTAAGGGGGATTGGCCAAGAAGCCGGTGGTTAATGCAAGTCAATACGTATACATTTTCTAGGCTAGGGGAATAGGATTACTTTGTTTTGACTGTGAAATTAATTTGGCGCAATGTCAAAGAAAAAAAAGGGCAGGGGAGAATAGAAATAATAGAATTTGTTGAATATCTGAGGTGTAATCGTTATATGAAATTCTCCGTAAAGTTGAATCATTGCAGTGTATCAACTATGCTGTTTATGCCCTTGTCCGTCGTCGTCGTAGCAGTAGTAGTAGTAGTAGTACTAGTAGTAGAGGCAAGCGTCACGCATGTCGGGTGACGAGATTGGAGAGTGAATGAATAGAACAAAATGATGTGATGTGGAATGACGATACATGTGTGTTTCTAGTCACGTGTGATCTTGCAACTAGCCAGTGTCACATGCTCTCGCTCGATTTAATTACTGCTTCGCTTTCCGACGGTTTTGAGGACACACACAGCTCGTGCAGCTGAAACGTTTTTCGGGCGGTGGTGCATTTGTTACAGAATGGTATAGTGCCGTGGCGTGAACGGCGCGGTATACGTATACCGTCACTGCATAAACGCCCACATCTCGCTGTCGTCGTTACGAGCGGCGCTAACTCTCGCAGGTTGCCACTGCGCAGAAATTGCCGATAAGGTGGACGGATGGACGACCGCTGAAGCATCGGGCGAGGTCCCAGCCGGCGGGAACGCGTCCTTTTTCCTCCATATAACTTTCTTCACACACGTCACAATAACAGTGCAGTCAACAGAGATTAGATTGAACGCCCCCTATATACCTTAATTGTCGATTCTCATTAAGGTCCTTACTACTCTTTCCTCTCCTTTTTTCAATCTCTCCCTTCGCGTTGCCACGTGTAGGGTAGTAGGCCGGCTTTCCTTGACTAGTTAGCTTCCCTGGTTTTCCTTCTTTTCTTCGTCATTAAGGCAGCACTGGTTGTGGCGTTCGTCTGCTGACCCGAAGAAGGTTGCGGGTTCGATTCCGGACGCGGAGGTCGCATCTCGGTAGAGACTTGGAGCCCTGTTTACTGTGTGATGACAGTGCATACGATAATGATGACGAGAATGTCGAAATTTCCGGAGTCCTCGATTACGGCGTCTCTCATGATCGTATCGTGGTACGTATGGGACGTACAACCCCAGATATTATTTTTATTGCAGTATATGGAAACTTTCCGCTGGATTTTGCCGCTGGCGTCGCCTTCACTCATTGTATATGTATATATATCTATATATATGTAAACGCAAGCAGGAAAGCTTATCAAGGAAAGGCTATGGCGGGGGAGTCGAACGTGGGACCTCCCAATTGCGAATTCGAGGCTTTAACCACTGAGTCACGGAGGAGCACGTTCTTCAACGTTTAAACGGCAAGCTATTTATATCTACCACTTACCGCTGTTGGCGAGCATCTCGGGGAGAACAATCGTGTTTCCAGCATTACCAGCAAGATGGCGCAATGAGCGCGCGTCGTCACATCGTCACGAAGCGGCGGCGCGTGCTCTCATCTTTCACACGTGCTTTGCCCCATGAAGAGGAAAGGGGGGGGGGGCACTCACTCGCGCGCCTTTATCTCGTGGTGGGAAGTATCGTACGTCTTAGCTGGCCTTGGGCTTTCACTGGAACGCTTCTGTTGTAGCTACTGGGTGCACAAAGGTCACTGAAATCGCTGCACAGTCTACGTTCGCGAAAAGGGGCGCGCTTTTGGGGCACTGCGAAGTAACAACTGATACGCTTATTTGCGTTCATCTGTACCTGTGAGTGCGTTTCGTGCGTCATTTGTGCGTGCGAAACGCTGGGCGCATTTCGATCTGCTTGTCATTCTGCGCGTGACCTTCCACTTTGTTGCTATCGCGTTCATCATTGCGCTTTTGCGGCAAAGCTGTGACTTTTTTTGTCCTTACAAATTCTTTCGCTTATATCGGTTTAGCGAGCGTTGAGCCGCAGTGCCATGAATACAATGAACTAGTATATACCATGAACTCGAGGTGGTTAAAGGTGGGAAGTAGACCCGAAGCGCAAGCCGTAAGAAAGTGTGCGTGTGGCACCTCTAGTTTAGCCCTTGGAATGTCCGCTGAATGGCGGTGCATATGCGGAATATATATGATGAAAATATGCGAGATGGTGGTACTTGGAGTGTTGAATAGATAGACGAAGGGACAGACAGACAGATGCGTGGACGGACTCACGGATGGCTGCACGGACGAATAAACGCATGGACGGACGCAGGGGCGGATGCATGGACTAACGCAGGGACGGACGCACATATGGACGTGCGGACGCACGAACAGACGCACGCACGGACGGGCGAATGGACGCACGGACGGTCACGCGGACGGACGCATGGACGGACGGAAGCAAGAACGAATGGACGGACGGATGCTTCGCCCCACTCTCCATCATTCACTCAGTGGATATGCTGCCATTTTTTTTTATCTTTCCTTACAAACTCTTTCGCTTATTGCGGATAAAGCCGCACGTTTTCATTCGAACTCTGACTATGTATACTGAGGCGCGATCCCATAAAATGAAAATCCGTTCCTCCAAGAGCGCCGAGAGATCTAGTCCTGGCACCTGCACCTCCCCAACCTCCTCGACGAAAGTGTATCCGCCCGCGCTCTTCAGCGTGCACTGATGCCGCTGCTGGCCGCCTTGTTGCGCGCGAAATAATGCGGCCCCACGTCGTGTCCGGCGGCTGCACGCCTTCGCGTCCTTGGCGCGCTGCGCTCTGCTTTCTTTTCTGTCTTTCTTTCTTTTTGCCCCCCCCCCCCCCCCCCCGACACAGATGCAGGGCGAGCGCGCTGACCGCCCGGTCCTGTTAGCCGCCGCGGAGAATCTTCAACGCGGGAAGGGCAACGGGCTCTCGCTATACGGCCGCGAAGATCTGGAGCGAGCGCCTAACACGTACAATATACCCGCTCCCGTGCTCTCGTTCCTCGCCATTCGGAAGTCGTGGGTTCGACTGGGTTCCCGCTACGCTCCTTTGTTGGCAGACGAGAGGAGAAGGTCAGCGCCGCGGCCTTAATCCACGAAACGCCGTGGACAAACAGCGCTTCGTGGCTTGAGGCTCTTACTGCCTTGTCTGCGTGCCTATTCCACTCATCGTCACCATGACGACGCAGATAGCCGAATTTCGTTACGTCGTTTAGACGTCATCTCGAGGTCGGACAACATGACGCTACGTCATGGCTTCATTACACTGTATCATCGTATGATCAAAGGTGGGCTCGTCTCGGGGTCAGTACGGAACTAGGTCACGCACCGAAAGTTACCAATGACTTTCATCCTAGAAACATTGCAAAGCTTCGTTAGGTGGAGAACGTTTTCGATGTGGTGAGGAGAGTGGGGATGACATCACTGCTGAAGGGACTTCACGAGCTTCCTACCACACCCCAGAAGGGATTATGACGCCACCCGTGGAGGCTTCCTCAAAAAGGTGCACACATCCTCCCCACTTTTGTTCCCGGATGTATGCTTCAAATATCTGTTCGAATTATCGCTCCATTGTGACTCCACTTTCTCGTCTGTGTGGTCCTTGCCCCGTCATCCTCTCTGCCACAACACGTGACCCATTGGCAACAGCAACTTGCCATGCTCATCAGTGTTAGTCAACAGCCATGTCGTCGCACGGTTTTGACACATGATGGATGGATGGCTATACAACGGAAAAGCCAGCCGATTCCGCGTCGTTCGGTCGCTCGAGAGGACGCATTGCGACGAGCGGAATGACGTCACTGACGACGTAATCCAACTCGTAAACCCCCGGCAATATATACGCCTCGAGTTAAAGTTATCACGAAAGCGCTAGCGTTACGTCGTTAAAGAGTACTTTGAGAAGTAGCGAGTTGCCCCAGTTGCTGGGGCGACGTACTTCTGCGGATAGTGCTCGATGTTTGTGGGTTCGGCTTCTGACACGTGGCGCCCTCGCACAGACTGAATACAGGTTGTGATGAGTACTGCTGTTGCAGCTAGTGTGTAGTTTTAGTGTTGCATGTTCCGGTATCATGTTTTTGTTTTATGTCGCTTTCACAACAGTTGGAAACACTTTCAAGTTTGATTTCACTACAACTACCGTGTACCTACACTATATTTATGAGAGCATCTCTCTTGCAAGGTACAAATATCTCGATGATGAATATAGCTACTCTAGTTGATACTGACTTGATGAAACCACAGTTCTCGCGAACGCACACTACAGACTATGCAGAACGGCTGTCAAGCTTCATTCTGAGTAGTACGTAGTTAAGTGTTCGCCAGTATTATGGGTACATCAAAGCACAATGTCGCTATCACAAAACGAGAGAGAAAGAGATGACATAAGGAAGGCCGGTAAACCGGATGCGCATCTGCTGGACTACCGGCCCCACAGTTTGAAAGGGTATACTGTTTCAGGGTGCAGACTGATATGAAAACTTACAACCGCATAGCTCATTAAGTAATGGAATAAACGTGATGTTTGTTAAAGGCCCCGGTGATTGTCGCCTGAGTTCGGCCCTTTGTTGCTGTTAGGGGAGACTTGATCAACGTACAAATCAACTTGATGTCTCAAAAACATCTCTCGGGCTCTCTTCTGGTTAAGATACCTGCCACCTCTCATTCTCTCCATCTCTCCTTGTGATTCGTTCCCGATATAGCTCGCACTCAATGTCGCCTTCGAAACGGACGGTAATCAGTAATCCCCGCGTCAAGAAACGTGAACCACGCCCCCCTTCGCAGCGATGGCTTATAGTTCCCTGAAAGGGTACTACACTACATGCGCACGCTACGTTAAAGATCTCCGACGCAGCGAATAACCAGAGGTACGTTAGTATATATACATATATACTATTCTTCAGCGCCCGCCGCCCAGTTTAACCGGTGGTGGCTTTGCGTCGTACAATACCGTGTACCTAACACGCCGTACAACATAAAGTGCTCGGTGTTTTGTACCGTGCACATCATTAGCGATACGCGGCGTCCGTACATCGCGTGGCCGCGTGGTATTATACGCGCTACGCCCACTCGATCTCGTCGGCTGAAGCCGCCTCGGACCGATGCACGCATCCACTTTGCGTGCGCAAAGGCGCGCATCGGGACGACGACGCCAGGGCGGTCTTCGTACTCCATGTGTGTGCCGCACCGCTCTCGATTTCGCCTCCCCCGCAACGGGCAAGGAAGGAAGCGGGCGGTTGGTTTGCTGGCTGGTACCGACGAGCAGGTTCCTGTAACGAAAAGACCCTGCAGACGCGATGGTATACGTGCGCCATCCAGTCGGCAGAGTGGTTCGTACCAATAGTGTGCATTGTGTGTATGTGTTGTGGCGCGTGTGTCAGTAGCGTAGTCAAATTTTTTTTCTTCTCAGGGGCGGGGGACAACCGTGCTTTGTGGGTGTGTTGGTGCTTACGTTTGTGTGTGTATATATGCACAATGCACGGTTGACCTCCGGTGCCTTCCAAGAAATTTGACTGCATTACGTATACATGAACATGACGACACATGTTGTGCTTGCGTTTATGTGTGGGTTCATGTCTGTTCATGAAATTAAAATCTTTAAGGGGGGAAGGGCGGTTGAACCTCCCCCCTCTTCGAACTTTCCTCTTTCGGAAAGACCAGTGATTTGTGTGTGTGTATACGTGTGTGCTTGCACATACGCGCGCACACACACACACACACACACACACACACACACACACACACACACACACACACACACACACACACACACACACACACACACGCACACACACACACACACACACACACACACACACAGAAATTCTGGCTACGTCCGTGGTCCACAGCATATAGCAGTCCCGTGGACGCCGGTCAGCCCGTCACGGCGGGAAGGAATTAAACACCCGAGACGGTCACTTTCCGGTGGCAAGGCAACGCCGGCGGCTGAGAACGCGCCGACTCCTGTCGGGCGCTTTTCCCCAGCGTCTTTGCATACATGCATTATAACGTGGCAATGCGCGCGGCGGGCCTATTACGTAGCCTCAACTTGGTGGCGTTTCTTGGCCTCCACGGACACACGGTGGTTCGCCGTGCCGGGTCCTTGGCTGCCGGCGCCGCTGCGCTGGCCACGTCCGTCGTTCGCTCCCTTAAAAACTGCAGTGCGCCCAGCTCACACGGTATATACGAAAGTAAGCCTGCGTGGTTTTCGCCGTTCCATTCGGTTTTTCCTCATACGAATTGCTGAGCCACATGGCAAGAATACAGGACGCTCAAATACCGATCTCCTCATGCTTCGGTGATTAGTCGTGGTATAAATATGCACTTTAGAATGAAACAAACAGCCTTCGTGCTTTTTTTTATTTCTTTGTCCCGAGGCGTAAGTTTTAGATGCCTCTTCAAACGCGACAAGTAACCGTCGGCGCCAACTCGAGTGACAGAAAGTATAGTCATGCAATGACGTTATAGATCGCCGATAGAGAGAGAGAAAGTATAAGGAAGGTATGGAAGCTAACGGCGTCCAGTTTGCTACCCTACACGTGGGAAGAGGGGAATAAAGGAGAAAGGGAGAGGGAACATGCTTGTTGCACACACCACACACACAGTGCATGTTTTCACAGGCGGTCGTTTAGTGATGCCTTCAAAACAATTGTAGAAGAGCTCGTGTGACTTTGCACCCAACATCTTCTGAGTAAATTAGTGATCAATTGTCTCCTCAAGGCACACATGATGTCTCATAAAAAACGTCACATGATGACGTCATCGCGTGTTCGAAGGCGGGCTAATCCCGGAGGCAATGCAAAGCCACGCAAGGTGCAGAAAGCTTCCGATGCACCCGATCACGGAGGCAATGCAAACCCATGTAAGGTGCAGAAAGCTGCCAATGCCCCCGATCCCGGAGGCAAGCAAAACCACGTAAGGCGCAGAAAGCTCACAATGTCCCCGTTCCCACAGGCAATGCGATAGCACGTTGAATGCAGGAACCTTTCGGTCGGAAGGAGAAATATCCATGCTATCTACTGAACATAAAATGAAAATGGCTTTGCCTTATAGTACCCTTGGGCAAATGGATATGCGAACGTATGACTTTTTTTTTAATTTCTTGCACCCATATTCCCCCCCCCCCCCCTGTGTAGGGTAGCTAAACGTAGACGGGTCACTTCCTCTTCGCTGCCATTCTCTTTCGTCGTCTCGTTAACTCTCTCTCTCTCTCTCGAACACACATGTATGCTAGGTGTTCTCCCAGCTTCTGAAAGCGTCATTTTTTCGACATGTGAAACTGCAGAAAGTTTCTAAATCGAGCTTGCCGGGACAAGAACACTTGACGTTCGAAAAGTAAGCTTGATTAAAGCGAAACGTAGTCAGAGAAACACGAACGTAAGCTTGCAACAGGATACCTATGGTCAAACAGCAGGCGCGCAGAAGCTCGACCTTTGCGTCGCTAAAGACAGCACTCTGAAATGCTGAGGCACACATTGCATGCTCGTCCAACCAAACAGTTTAAGTTGTCAAGCTCATCTTTGTTAAGCTTATAGCAGCCGAGTTCATCATGCTCACGGGGCCATTTGTGTCATTGCGTGTATGTGTGATAGTTAATGTGTGTGTTTGTTCGTGCGGGCGTGCAGGTGTGCGTGTGCGCTCCACATGCCTCGATCCAGCAAGATGTATTACTATGTTTAGTATCATTACGGCGTCGGTCTCTACATATCCCTGCAACGAAAGGACGGGTGAAACAGCCTACTGACGCCTCTTTATAGACAAGTGTGATTCAGACTGTTCGCCACACGGACCCCGGTAACGTTTTGGGGTACGAACTTTCAGAATCATTTCATTTTTCACGCCAAACGAAGGAGAGAATACATGAGTAGTATACACAAAAAAAGGTCCGTCAATGCATAACGAGGTTTCGTCAATGCATCTGCGTCGCGCGCTTTTGCAACATCCTTCGGCTCTCTTGGTTTTAACGCAATCTGGGGCACCCAGCGCAAGTTCGGCAACCTAACCGTCGTCAGCTGTACAGTTGAGTTAACCGTGCAGGTATACAATTACACAGGTATACAATTACAGGTATACAATTACAGGTATACAATTACAGGTATACAATTACAGGTATACAATTACTGCGACAACAACGCGTGCGCGCACCTGCGGAGTTTCGCGTAAGAGATGGTTTCTTCGCGCCCATATAGATCGCTACGTGCGGGGCTCGGCGCAGATCGAGCGTCCATCCAGCTGACGACGACGCAATGAGAAAAAACAACAACACAGAGACTCCTAAGCAGGCAAGGCAGGCGAGAGCTGCGTATACGAGCAAGCAGAGGCCTAAGATGAATGATAGAAAGAAGAAAAAAAGGGTGGAAGGAAGGGGGGTGGAAGGCAGTCAGAGGCCGGACCCGTTTCGCTTGGCCTACATCCCGAGCGTGGGAAAGAGGGCCCCCGTCAGCGGCCGGGCAGCACGGCCGGTCCGCTCAGCTGACGCCGACTGCTTCGCGAGCATCAAGAGGAGGACGCACGGGAAAATCCTTCGCGCCGAACGGGTTGGCCGGACGACGGCTAAGATCTCGAGGAGCGTTCGCCGTCGTTCTTCCGACGCGACGTTTCGGCGAGCGTTTTTATTTTATTTATTTATTTATTTAGGTACCCTAAGGGCCCAAATGGGCATTACATAGGGGGGGAATGGGTTGAAAGCCGACACGACGTACAATATTGTAAAAAGAAAGAATCAACACAACAAAAGTGACATTACAATATGATAAAGGCAGCAAAAGTACACAATTGCAAAGTACAGCGTGAAATATATAAAAAAAAGTGTTAAAGTGACAGAAAATCTGGTATTTGGAAGGCAGGAACACAAATTTACAGCCTAGAAAAGATGAGCATGATGAAGACAAGTTACAGTGTATTTTGAATAGCTAGAAAAGCGAGGAGTGCGGTTTGAAAAGAAGAGGTGTCTGTTTGGTCCACTAGGCTACTAGGTAAAGATAGTTCTGATATTTGTTTGTTCGGGCAAACATTGAGCCAACTTTGTGAGCGTGGTCAGCGCGTGCGGACGTATAGGGTGCCGGGAGTGTAAATTTGCGAGCGAATGGTGTTGGATGATGGTACAGGGTGTGAAAAAAAGCGTTGATTATAGAAGCACGTTTGCATGACGAAGGACCCCGTACGGGCGTGTCATATCGGTTATCGCCGGAGTGGAAGGAAATCTTGGGAAGTTCTATAGGTTTCGCAAGGAAGCGCTGACGCCCCCCCGTTTCGAACTCATATTTACTCCGAAGAAGACCTCGCTTGTTATGGCATTGTTCGTCATTAGCAGCCGTCACAGTACACTGTTTCGACCTGGCTTGCGCTGACTTCACTGGTTCTGTGGTAGGAACGCTTTGTGGCTTTCGCGAGTGTGAGAAACAACTCTCTTTGTGACTGACATGTCGCACGGATGCGACCTGGTTAATTCTTGGCTTTTAACCGACCCGAAGGTCATCCACGTGGAAACAACGTCAAGAACCACCTTTTGCAGGCTAGGTGTGAGTTCGAAACTGGGTTTTCGCCCCGAAGGGCTTAGCGGGGTTTGCGAGGCTCCCCCCAAGCGCAACACCCTTGTACTCGGGAGAGATATAGATGATAATTAATGAAGCGACCGGTTGTCGTTAGCCGGGGTTCTTTTTTTTTTCGTCATTTTGTCAAGTCGATGGGCGGAGCTAACTAAATTGTGTTTGCCTTGTTGTGGTACAAGCAGCGGAGAGCGAATCAAAGCGATATCTTGTGGTGGCGACAGTTTTTCCGAGTCGGTGATAAGCAAGGCCCGAGCCGCATCTTCTGCATGGCCGCAATATGGGCGCTCATCGTCTTGCAACGCTTCTATGAAATGCTCCGTTTTGAGCAACTGTAAAACGGGCCAAGCGACGGGAACGGACCCGACCGTTCAGCGCCTCTCACGTAATTTGCAATTTTTATCGCTACCGCAATTGCAGCGACACTTCAAACGAAAATTCGAGGTCGCTGGGGTGTTTCATATACCACATGCTGCAAGAAGTAAGATGAAGTGCTTTCTGTTAGTGCTGTCGACGCGGGAGGGTTATCTGTCTCGCGCTTTTACCGGAAACGAAGCTTAAACAACTCGCCCCACTTCATTGTGTTCATTGCTTCCCCTGCAGCGATAGCGAGCTCATTTACACTTACTCGGACTCTTTTACCAACGTTGCTCCAAACTAGACAACCACTGCACAACCGGACGGGTTCTCTTCCGAGCCATGCGCCTATGACGGCGTGCCGTATAGTGCCGTTTTATCTTGCTCGCATCGACGCGAGTCGTCCTAGATATATCGGTCGCCCGTATGAATGTGTATAGCGCGCGGTCTGTGGCGCTGCAGAGCAGTTCTTGCCCGCCCCTCACTTCCCCTCGCCGGCTCGTCACGACGTCTTCCGAGTAGGAACTTGCAGACTTGCGAGGTGTTGAAGAGGTCCTCCCCTGCTCTCGTGCGACCTTTGTGTATATGCCTAACCACAGGGCGCTCGCAACCTCCACGCCTTTTGCGACGGACGCGTTCTGGCCCTTCTCGTTTCCTTCCTCTCTTCATCCATCTTAACCTCCTTTCTCACTTCAACGGCTGTTCAAGGGATAGTATGGTCACGAACCGCGAAAGCTGTATACACACACGTCTAACCGGGCTGCAGACATTAGGCGCCATCTTTTTCTTCTTCTAAACAATACCACTGCCACGGCCGCTGCTCTAAAGATGGAGGCACTGTACACATGTCTACAGTCTATACATGTCTCTACATCTCTCTACACATGTCTCTACATACGTGTCTCTACACATGTGTGTTTGTCAACGCTCCGCATTCCTCACAGTCACTTTGCTGCAACCTTTCCACCGAACGGGCAGCTGTTGTTGTTGATGGTGATGATGTTGTTGTTTTTGTTGTCGCCGTCGTCGTTGCCTGGTTTGCATGTTGCAAACTGAAGTGAGTGACTACGCTGAGCAGCGGCACGAAACGGAGTTCGTTGCGCAGGACTTGAAAACGCGGTCCGGTCGCATCAGTGTACGGAAGCTCTCGTCGTACGAAGCAAACAATTGTTTGATTGTATGATTTATTCGTAGCGTCTGGCTTACTTTGGTATTTGTGAATTGAACGACTAAATTGGTTGACTCGCTCAACGGTTTCTGCGTGTTTTCGTTTTTTTTTTTGTCGCCTGTCATCCGGTTATTTCTTTCCGCTCCTTTTTTTTTAGCTTTCTCTTCTATTTATATTCGTTCTTGCCCAACAAAGTCACTGTGAGAGAATCTCGGTTACATTTCCACGGTGTACGCGTGGTAGTTGGCGATGTCGCCTCGGCACGTCGCGACAGCAGCGGTCGCTATGCCGCCATCGCCGCGGGCGGTGTCTCCCGCGTGTTGCGTCACGCCTATCGTCACGCTTATCGTCTTTACCGGCTCGGACCCCACCCCCTCCCTCCTCTCCGCCACAATCGCGGGCGTTGTTTTTCGCGCTGCCGCGTCTCTTGTGTGTGCCTCTCTCTCTCTCTACTGCTGCTGCTGCAGCCGACCGCAGCGTAATCTATTGTTTTTCTTTCTTTTTCTCTCTCTTTGCCCGGGTACGCGATAATGAGTCGACCGTCGTCCCAAATACGGTTGTTACCATAGCGCCCCGTTGCAGGCAGGAAGCCTTGGCGCCTCTTATTGGTCTCGTCCTCCCTTGCCTCTGCTTTCTGTTCTTTATTTTTTTTTTGTTCCGCGCGGTGGTTGTTTTTCGTACTTCTGGTAGCGCGCAATAGAGGAGCCGTCTTTGGCACGCCTCCAAGCGTGTAGTACGTCTTTTGCCAAAAAGCAGTTTTTCTTCTTTTCTTCGGAAGCTGGGTAGTAAGAGAGGTAGGGCGTTTGCTCGGCGGTAGTAAGTGCTTTATTTTAGCAAGATGTGGGGGGGAGGGGGTGCTATGGCTACAACCCTCACGCTACTAAACCCTACGCACGTAGTCACTTGTCCCCCGTTTCGGCCTCGAGTGTCATGCTAATTAAAATACTTATCCGATTCATTGCTCACGTATGAGACCATGTATGACGCACGTTCAACGCGCAAGTAAAATCTTTCTTAAAGCTTCAAAAGTTCTGGATGCAACGGTCAGGCACCCAAGACATCCTTAGTGCCTAAGGTGACCGGTCCCGGGGTTTGATTTCAGGTTTTAGAGCGGAATACCAAAGTGAAAATTAACTATTTAACTGGCGACCGAACACGCGACCGTGATCATTGCTACAGTTAGACAGATAATATATGAGCCTGCTAGAAAATGTCATTTGTAGCGTAGTGTCAAATTCTTTACGGTTTTGAAGTACACGCATACGATTGCAGTAGATGTCGTTTTTTTTTTCTGCTCGTATATCTGACAACGCTTCTTTCGTCACTAACCCATACCTATCGGAGCGGCTGGTCTTTCTGGATACTTTGTTGCTAACGGTTCCTGCGCAGCTATGCGCACCGGATGACAATAGTTTGCTGTACGATCCAGCTCAGGTTTCGCTTAACATGACAAACATGCTGCAATTTCATTGGTTCTCGCGCTGCTTTCTTCATACAATGACGCGAGTTTAGTCTTTGATTCATTCCTGCGCGTATAGTCTCGCTCTTGACTGTCACTGTTTGCCGATTGTTCATTGACCATCTGGCGGCCAGATGAGTGTTTCGAAACGATAAGTATTGGGTAGTTTTAAAATAAGGTACGCAAGGATAGCGTGCGTTGCGCACGTACACTATTTTCGTCACTTGACGTGGGTATACCCAATAGGATAGCGCGTGGCACGTCCGTAGGAGTGACAAACGCTAATGCAGAACATTACGTACTCTACTCTATAACTCTTAATTTATTCCTGAGAACGATTTGTATATGCCGTGACCTAACTCAAATTATGGCTGATTTGCAGGCAAGAAATGGCGCAGCCTGACCCTGCAGGAGCGGCGGCCATTCGTGGAAGAGGCCGAGCGGCTGCGGTTGCAGCACATGCAGGACTACCCCAACTACAAGTATCGGCCCAGGAGACGCAAGCACGCCAAGCGCGGGTCGCGTCGGGGTAGCCCGTCGCAGCCCGGTAGCCCCGACGAGGGCGGCGGCAACGGCCTCCAGACGCCTCCGGACTCGAGCCCGGCCCGGGGTAGCCCTCCGGACTGCAGCAGCCGTCTCATGCCCGAGATGCCGTACGAGACGCCCGTGCCGCCGACGCCCGAGCTGTCTCCGATGGAACCCGAAGACTGCTGCGGTCCCATAGACGACGGCACGGGCAGTCACCTGTCCCAGCTCATGTGCAAGTTCAACGACAAGTCCATGTTCCTCAAGAACATCCGGCCGCCGTACCGGACCCACACGCAGAGGGGTCTCGGTCCTCCGGGTCTGACGCAGCAGCACCTCTGCACGACCGCCTCGACGACGTGCACGACGAGCGGCTACTCGTTCCAGAGGACGCCGCCGTCGTCGTACTACACGCCCATCTACGCGGCTACCTCCCCGTACGGTCCTCCTCAGGGCGACCTACCGCAAGACGTCTACTACGGCGCGCCGGAGCACATGTACGCCCCGCAGCCGTCGCAGGAGGCGTTCCTGGAACACAGCGACCTGGTCCAGTTCCTGGACGCCGCCACGGCCGCGTCGCCCGTCTGCACGACGGCGGGAGGCTACGCGCCGCTTCCTCCTCTCGGCGCGGGAGACCACCACGCCACGTACGAGACGCTCGGCTCGGAACCGTGCGGGATCGAGTACTCGACGATGCCGCCGCAGCCGCACCACCCGTACGGCCTGTACGCGACGCACCACAGTCACCACCAGCCCGAGCTGCACCACCAGGAGCCCGGAACTGGGATCATCGCGGCCCTGGCAGAGACGCGGCACATCATGTCGTGATGATGACAGTATTCCTTTTTTTTTTTGTCGTTGTTCGTTGGAAGCCGACGTGCCTTTTTTTTTTCTCCCTCTCATTCTCGTGTTTCTCCGCTGCACGTGGTGGAAACCGTCGCTTCCGCGGCGTCTTCGAGAAGGCCCAGACCAGCGACGAGCTCCGTGGGTGCGTTCGTGATTTCCGAGCATGTTACGTGTGTTTGTGTGATCGAGAGAGCGTGTGGTTTCCCCGTGCACCCCCGCCGCCTGTACAGAACAGAGACTCCTTCCTACAGAGTGATGCTGTCGTGCACCGTTGTGCCTATATAACGCGGACCGCGTGGCTGCAGCGCGTGTGTGTGTGATGCTGCTGCAAGCCGCTCCGGCAAAGCGTCCCGAACGACGGAGAAGGTCCGTCACGGACTGCCTGCCGACAAAACCGCGGGGGATCACCGCGGCTTTCGCTACGGTTGCGTGACCGCCGACATGCACTCCTGAGCACGCCTCGCCTTCCCCCTCCTCCCACCACTCGTTGTCGACGGGATGATGCTGTGCCGCCGCTGCTGCAAGCGCGTCGCCGAACGTCGTCGGGTTCTCTGCGTGCGTCGCTGTTTGCTGTGATCGCTGCACCACGTGATCTGTCCCCTACCGCGATGTGTAAAACACGAAGAAAAAAAAAGAAGCCAAAAAAATGGGGACGAAGAGGAGACGAGAAGAGAGACGTTTTATGTTAAAGATACTACGAGATGTGGTTATCGCGAGAAAGAAAAAAAAAAACAAAAAATGGAAAAATATGAGGCCTCTGTAGGTACGGGCGTGCGCAGCGTTCTCCCTAAGGGGTGGCCAAATTTGACACCATCCTCACCCCCCCCCCTCCCAAATGATAGAGTAAGAAAAAAAAGTCCGCTTTCGACGCAAAAAAAAAAAAAAATGAAGCTATGAAGCGCTACTCACAAAGGCTTGCTTGCTATTGGTACCCTTCGTTTTGGTAAAAGTGGTAAGAAAACTGTTCTCCGAACGAATATTCGGTCGACATTAGAGTAAAAAAATAATACAAAAACATTCGCAGCCACAACCCTGCGCATTAAAACATGTAAAATGTCTGATTCAGAATTGCTCCCCTCCCATTAGACATTTAAGTAAGGCGCTTGCCCCCCCCCCCCCCCCCTCCACTCTGTGCACACGCCTACGCCTAAGAAAAAAAAAAATTCCGCGGAGCGCATCTCTGTTGTTATGCGAGCGCCACCGCTCTCACCGCAGTGGTGACCTCGGTTCCGAACCTCCATGCCTGATCTGCTGCTACCGCGAAGTATAGGCCCTTCTCACTGTGCAATAAATGAACACCACCGTCCGTTCTATTACACATAACACTGGCTGCCTGTTTTTGCACGCGCGTGGTCGCAGGAGGAGGCACGAGTGGCGCCACCTACCGTCTTCCTGTACGGCACGGTACACCGTTGTTGCGCAGTCCTTCCTCTGGCTTGGTGTGGCCTTCGGGCCCGAGTAATTAGCTGCTCCCAGTGAGGCTCGCTTTGTGTTGCGATGCGCTTTTTGTTTTTTTTTACGCTGTGTTTCACGTACACACACAAAAAAAAAAAAACTGCTGCTTCAAAATATGGCCCTGAATCTTGCAGTGGCAATAGGTAAGGTAAGACAAAAAGAGTAACGGTTGAACCATTGTAGTGTCAGCGGGTGAGGGTAACCTGCAGATATTTCAGACACCGTTTTTTACTCCACCGACAGAGCGAACCATATAAATAATGCAAAAAAAGGTTTGCTTGGTTCTGGTTTTATTACGATGCGTTTTTATATAGTTTGTGAACACGATCGAGTAACAACACTATATCGGTTAATCCTCTTAATACTTTCCGTGAATGTTTAACCTTTCCTCGCGTATTTCAGTTTGAGCCCCAAATCTCGCTTACTTAGTAGTAACTGACTGTAGTGCACGCTGAACGTTTTCTAGGGAGCTGGAAAGTGTAGCTAAAGATGGTCTAAACGATCACTTTAATATAGGCGCAAGTGGCATTGCCACTAGTCGACAGTCAGCAAGAACAAGTGGCGTGCACTGTTGTGTACAAAAAGTATCAAAAGGTAAACTATGTCAGAATCTGAAATGGTGTTGTGTGGTACTAACTACTATATATGGTGCCCCTTCTAGTCTCCGCACTCCTCTTCCCCATCCTTTGCAGTCCAAATCAGCGGCTGTGTCTTGTTCTAGACATGCGTCGTAATGCTGGAAGGATAGCCTTGCTTTGTGTTCAAAACAGGTAGATCTGTGTACGTCACTCAAAATTCAAATGCAGTTCAGCTGACTACTTCTTCTCTTTCCCGTTCACCAAAGAGTTCACCAAGGGAGAAGGGGATGTCACTGATTACGAACGAGGAATGCTTTGTTAAAAATGTTTTGTGGATGCTACGCTCTGAAAATGGTACCCGCATAATCAAAAGCGCCGTATTGGTCCATATGTGCATGCGCCATTCGCTGAACTGTCGCAGCAAACCGTGGACGCAGAAACACACGCCCGCGCCGTGTTGCAATCTCCGGCTGTAGCGCGCCGCGGTGCTGAATCTTTTGTTAATTGCGTACTTGACCCTGGCTCAGGTGCCCTCTCCTTTCCATCATGTGACTGTGGCGCTAGTGTCCCATTGGTTGGATGCCGGCGCAACGGTTGCTGAACCTGGACAGCACTGCGCCGGCTATTCATAGCTCGATAAGCGGCATGTCGGCTCACCACTGCCGCCGGCGCTCTCGCACTGCGAAGGAATGCGATGCGCTGAGCGCGTCGTCGGGGTTGAACAGCCGATTGGCGGTGTCGAAGGCTCGTGTCATCGGTGTGATTGACCAGGCAAACGACGCCCCCTTGCTAACGGGAGACCTGCACTCAATTATTATTACTTTTTTGTTTAATCCGAAATGTGATACGCTGTGGAGTGTTGAGAAGCCCACCCACGCCGGAACACATTGCTACGACAGGCTACTGTGACGTACACCAGAACTCACCAGGATTGTCTTATGTGTATTATAACCATCAGAACACACGCAAACAGGCTGGTGAACTCACCAGGTCACACCAGCTTTGTATCGTAGTAACATCAGACGATAGTTATAGCGCGAGAACAAAACGACGACACAGAGACAAGAAGGACACGAAAGACACGAGCGTCTTTCGTGTCCTTCTTGTCTTTGTGTCGTCGTTTTGTTCTCGCGCTATAACTATCGTCATGCCATACCAACTAGCCCAAGCTGCCACAATTCTAAGTAGTAACATCAGACTATGTCAGTATAGTTTGCACTATCAATGAATTATCAGTTAACAACAGACCGAGCTGGCTTTTTCTGATGTTGGCGCCAGCCTGTTGGTGTGTTCTATTGACAACGCCAAGGTATTTTCTGATGCACACAAAAGCCTGTGGTGGTGTGTGCTGCTGCGTACATCAGCCTTGCACGGCGTGATTTGGCCTTGTGTGGTGTGTGCTGGCATAAATACCACCTTGGTGACAGCCCACCATCACGGCTGCTGCCTTCATATCCACATTTCTAACTTATAATGGGCTTATTGAACTAAAGTGCTCTGTATGATTGATGACGTAGGATGAATGAGAAAGGACAGAGAGGAATAATAACTGACCACCCAACCAAACATCCAGTATAACAAAAAGTACATGTGATATCCTGATATATGTGGCGGGTTGGGCTTGTTAGTACATACTTACGGCACACTACGGTGCAAGAATGCACAGCGGACGGAAGGAAACTTCATTGAAAACCGAAGGATTCTTTATCGGGAAATTGCAAATACACAGTTTGTCGCAAAGTTTATCCGCTGCACAAGCGTAGATAAACAATGTCATTGTCAGTAAGTTGTATGGAAGCCACGCTTACTCAATCCTCCCCGAGATATTAGATGGTGTATCAGTACGTGTGCAGTGGATAGGCTCTGCATCGGGCCGTGTGAATATGCGTGCCATTTTCAAAAAAAAAAAAAAAAGAAGGGCTCTTCAAAGTTCAGCACTCATCATCGCCGTTTGTGCTCCTTCCATCCGTTACTGTGTATTTTTGCAATGTACTGTGTCGCAAACCTGATGTCTTCTTGTAAAACACATTACATGCTGGCACAGCGCCCTAGGTGATCACATGGAATAAGCATTCAAGCATACGCGTCGTTTCTTACCTATCCGCCTCGTATTCGTATCATTGCCACGTATGTGTCGGGAAATGGTACGTGTCAAAAGTTTCCCAACGACCTGCCGATTAAGCTGTCGATCTTGATATTCGTAACATGATATTATACGCTCATAAATTAGAGACGTGGTCGACAAGCTGACTTGACTATTTATTGGCGGGAACGGCACCGAACCCCCGTTTGACGCGCAGACAGATGACGGTAGAAATAGCAGATAAAGCTTCGATTGCAGCTTAGAAACGTGGAAACACCGTGAACGGTTCGGAAAAGTACAGTAGAACTGCTGACAACCGAAAAGATACAAAGAGGAATCGCCACACACTGCGGAACGCAGTTAAAAAATAAATCTGCGAAGTGTTCTGTTGTAATATACGAAGCACCTCCTAGAGATCTGGGGGAGCAGTAGTAGATACGCTGGTATGATATTCCCGCATCAAGCATACAATCGTACACGCTCGACAAGCGGCGTTACCGCCAGATGGCAGGAGAGGTAAGGTGAGCGAGCATGACTTGATTTCCACGTCAGTAAGCAGCAACAAAGGCGACGTCATTAACCGACGCCGTTACTATAGGTCACGTGCATATACGCACTGGATATCGATCTCCGAGGGTTAGTGCCATGTGGGAGAATTCTCCTGTGTGTTGTTGAACCATGGAAATTCGCAGCCTGCGCGTTAACTGAAAGCGGACTGCTGCTGGTCTCTGTGTTCAATCGGATATTCCCTTATCTCTCGATTGTCTCTTAGCAGCGATTGACATGTTCCAGCCGGAAACACCGGTACATAACTGCGTGCTTTACACCTCTCCAGGTGATCAGATGCAGAACATCGTAACGCCTTACGTAACGCCATTGTAACGCCTTACGGCATGGAGAGTAATTAAATGAAATGAAATGAAATCTGTGCAAAAGCCGTACACAGCGCGCACGTATGGCTAAAATAGCGGTGCGTCCGTCCGTCCTTTATACTAGTCGGCACCTTCAAATTAGACATTATAGACCCTAGCTTCGCCGACTCGTCGTCACGGAAATGGCGCACGCGGGAAACACGACGAACAACAAGCAGCGCGGACAGCTGCTTGCAGACTAACCAGCTGCTCCACCAATAGCAGCGTATTTGTGCTGCACGTCAGATTGAACTCCTGGGTGTCAAGCGGAGGCCGCAAAGGCCTGGAGAAATAGATGGAGGGATGGTTTGTTTTAATGAGTGGCGCACCGGCGACTCGTAGCGCTGCCACGTGTGACATCGATGATCGTGGTGCCATTCTGCACACGATGCGCGTGATCACGTGAAATGTTTGCCGAAATGACGGAGGTGGTTTAGGCGCCCTTTAAGGCAATACGTATGTTCGTGCCTTCTGCAATCTGTCGCGCATTTTAATCCTTCAGGTAGACATAATCGCGTGTTCTGACGCCTGATGACAATGTACCCATTGTGTCACTCATGCATGTTTTTTTTTTCACCGCATTTCCAAGCAGAGGAAGTTTTTTTCGTTGCATAAGTGAGTAGAGGCGTGGCTGTGTGGTAGAGCACCTGCTTGCCGCACAGAAGACCCGGGTTCGAATGCCACTCAAACTGAGAGTTTCTTGTTATTTATTTTGTTTGCATCTTTTTCAATTTTTCGGTCACGCAAAAGATGACGAATGTACAGTGTAACTAACGACGCCGACAGCGGAATTTTCGCGAGACGAGCTTTTTAACTAGATCGCGTTAACGCATTCATGTCGCTTACACATGCTCACCTCCTGCAAGTGCCGGTGTTTGCTTAGTACACAAAATGCTCTCCTTCAGAGTATAAGGACATAGGTTCAAAACCCAGCACCACAGAGAATTTCCGGATAGCACTCTCACTTATTTGTGTGTTTGTGTGCATAGCCAGACTCGCCAGAGGGACGGACATCCCTCTGTCAGGCCAAACTTCTGTCTGACATTCACACATTGCAGCGATGGGCTTATTATGATGTATTTCCGACTTAAAAGTTACCCTATTGCGTAGGCTTCACCGCAACGTATCGCCAAAAGCAGTAAAAAAAGTTGAAGCCCTTATCAGCGCTGATAAGGCTCAACTTTTGTCTGACGTTACACCTCGCAGTGACCGACCAACTACGCTCGTAACAAGGACGATTCTATGTGGTAGCTTCCCCTGGGAGGTTCGCTTCACCCCAATATATGTAGAAAAGTGTTGAAAAAGTTGAGGCCGTTATCAGCGTTGATAAGGCTCAACTTTTGTCTGGCGTCATACCTTGCAGTGACCGACCAACTACGCTCATAACAAGGACAATGCCATGTGGCAGGTTCCCCTGAAAGGTTCGCTTCACCCCAACGTATGTCGAAAAGTGGTAAAAAATTTGAGGCCCCTATCAGCGCTGATAAGGCTCAACTTTTGTCTGACGTTACACCTTGCAGCGACCGACCAACTACGCTCATAACAAGGACGGATCCGAGCAGCAGCTTCTCCTGGGACGTTTGCTTCACCCCAACGTATGTCGATAAGCGGACAAAAAAGTTGAAGCCCCTATCAGCGCTGATAAGGCTAAACTTTTTGTCTGACGTCACACCTTGCAGCGATGGGTGTATTGTGATTTCTTTCCGAGCTAAAGGTTCCCCTGGTGCGTACGCTTTACCGCAACACATGACAAAAAGTGTCAGAAATGTTGAAGCTCTTATTAACGCTGATACGGCTCAATTGTTCTCTGACGTCATACCTTGCAGTGACGCATCAACCACCCGAATAACATAGACTTTTCCGAGCGACAGCTTTCCTTTGTAGGTTCGCTTCCCCCCAACGTGTGTCAAAAAGTGGTCAAAAAAGTTGAGGCTCCTATCAGCGCTGATAAGGCTCAACTTTTGTCTGACGTCATACCTTGCAGCGAGCGACCAACTACGCTCATAACAAGGATAATGTCGTGTGGCAGCTTCCCCTGGGAGGTTCGCTTCACCCAACGTAGGTCGAAAATCGGTAAAAAATTTTGAAGCCCCTACCAGCGCTGATAAGGCTCAACTTTGGCCTGACGTCACACCCTGCAGTGACCGACCAACTACGCTCATAACAAAGACAATTCTATGTGACAGCTTCCCCTGGGAGGTTCGCTTGATACCAATGTGTGTCGAAAAGTGGTAGAAAAGTTGAGGCTCTTATCAGCGCTGATATGGCTATACATTTGTCTGATGTCACAGCTTGTAGCAACCGACCAACTACGCTCATAACAAGGACGATTCCGAGTGGCTGCATCTCCTGGGACGTTCGCTTCACCCCAACGTATGTCGAAAAGTGGTAAAAAAAGTTGAAGCCCCTATCAGCGCTGATAAGGCTAAACTTTTGTCTGACGTCACACCTTGCAGCGACCGTATAAGTGCGCTCACAAACGAGGACGAGTCCGAGCGGCACCTTCTCCTGAGAGGCTCGCTTCACCCCAACGTATGTGGAAAATTGGTCAGAAAAGTTGAGGCCCCTATCAGCGCTGATAAGACTCAGACTTTGCCTAACGTCACACGTTGCAGCGACCGACCAACTACGCTTATAACAAGGACAATGCCATGTGGCAGCTTCCCCTGGGAGGTTCGCTTGACCCCAATGTATGCCGAAAAGTGGTAAAAAAAGTTGAAGCTCTTATCACCGCTGATAAGGCTATACTTTTGTCTGACGTCATAGCTTGTAGCCACCAACCAACTAAGCTCATAACAAGGACGATTCCGAGTGGCTGCCTCTCCTGGGACGTTCGCTTCAGCCCAACGTATGTCGAAAAGTGGTCAAAAAAGTTGAAGCCCCTATCATCGCTGATAAGGCTTAACTTTTGTCTGACGTCACACCTTGCAGCGATGGGCGTATTATGATTTCTTTCCGAGTTAAAGGTACCCCTGGTGCGCACGCTTCACAACACATGACCAAAAGCAGTAAAAAAAAGTTGACGCCCTTATCAAGTCCTTATCACCGCTGATACGGCTCAACTTTTGTCTGACGTCACACCTAGCAGCGACGGGCGTATTATTTCTTTCCGAGCTAAAAGTTCCCCTGATGCATAGGCTTCACCGTAGTGCATGACCAAAAGTAGTCAGAAAAGTTGAAGCCTTTATCACCACTGATATGGCTGAACATTTAACGCGACAGCGTTAAAGAGCTCGTTTCGTAGAAATGTTAGTGTCGTGGGTTGCGAGCAAAAAATCAGCATCTTATGCGTGACTGAAAATAAATAGGACGATTGCATTTAAAATAAATGATAAAATAATCCGTCAGGCGAATAGGGACCCACTCGGGGTTGTTTGAGCCCGAGTAGGTATCGAACCGGGGTCGTTTCCGTGGCAAGCGGATGTTCTACCACACGGCCATGCCTCTGCTTGTGAAAGCAGTCAAAAGAACTTCCTCTGCTTGGAAATGTAGTGAAAGTAGCTTTCATGCTTCACAAACACACGCGTCTTGAATACGTGCTTCACAATGCAACATGAAATATTGCGCTAATATTGCGTGGTACAAGCTTCCATTGCCAACGGGCGTCAGGATACGTGATTATCATAATGGCTCCGTCGTTGAAAGCCGATACCCCACTACAAAAGGCACACACGCTACTGCACCTTTTTCCTTAAGGCAAAGTATATATAGTGGGTGCATAGCAAATTCGAAAAGGTTTCATGCACTAAGTGTTTGAAATACGCTCTAGGAACAGGATGTGGCTAGCGCGTTCAACTCCTGAAGGTGAATCTCTTGGGGTCCCCTAATTTTTGTCTGACGTCACATGTTGCAGCGTTGGGCATATAATGATTTCTTTGTGAGCTATAGGTTCCCCTGGTGCGCAGGCTTCGCCGCAACAGACTACCAAGCCTACACCAAGACTCGGACATACAAATCCAGCGCATTGAAGAATAGGCTGCGTTATGTACAGACCAACATAAGAGCCGCATTTGGGCATGGTATTCAGCTTTGAAGCGAAAGTGTGTTGGTTCGATTCACGGGGTCAGTAGCGTTAAGAGAGCCGCATAGCGATAAGGGTAAGGAGAATTAAACTCCGTTCTTTATTTTTTAATCATAATGTGCTGTAGTAAGCAGACCACGCTGTAAACAGTGAATGCCGCGCCGGGCTGGTAGCCGTGTGCGTATAGTGTTCAATTCACATCTAAAAGCTCGGTGGTTTCAATGATCGAGCTGGGATTGTTGGAATGCCAAGAAGACATTTAGGCAACTTTGCGCCAAAGCTGAAACATACGTGCAGCCGCATACCTTGGGAAACTGGACATAAATAATGCGGAAAGCAACCTTGCTACTTGGCTTAAATTATGACGCGTGTCCTTTTTTTTTTCTGTAAAATTAAGAACAATTTTCTTTTTTACAAAAGAGGGGACTCGACCTCGTGAGGTCAGGTGGTACCATATGCCGCCATGCAGCTAAAATTTCTGGCTGCTCCTGGGGATGGTGGAAAGGGCTATAGTCTTTGCTGAAACGACGAGTAGCATCAGACTGATTGATTTGTGGGGTTTAACGTCCCAAAACCACCATATGATTATGAGAGACGCCGTAGTGGAGGGCTCCGGAAATTTTGACCACCTGGGTTCTTTAACGTGCACCCAAATCTGGGCACACGGGCCCACGGCATTTCCGCCTCCATCGGAAATGCAGCCGCCGCAGCCGGGATTTGAACCCGCGACCTGCGGGTCAGCAGCCGAGTGCCTTAGCCACTAGACCACCGCGGCGAGCGAGTAGCATCAGACTATCACTCGAACAACGCACAACATCGAGATCAATCCCCAACCGTTTTGTTACAGTGAATCGTTACATGACAATTATTTCAGGGCATGAGAACTTACCACGTCAATTCCGCGCCAGTCCTGGAAGTGGCGAAAAGGTTTAGAATCCATTCTGAGACGACAAATAGTACTTGATTATGATTCGAAAAGGGCAAAACATTGACAGTGACAAATTCTTTATTACAGTGAAGCACCATGAAACAATTATACCAAGGCTATGAAGCTTATACCACGTTCGTCCCGGGCCGGTCCTAGAGGTGGTGAAATGGTTTATAGCCCATACTGAAACGACAAATGGCTACCAGAGTATAACTCGAACAGTGCATAACATTTACAGTGACAAATTCTTTATTACAGCGAATTACCATAAAACAATTATCCCAAGGCTTCGGCTCTTCCACAGTGCCGCTTCCAGGCCGGTCTCTTATGTGGTGAAAAAGGTGCTAGTCCGCACTCAAAAGGCCCGTGGTATCTAGATTTCACTCGAACGATGCATCAACTTGACAGCCACGATTTCTTCATTACAGCGAAACACTACGGAACATTATTTTTAAGGCTTCACCGCTTCTACGATGGCTCTTCAGGGTCTGTCCTGGATGAGGTAGAAGGGTCCGTACTGAGACGACAAATTCTACAAGACTACTGTCCCTCGAGCAACGCATGACGTCGACAGTCGCCGTAATTTCTTTATTATAACGAATTGTCATCTAAATTCTTGTGTTCCGGAACTTTCGTGCTGGAAAAGGTGGTCCCGTCCTGAAGGTGTTGAAAAGGGTAGCGTCCATACTGAAACGACAAACAGAATAGTTGAGAATCGCAATTAAAACAAATACATGATACCGTGGACCTGCAATACTTATACGAAATCATCTCATGGCTAGAATATAACCTGGTAACTTATACAAGTTAACTTATACCATTAATTCTAATGTAATAGCAAAAGAAAGAAATAGTGGACGAAACGATGACTTGCCCCTGGCAAGTATAGCAAGTTTTTCAACTACGAATAACGCGTTTGGTGCTCTACGAACGGAGCTACAGTGGCGGCCATCCCCCGGTCCACTTTGTGAGGTATATATCTGCATTTAAACCTGAGAGTGTTAGCCAACATCTCTGGAAACTGCGATGGCGAGTGAGCTCATTACGAGCTGGTGGCTGAACAATGTTGTTCCATTATATATATATATATATATATATATATATATATATATATATATATATATATATATATATATATATATATATATATATATATACGAGACCTAACAGACAATAATGCCAAGGAAGGTATAAAGGAAGTTATTAGGCCCATTGTAATGTAAATGAGAAGAAAGAGAAGTGGGTGAAAAGATAACTTGCCGTGGGCAGGATCCGAACCTGCGACCTTCGAATAACGCGTTCAATGCTCTACCACTGAGATACCACGACAGCTATCCCCCCAGCCACTTTATTGGGTATCTATGTCAATTTAAACGCGGGAGTGTCAGTCAGCGCCACCAGTAGCCATGGCGGCGTGTGTGGCACACTCTTTATGAGCCTGTGTGGCGTCACGTAGCACGTGAACTTATTACTAACTGGCAGCTGACCAATAGTTCCCCGTATACAACCTAAAGGCACCAAGTCTGCCAGTACGAGACCCTCGTTAATGGATAAGGGAAACAAGTGTATACTTAAGGGCTCGTTTTTCGTGTTTTACACCATATTAATGAGACCTAACAGACAATAATGCCAAGGAATGTATAGGGGAAGTTATTAGGCCGATTGTAATGTAAATGAGAAGAAAGAAAAGTTTGTGAAAAGATAACTTGCCGTGGGCAGGATCCGAACCTTCGACCTTCGAGTGACGCGTTCGATGCTCTACCACTGAGCTACCACGGCAGCTATCCCTCAGCCACTTTATTGGATATATATATATATATATATATATATATATATATATATATATATATATATATATATATATATATATATATATATAACGTAAATTGTTATTTGGCTTTAGTGTCCCTCAAGTTACCACTCCGGGAAGTTGTCCTTCCCCTGTATCTGGCTAGGAAGCTCACAGCAGACGCACTGAGCTGGACGCAATACATGGCCCAACACATCGTATTGCGAATGAAATGGGGTGGGCGTACTACACGAACGATTAGGCGTATCTAACGGCACTTCGTTTTTTCCGCGACAGCACCAGCGGAGATAAAGACAGACCACAAAGGACCGGGGGCAATCGTTGGCGCACAATTGATATGCAGACGCGCTACCGTGCAATTTCGGGCAGGCATATTATTTTTCGCCTATACGGGCCCGGCGCACAAATCGGATCGCGTAATTGCGACCAACAGCGCCCTAATAGCATGCAATAAACGGGACCGTTTACGCCGCAAACGTATCGCGGCGTGCGCCGTCTCACTGTCTATATAGGCTCATGCCTACGTTGATGCGATAATCGCACGTCGCCGACGGGGGTATGCCAAACACGGAAGGCGTTTGATGTACCGCCACGATTACGGTTCACGTCAACCAGTCCACGCAAGGCTGTAAGCTATACAACCATTTCAGCGCCAAACTTCTGAAACACACGTTGTTTCCTCACTCCCAAACACTAGCACGGTAGTGTTTTCATTGTGGTACGCGTACGTGTGTGGATGCAAGTTCCACAAGCGTCGCCACGGTGGTTTAGTGCGTAAGGTGCTCGGCTGCCGACCCGCAGGTCGCGGGATCGAATCCCAGCTGTGGCGGCTGCATTTCCGATGGAGGCGGAAACGCTGTAGGCCCGTGTGCTGAGATTTGGGTGGACGTTAAAGAACCCCAGGTGGTCGAAATTTCCGGAGCCCTTCACTGCGGCGTCTCTCCGAATCATAAGGTGGTTTTGGGACGTTAAACTCCACAAATCAATCAATCTATCAAACTCGAAATCACATATATAATATATGACGACTGGTATATGCAACTGATGAGATAACCACGTGAAGTCACGACGAATCTGGTATCTGGAGAAAATGTCGGCTCTTATCTACGCGTTCGAGTCGAAATCGCGCCAATATATGACCCGGTACTGAAGACAGTGAAAACGAAAGTATGGGCATTGCTTATCCCCGATTACCTCAATTTCAATCACGTGAGACATACACAGTGTAAACTTGGCACTTTCGCAGTGACCTCCGTCGATTGGAAGGCGATAACCATCTTCTAAGTAGTGAACCTTCCCGCGCTCTCCTCCGAAAGCTTTCTGGAACTAACGTGATTTTGCATTGACTCCGGGATAGGAAGCGTCGCTAGCTTTTCTGCGTCTCATCTTGTTTTTGTGGCCTGTAGTGCATGTACATCAACCGCGTAGCCGATAAAAGAGTACTTTTAGACATAATCTACAGGTGTCTGATTGATTGATTGATATGTGGGGTTTAACGACCCAAAACCACTATATGATTATGAGAGACGCCGTAGTGGAGGGCTCCGGAAATTTAGACCACCTGGGGTTCTTTAACGTGCACCCAAATCTGAGCACACGGGCCTACAACGTTTCCGCCTCCATCGGAAATGCAGCCACCGCAGCCGGGATTCGAACCCGCGCCCTGGGGGTCAGCAGCCGAGTACCTTAGCCACTAGACCACCGCGGCGGGGCTACAGGTGTCTGAAGCCCTTCAACTGAAGTTTCATTGCGACTTCAAAACATCAATTATAACTTATCCTTATGCGAAATAGCTTGAGTGTAACCACGTCATGACGCTTAAAATATGGCTGCTAAGGTTGATGTGGATGAAGTTGGCTCCTCTGAAAGCGTAAGGGGAACTACGCCGGCAGCACTTTAGCAGGTGCACTACTTACCTAAACTGACGCATTTCATTCCGTCAGCAGTGATCCTACCTGTCAGCATTCTACATATTGCGCAGGTGCTCCAGTGAACCGGAGGGAGCGCGAAATTGTCGTAATGCCCCGTTCCTGCGTGACCACAATCTGCATTGTGACGTAAGGATAAGGTACAACCACCGGAAACGAAACTGGAATTGGCTGCAGATACGTATTCCATGAAACGATCCAAGCCACTCTGAGGTGTCGAAGTGCTTTTCTTCTTTTCTCAACTTTCGAGATTTCGACCCGTCATTCAACAATATATAAAAAAAGAAACCTAAACAAATATGCAAAAAGTGAGACACCTCGTGCCCGTTTTCCATTATCTCGTTACGCATTCGCCTGAAACACTAGCGTCTCACTTCATCGCTTTATTATCAATCTTAATTACGCGCCGTCACCATTGAAACAGCACACAGGCCTGTTTCCTCATAATTAGTGTAAGATGGCAGGCGGATTTAGTTTTCTCATTTGGCCGCGGTAAATTATAAGCGGCGACAAAACAAACCTTGCGGACGACTTATCAATCTGGTAAGTGTGAGCAGAATTATCGCAGTTCCGCCCAACGCCGTGTAGCAGCGACACATAGCATGATGAAGCGGTTTGTACGCACTGTGCTACTCTTGCGTTCCCGTCACGGACTGTGGTGAGAGAGAGAACTGAAGGGAATAACAATTTTTTTATTATGGTGGTATGAAATTAAATAGAATGGAAAATAACTTTATTGTGTCCGGCGGGACGCGACTGGTTCACACACCCGGCTTACCCCCGTATTCACAAACACTCCTCGACTCGATTGTCACCCTTCACTTGACAGAGTGGAGCACTGCGCCGCTGCTCGGCTGAAAATGACGCTGCGCTATTCAAGAATAGCAGCAACTTATCACTGATATGCAGTAACTTTACCTGCCTAGAGATGGCGCTCCCATCGGCTTGCTCAAGTGAAGGTGGAGCGTTAAATGAAGGGGCGTTCTAGAATACGGGGGTTAGACCCACGTAGAAACCAGCAAGCCAGAAGATTGCTCTCGCACAATTCAAAGATCACCATGCTTGTTGCGAGAAGAAGCTTGGAATGCGAGAAAACGCGCAATAAAGAACGGTGCAGGTGGCGACGCCCCTTTGAAATTCTCGCCCAGAACTCCGTGACGTCATAGATTTCGGCGGCATATACTGCCCCATACTTGCTTACTTATTCAGTAAACATTACGTACATTGTCTTCATGGTGGGCCATAGACCTACGGTATTAAGTTTAACGATATTTTGTTGAGCGAATGCTGCTAAATACGAAAAGTACGCTTTGAAAACCATGACGTCATGCGCGGAGCTTCTGGCGCGAAATTTAAAAGCTAGGACCTTGCCTTGAGTTCCTCCTCCGAGAGTAAACCAGCGGTGGTAAAATTGGGGACATTATACTTCTCAGAGCCGAAGTTATCAATGTAAATCAGCCTTTCAGCGAAATGTTTATTGAGCATTCACTTAGGACGCACGGGTTCGACTTCCCGCCATGGCGGCCGGATTTCGGTACTTGCGAAATAAAAGAACATACCATGCATATATTACCATACCATACCATACCATACCATACCATATATTTAGGTACGCGTTCGAAAAACGCCAGGTGATTTAAATTATTGCAAAGCCCTAAACTATACACTTCTAGTCCGTTAATGATAAATTCAACAATAACAGAAAAGATGATTGATTGATATGTGGGGTTTAACGTCCCAAAACCACCATATGATTATGAGAGACGCCGTAGTGGAGGGCTCCGGAAATTTTGACCACCTGGGGTTCTTTGACGTGCACCCAAATCTGAGCACACAAGCCTACAGCATTTCCGCCTCCAATAACCGGAAACCTGATGACCAAGAATGTAATTACCAGTCAAGCAACGCTTTTTGAAAACTCTAGGCTTTTTAGGAGATGTCAGCAGTTTTATTTTATATAGCGTTGGCTACTCCGTTTTAAAAAAATGGAACGCGCCAAATTTACAGCAATGGGAAAAAAAGAAGTTACATAAACCTATAGGGAGACATCTACGCAGGACATCACGGCATATCACAGCATATCCACAGAAAGAATGATCATGAGTGGGACGAAGCGTCCGTCAATGCGTCCATGCTTCTTTCCGTGCGTCCGTCCGTACGTGCGCCGTTCGTGCGTTCGTCCGTGTGTCCATCCGTCCGTCCATCTGGTGAACAGTTCCAAGTACCGCCATCTCGCTACTTTTTATCATATATTCATCGTATACAAGTACCGCCATCCAGCGGACAATCCAAGGACTAAACGAGAGTATGTTCCACATTTCTGCTGTCAACGCTTTGTTAACACCAAGGGCGTGATAACGACGCCAGGCTACGTTTTTCGTAACATGCGGACATGTGCCCGAGGGCGGGTATGTGCCACTGGTATGCTGGTGTGTGCCACAGGTTACGCACTACGACAACGGGGGACGCACAAGCCACGTCATAAGGAGCTTCGCCCCTAAAAATGCACGGCGTGCCTCATAATCATGTCATGTTACGGCATGCAAGGACCAGTGCGATGGATAAACGCAAAACTTTATTGAATAAAGTCTTGGGGTGCTCGGGTCAGCGCGCAGAAATTAATTTATGATTTCGTTCGTTGTTCCCATGAACGAGCAGGCAGAAGGGATACGGTCCTGCTACTGTCTTTAGACGGATTTCTCAAGAAGCTATTTTTTAATTTTTTTTCCTCGCTGGCAGAAGTTGCAGCCAGGCAGGTTGATTAGCGGCGGCGTCTACGTGCACGGTAGCCGTGCGTGCGCCGGGAAGAGCGAACGTGATAAGATAACGCGCGAGCGAGACGGGCAGTGGGGGAGGCGCATGATGCGTTATCGCTCGCTCTTTTGTTTTTACTACTGTTGCTTCACCGATGCCGGGCCTTCGAAGTTCGCTGCCTCCCCCTCCTCCTTCGCAATCTCGGAAACCGAAGACCGGGAAGGCGCCGAGCCGTACGTACCTGCGGTTTGGCGTAAGATATCCGCGTGTTCGCTGATAACGCTTGTTTCGTTGGCGGGGCTCGATCGGCCGTGGCGTGAACGGCAGCCGCTGGACAGGGCAGCGCTAAACCATGCGATTCCAGGTCACCCAGGCCTGCGTCAGCATTTGCCGGCGGTGACGAAATTAGGAGCCTGATCGACGCAATCGTTCGGTGGGTGTCAAAAAAATAAACGTCGCAAGCATGCCGTTAGGCTACGACGCATTTCCGGCTCTCCCAATCGCATCCGTCACGTGGCGTAAGCGAGAACATACATCCTAATCAATAATATGGCGTTTTACCCCGGTTGAAAATCCCACCAGAGTGTATCTGGTGTGTTCTAGTGTGATCTGGTGGATACACCAGAGCACACTGGTGTGTTGTGCTGTATACACCAGCCTGGTGTGCTGTGTTCTGGTGGGAACACTGACCCACTCTGATGTGTCCCGGTGGGATGTGTTCTGCTGTGAAATTTGATCAAGTGTGGTGTGTCCTGGTAGGAACGCCGACCCAGACTGGTGTGTTCTGGTGGGAAGACCACACCGGTGTGGTGTGTTCTGATTGGACGTGTTCTGGTGGACTCGATGATGATGATGATGATGATGATGATGAACAAACTTTATTTAATTAGCAGAAAGGTCCTCTTCCCCTTTCAGGTGCGAGAGGAGAAGGGAGGACCAAACCTAGACGACGGCCATGATCCCATGGGCCTGGTGGACTCGAGAAATATATTTTGTTCTTGGGGCTTGGACTAAGAATTTTCTTCAACCGAATGCACTCGAACTCACACTCCATAATATTTTCTTCAACCAGACTCACTTGTACCAAAACTCACCAATATATTACTCAGCTGAGCAGAATCATTTTGGGACTTACTCGCTGGATTTCGTGCCGGCCGGTTGTGCCCCCGCGATCTCCGACGACAGCGCAGCTCTGGCCGACTGGGCTCGCCCTACGCCATCTCCTGACGCCGACAAGAGCTCTCGCCGAGTGGTGCCCCGTCCTCGGACTCCTGCGACCGTGTCCATCTTTCCTGTCTCCTCTTTACTTCCGTCATTTTCTGTCGTTCGCTGTCGCTGCGCCTCGCTCTCTCCTTCCTCTCTCTATCTACTTACCTTTTAATCCGATCCTTTTAATCCCTCCTACCCCATCTCTTGTGAGCTACTGTTGAGGTGTCGCACTCTGATACAGACAGTTACAGGGCCCACTTTTCTCTTCTTCTGTCGTTAAGAATCACATAAAGAAGAACAATTTTCAGTGAGTTGACTCATGAGTACGTAATTTATAATTAGCTTTTCTAAACATGGTGTCAATGCTCTTTAGTTTCCTTCGCATTTAGTGTTAACACTCACAATTAACACTGAAACCAGGATACACGTATAAAAAATTTGGTTTCATTACAAGGTTTTTGTTGCCCTGGAGAGTCTGTTAGGCCCTTGACAAACAAATACCAAAGTCATCTTGACCCATGTACCTTATTGAAGCACCCCCGCATTATGTAAAACATAATGTCATGCTTTTCCCAGTTAAAAGCTCACTAGAGTGTGTCTGGTGTCTTCTGGTGTGATCTGGTGGATACACCAGAAGAAGCTGGTGTGTTCTGGTGTACACACCAGCCTGGTGTGCCGCGTTTTATTGGAAATAATGACCCACGCTGGTGTGTCCTGGTGAAAACGCCGACCAAGTCTGGTGTGTTCTGATGGGACATGTTATGGGGGGATGTGTCCTGGTGGGAACGCCGACCCAGTCTGGTGTGTTCTGGTGGGATGTGTTCTGGTGAGAAGACCACACCAATGTGGTGTGTTCTGGTCTAATGCGTTCTGGAGGACTCGAGAAAGATATTTTGTGCTTGCGGCTTGGACTAGGAATTTTCTTCAATCGCATGCACTCGAACTCACCCCCGCTCCAATATTTTTCTCAACCATGGTGTCCTCCCTTCTTTTCTCGTTTATCCTTCGGTGCTAAAAAATTCTTGCGCAAAAAGAACTAGCCCAACATCTTCATCATAATAAATAAACAAATACTGACAGGCTATCTTATGCACTCGCCTAAGACGACCAGAAGGTGAAATCCATCTATTTATTCGTGTTAGTCGATATGTGTTGATCCTCCCCTACACCTCTCCGGAAGCCTCTGCATCCAGCGTGGTTTTCGCACGGCCAACGTGATTGGCCTACCTGTGAACGAGGAAAGATGTCACAGTGACTTGACACGTATTGAAGGAAGGTCAATTTAAGGGCTCATTTTTATTTGTTAGACACACTATTAACGAGACCTAACAAACAATCATGCCAAGGAAAGTATAGATGTTATATGAGGTAATTGTAATGTAAACGTGAAGAAAGAAAAGTGGATGAAGCGATAACTTGCCGTGAGTAGGGGCCGAACCTTCTACCATCGATAACGCGTCCGATGGGCTACCAACTGGGCTACCACGGCGGCTATGCCCCGTCCGCTTTATGGGGTATGTATGTGGATTCAAATAAGAATGCGTCAGTCAGCGCCACCTGTTGCCTTTGCGGCGAATGTGGGAATTTTTTTTTTTTTTTTTTTGCCTGTAGGCGCCACGTAGCACGTAATCTTACTGCGAGCTGACAGCTAACCAGTGATCCCTCGCATACCCCCTGAAGGCATAAAGTCTGTTAGAACACCACGATGACTCCATATTATGACGTCATAGTGCGACGATCATTTGTATCACTAGCATTGACGCCAACTTCGCAAGACGCGGACGGTCGATTTTTCGTGTTTGATTAGGCACCTAAGGCTTTCTCCTTATACAAGCAGCAATTGAGTGATTTAATGAGAGGGTGAGCATGTTGAGTCCTTAAATGACTGAGTGAGCGAGAGGGTTATTGAGTGAGCAAGCAAAGTAATCAACCAGGTAAGCAAGCGCAGTATAGTCGTAGCTTCAAAGCCATTGAGAAATCGATAAATTCCTCAGTCTTTCCTTCTCCTGATTAGGGGTGGCGCCAGGATTTCTTTATTGCGTGGGAAGGCCGTAGGAGGGGTGCGCCCGCAACAGCTCAATTTTTTGAAGGGAGCTGGTAGGCAGGTGACCCGTGCTTTGCCTTTTGACTGTGTTTGCTCTCAGGGGAGGGGCATAGTTGGACATGGTGAAAAGAAGAATTTTTTGGGGGGGGGAGGGGGTTTGTGTTCCCCTCTGGCACCGTCCGTGATCCGCGCAAGCAACTGTCCATCAGCTAGACCATCGAACCATTTCCACGCAGTTACATCGCCCGCCACAAGACTGCCTCTCTCCACCGGGGAAAAGGCCCGCTTTCACACGGACTGCATCAAGCAAGCGCAATGCTCTCCAGAAGACAAGTGGCTTCCTCAAGGATCGCCTATCGCCGCATGCAACGGTGCACTACAGACACGCCACTGGAGATCACGAGTGCGCCCGCGTGTAGTGCACGTAGATAGAGATATATATCTCATATCTCGTTTTTTCGCATTGCACAGCGAATCCTTGAAGTGGTCCGTATAGTCTACTCCCTTCCTTTTTTTTTTCTTCCATCGCAGACACGTCCCTGTAGGGCTCGGCGCAGCGAACAAAAACAGAATGTCAGAAGCACGTCCGGCACCGAAGTGGCATTCGAGCGCCTTTTGTGCTCTGTGCGCTGAATCTTTCTGTATTATGCCAGCCCTTTTGTTGAGCTCGAGAGGTGAATTCTCCGATCGAAGTGCAGCGTATCAATCAATGCGCGGGGCTCTTGCTTTCAAGACGATATCGTTTACTCTCTGTGAGCGCCGAAAGGAAGGTTCGGGAAAAAAATATATACCTTGTCGGTGACTCAACATGCATCAATGGAGGATTTCGGGCACGATATCGCGGTTACTTATGAAGCCTGATAGATTGTTTAAGTTCAAGGGTTCAACGAGAAATGCTCGGCGTAGTATTAGGAGACAAAAAAAGGGTTATTGTGGATCAGCGAAGCATCAGGAGTAATGGATAATCAAGTTCCCTATAATAGCGGTGTCACACTGTTCCTTTGAACGAAATGTCAACTAACGTTGCCATGTTTTGGAAGATGGTCTTTCCTATATTACGTGAGACATTTTTAGGGGGATTCTATAGGTGGATCGAGGGAAAACTTTATTATTTGCCGGGCAGATTGATGGCTTGGGCGAGTCAGGACTCCCATGTCGGTACGTCAAGGTATTGCCTCTCTGCCGCTTGACGGGCCGGCTGGACCATGCACCCAGAGTTGGTGTCAGTATTTAATAAGCATGTCGATACGAGCAGAGTTGGACGTGATGCGTTATGAGTGAATGATCACTTCTGCTCCATTACATTTTACTAATTCAGAACAATAGCGCGAAGAAGCACACAGACTGATCAAGGCGGGACGCAGCACTCGTTCTCGATTTGTCGCCGTCCGTACGCTCCCTCGAGCTATACTGTTCTGCACTATCAATTAGCACATCAGTCCATCCTTCTGCAGATTTTTCCTTGCCGTTTTGTAATATAATCAAATACTTTTTGGAAACAGTAACTTTTCGGATAACTGAAATATGATTTTTTGTAAGTGATTACCAGTAACTAACAAGTTTTTCCCCTAAAATTAAAATGTAACCACCTTCTGCGGCAATTTTAGCCCTGATAACTATGTGACCACCCTGTATAGGGACCCACCGTCCTGCCAATAATCCCTAGGGAGCCTATTTTTCCCTTTTCCTTTGGCCTCCTGCGACACCTTAACCAAGCGTCAGCAACAGCGAAGCGCAACGCTCTGCAGAGGACATGGTTACTGTCATCGAAGCATTGCATAAGTACGAACTCGTGAGCAAGGTGTTCGTTGTGATAGCTACGTTATAATACCACTCTTCCCTCGGGCGCATGCTTTGAGAAGGTGTTCAGTGCAGCATCATTCCTATTAACGAGGAAACGTGGAAGAATCGACGACAACAACGTTAAGAAAGAACTCCATCCGAAAATTAACAGTGTGTGTGTAACACTATGATATATGAGCCAAAGTAAGTCTCCCAGCTCTCACGAAATCCTCTAGTCATCCTGTACTATATACGAAAGCCACAGTATAGTTCATTGCAGTTTGTCCCCATCATCATCCTTCATCCCTTTTTCTTTCCCCCTTCCTTTATTCCCTCTGTAGAGTAGCAGGCTATAGCGAACTAGCTCAGGCCGACCTTTCTGCCTTCTAATAAAATCTCTCTCTCTCTCTCTCTCTCTGGATAGAATTGCGTTCCTGCTGGTAGAGAAATGAAGTTTTGAAGGAGCGTAACGCCAGGTAATCTAGTAGAATTACTTCTACTGTACAGTTACTTTTTTGGAGCTGCAATTAAGCACTAATTAATTACAGTCAAGTCCGTCCGTCCGTCTGTCTGTCTGTCTGTCTGTCTGTCTGTCTGTCTGTCTGTCTGTCTGTCTGTCTGTCTGTCTGTCTGTCTGTCTGTCTGTCCTGTTTTGTCCTGTTCTGTCCTGTTCTGTCCTGTTCTGTCCTGTTCTGCCCAAGAACGCGGATTTCCTGTGGGGCCGCTTGCCCTCAAGGATGGAGGTTCGGCTGCGGGCCGCCCTCGCGAGAGGACGGGCACGGCGAGCACCCCCGCCATGCTGAGGGCCCTCTGGACAGCCCAAAGTTGGACGTGGTAGTCTGAGCTGGTGAGCATGAATCGCCATGCTTCTTCCGGGTTGAGCGAGACGTCAAGCACAGTTGAACATCGTGTATGCATGCGTGGGAGTGTACACCACCGTTCCATGCATTTAGGCCAGTTTGGCTTCACGTTACGTTAATTTTGGCAAATATCGGAGGAGGTAGGCGCGATTCTTTTTACGGGCCTTGCGAGCCTCGGATGTGGCGGCAGAAAATTCCGCCTACAGAATTTGCAGTGCTTACAAATTTCATTAAAAACATTAAAAGAAACCAACGCGAACTATTCCATTTTGCGGGACGTAGCGCCAAGCCATGGAGGACGAAGGGGAGATGCGGCGCATAGACCCACTCGACTTCTCTTAGCGACATTCATCGAAGGTCGCAGAACCGAATTCCGGCCGCGGTGGCCGAATTTCGACGAAACCAAAGTGCTGGATGCTTCTGTGCCTAGATTTATGCGTTTTTTTAAAAAATACAGGTGATAAAACCTCTGACAGCCATTCACACTAGCGCGTGAAACCTCAATAATTAATTATTACAATATTGGTGGCATTCAAAGGCTACAAAGGAGGAGAAGGAGGATTGAAAGAGGAAGGACAGCGAGGTTAGCCACAAAGGCTACAAAGAGTGAATCAATGGATTGGGACGTCATTAATGTGCACGTGACAGTACTGAGACAGCACATCAAACCAGAACGTGCAGAACAGCGGCATCATGGTGTCTATGGTGCTGTGAACGATATAGGCGGAGTGACAAAAACACGCCAGCGGCGGAACACAGGTATATGGACGACATTCCTATATTTCAGTGAGAGGGGGAAGGAGAGTGAGAGGGTGGGGAAGAAGCTTATCTCAAGTGGAGCCTAGCTGCCTCGTGGTGGATCTCATATTTGCTTCTTTTGGGGGGGGACAGGGGGGGGGGGGGTCTTATTGGGAGAGAGACGCTCATGTGCACACGGAGAGAACACACCTCAGCGACCTTGCGGCTTGTTCGCTGAAATATCTCTACAGGCTCCACAGATGGAGCAGCGCGAATGCGGACCGTATGAGCACAGTACGGCTCACATACTTTCCAGGGCAGCGCGCGTGAAAGAGCGGTCGCTGTCGCTGATAATAGCTCCGCAGAGATTGCGGAAGGAAGGAGAGAGAGGAGAAGAGACATCGATAACGGTCGGCCTTCGATGGCACGTCGCCTGCACGGCCCGTCGCGCCTCTCCTGAAGAGGTCGTCCCGACTTGGAGAGCTTGAGGCTCACGATTTTCGCTCGTCTTTCTTTCTCCTTACCGACGTTACATGCTAGCTGTTACGTGATGACGTGTTCCATGCTTGAGACCCCGGGGGTGGCATGCTTGACACCATCGAACTCCACCATCTTGTCCCATTCCTTAAGGGCGCCGTTTGAAGCCAATCAAAGAGGCCAGCTTCGCAGTCCTCCGATCCAATTAGAGTAAATAAGATGAAACTCCGCTCTCCCGGAACGGCACCACCATTCAAGATAACGGCGGTAAAACGTCTCTGCAGCATCATAGTTCTTGTCACACAAAAGTTGCAAAACATCAGTATTGAGCGGTGGGCTTGTAACTGAACACATTTCGTTTGGGTACTTCCAAGGCCTCCACGGTTATCGCCACGCCCCTACGTTGGCCTCGTAGAGTCAAAGCTACCCGTCCGCTGCGTGTTACTTCGCGGAGCTTCGAGCGGCCGAACGTAACCAGAGAAAGTTCTTCGGTTCCGATAATCGGGCATCTGAGGTCCTTCGAGACATCCGCTCGGATGAATGTGCGCTGCAACTCACAGGAGAACCGAAGAAAGAAGAGGTTAGGCACGAGCTGTCGGAATAAGAGGACGTTCTTGGTGTAGGTCCCGTCTTTCGGCACCAGAAAGATGTCGCGTATTCAAGACCCGAGACCTACACCAAGACCGTCCCTTTATTCCGACAGCTCGTGCAAAACCTCTTCTTTCTTCGGATTCTCCTGCTCGTTGCCGTGCGGCTGCAATCATCCGCAACAATAATAACAATTGTGATAGCTAGAGTTTCACACCCCAAATCCACAATCTGATTATGTGTGACACCGTTTGTAGAGGGCTCGGCAAATTTCGACCATCTGGTGTTCCTTCATGTCCACTGAAAGCACAGTACACGCGCCTATAGATCTAGAATTTAGATTTTATTGAAATACGACCGCCCCGACAGGGATTGAACCCGCCAACTTTGGGGTCACCAGACAAGCACCATTATCAGTGCTCCACCGCGGCGCACTAATATCAGAGGCTTTACCTGTGCTAACTTCGATATCGTTATAGAACTACATGTACTCAATGGTCTTACTTCTGTTCGCGGGAATACTGAAAATAGCCACGGGTGTCATGCGTCCTAGTTCGCGGAGCGATCATTATGCGGTAATGATAACAGTGATAACAGTGATGAGGGGGAGGAGGCACTTTTTCGGAACGGCGCGGGAATTTGAAATCAGCCACGAAGTTGGGAGGGGACGCTGGCTCGTAATTTAGCAGTATATCATTTTCACTGCGGGACAAAGGACTTTTTATTTCCTAAAATTGACCAGTTCAATTTTTCTCGCGCTAGCTGATTCCATTTTACGTCGTCAGATTTCCGAGTTTCGTCACTCCACTTGAATTTCGCCATTCTCGGCGGCATTTCCCATCTTTTGGTATCCCACCAACGCTCCATCTGACCGAACATTATGTCTTTCTCGTGACGTAATTTGCCTTGGACCGTTGTGCGACTGCTGTCTCTAAAAGTCAAGCCTACAATGTTTCGTTTTATCGCACGTTGGTAGGTTCGTAGCTTCTTTTCCAGCTTTTTTTTTTTATCCGCTAGGTTTTCGCCCATACGTTACGAGTGGCAAAACAAGAAGAGTGTATACACTTTCCATCGCAATTTCTGCGATACGAGCATTTTAACGCTGTCACGTTAAAACTCGATGGCGACAGTCATCCCCCCTTTTCTTTTCAGACAGCGTGTTGATCCATCCCCTACCCCCTGCGAAAGCTTTTTGTATCTAACTCGGGTTTCGAGATTTGGTTTGGTTCACCAGAATCGGAGGCCTTGGCGAGTGAAGACCGGGTTTTGCATTGTATGCCTGATCAGCCCACGTTTGAGCAAGCTACGATGTCACGTGATAACACCGTCATTTGATGTTTAAATATTGGCGATCTATGACGTCGTGTAATGACGTCATCACGTGATGACTTTTGCATCACTCGCGTTGAAGCCACCATTGGTCGAATTCCCCGTTCTATGAGGCATCTAACGCTTTATCCCCAAAAAATTACATCATTTCCTGCTAAAGGGAAGCATGTGTAGATGCGAAGCAGTGGGCGCCTAACATGGGCGCCTGCGTTGCGCAGGAAAGAAATCTGGGGGTGTGCAAAGCACGCAATGATATAACGGTGTTTTCTATACTGGAACACGCCAATCACTAATGGGCATTCAGAGATTTGATTGATTGATATGCGTGGTTTAACGTCCCAAAACTATCATATCATTATGAGAGACGCGCTAGTGGAGAGCTCCGGAAATGGCATTGAGAGACGGAAGATTCCGATGGTACACACAGACCCGCACTCCGTTTTTATTTAACGCGCACGCTGCTAATTTTTATTTATTGTTCAACAACGCACAAGAAAAATTTCCCACCGGCACTACCTTGAAGGTCAAGATACAGTGCCTATATATACTACGTGGAACACTGTCGAAATTCGGGCTTGTTGGTGCATTGTGACGACTGAAAATAGCGCTAAAAAATACGTGGCGATACTACGTGGCCAGTGAACGGTTGAGCAGCGCAAGCAGTCGGTTTTTTTTTTCTTTTAGATGCGGAGCATCTTATACTCGCGCCTTGTAGTGCGCCGTCCGCGCCGTCCGCGCCGTCCGCACCGCTTCTCGAACATTCGACAGCTGACGCGCGCGCATGCGCCGTCGCGCCGTCGCCCACTCTTCCACTATCTGTGCATCCCTTCCTCCTCTACACACCGCGCGCGCTTCACTCCTCCACCATCTGTGCACCCTTCCTCCTCTACGCACCGCGTTCGACATCTACAATTCTCCTGATTCTCCAGTGGACGCGCATGTGGCGTCGCGCTTCGAGAACATTCAACAGCTGACAGTGCATGCGCCGTCGTGCTGTATATATACTCAAGGTCGGCGCTCGCTCGCTTAGTTGCCGCTCGTCGGTTGGTTTGTACGGCGTGTCGACGTCCAAGGTAGCGGTGAAATAAATTCCAACGAATCCACAAACACAATGATCGACGTCCCTTCGACCAGCGCCGCCCTTTCGCATACGTGTGTACGTGTTCACTCATTTAACACCCCCTCCTACAACCACGTTAACCAATTTAGCCATCGACCCAAGTAAGTCGCAATTTAACACCCCATTTCACAACCACGTTAACCAATTTAGCCATCGACCCAAGTAAGTCGCACTTTAACACCCCGTTAACCAATTATATGGTCCGCATCCTCCTCAGTGTTCCCCCGAGGGAAGCTGCGGGCAATTTTTTTTTAAGGCAAGAAACTCGCTAGCATTGCGAGGCGAAAGGTAGGGGAAGCGTAAGAGTGGGCGAGATGGGTGCGCGCATGCGCAGTGGTGATGTAGACGCTACTGGGAATGATGGCTCGAGTTTAGAGAGGGAGAGTGGTGGCGAGGGGGGAGCAAGCGGAGACTAGCAGACGCTGCCTGCGTCCGCGTTGCGAGGCGAGAGGGGCGCAGCGTATGAGAGGAGGGGAAACGGGCGCGCATGCGCAGCTGCTTTATATTCACACTTGAAGGAGAGGAGACTAGAGGGGGAGAGTAGCGCATGCTAAATGGAGGAGAGGAGAGATATGGCGTGATCGAGGAGAGGAGACTAGAGGAGGAGAGTAGCGCACGCATAGCGAGAGGAGACGCGAGGACGCAGGAGAAACGAAAGCAAGTGGTAGGAGATAAGTGGAGAGAGTAACCCGCTGCCATTGGAGAGAGGGAAGAAGGATTGCGCATGCGTACTGTGAGCGCGGACGCCGGCGCAGCGGGACATACACCAGAGCGAGAGATGCTCCGCATCTAAAAAACAAAAACAAAACGTGGTCTCCATTCCGCCACTTTTCGAGATTGGCACTGCCACTGATCCACGGTCGGCCACATCATTCGTAAGAAAGCCGAAAACTAACCGAGTTGGTGTGGATTCATCATTGCCGGATTACGTGCACTAACTACGGAAACAAGAGAACTGTACTGCACAAGCACTCACTTTCTACATAAGTTGAATAAAGGAGAACGGAAAATGATTACCTACAAATTTTTTTGTTCAACAGTATGCGACGCATGTCCCAGTTCTGCTTTATCGTATAGGTTTTTCGCCGTGACGCATGTGTGAAGCTTTGTATGTTATTTTCTCCCGCTTTCTCGGACAAAACTTTAGCTGAAGGTGAGCACCTGTGCCGCGTTTATTCTCTCCCGGTCTTTTTGCCCAGAGCGCACTCTCCGGCAACGAGGCATCGTTCGCGCGTCGCGGCACCCGCTTTTCTTCGCGTACAAACGCGCACGCCCGCTACTTATCGCGTATTTAGCGCGCGCATGCATACAGCTCCGATCACCGCCCAACTCGAAGCACGCGGGTCAGCGCCGATACAGACCTCCACATCCATCCTCCTGGGCCATCAGCGCCCTCTAGCCTCGTCGAGTTGTTGCCGCGGATGACGCGAGGCACACACACCTTGGCCCCTGGCTTCATCGAGAGAAGCGGGCGCGGAGATTGCGCGCGGGTCAGGCGCTCGAGGTTATCGCCATATCTACGCACACTGCGCGCGGCCCCTTCCCTTTCACACGACCCGTGCCTCCTCACCAACTCTGCAGCTTTGCCCCCCCCCCCCCCCTGCAATGCCATCGCTTTTCCTCGGCATATATCCCAATCACCAAGTTTACTTTTTTTATATATTGTTATCTCAACAACGTCACCTGCTCCAGAACGTATATCACTCATTCTGGCGACCTCGGATAACACACGAAAACATACACCGTACTCACTATTCTTCCGACCCGTCGTGCGGTGAAGCCTTTATTTCGGTATCTCTGTAGTATCCATCTACAATAGTTCAAGTAAAGTGCTTTTGGGGAACTAGTTGACGATAATAAAGGAATAAAACTGCGCAGAGTACGGAACACATCACAAGAGTGGAAGCTTGGGCTAGTTGGTGCATCGATTGCTTTATCGCAGGCTGAACGTGATTACCTGGCTGGGCTTTGAGGCAATAGAGAACCCGTCACACGTGTTTTGTTACTGATGTGTAGATTAAGCTGGCATTTTACCTTCATGCTCTGTTACCATTCTTTTTAGCAGTATATATTCTTGCCACTCTGTGAATTAAAGTTAGTTGGAAGTCAGCGCTCTTTCTGTCTACCCTGTCCTTTTTTCCTTTGTTCGTGCGCTGAAACATCTTGAAAATACGGAACACTTGTAGAAGTAGCAGATAGGACTAGCCCAGCATAGACAAGTACAAAGGCTGCGATCGTCCTGTCTACTTTCACTTGTCTTACGTCCCTTGTGCAGTTTTATTCTGGTTTCACTGCAGTAGTTGTACGCTTTCCGTTTTAATGACCGTGGCAAGTTGATTGATTGATTTGTGGGGTTTAACGTCCCAAAACCACCATATGATTATGAGAGACGCCGTAGTGGAGGGCTCCGGAAATTTCGACCACCTGGGGTTCTTTAACGTGCGCCCAAATCTGAGCACACGGGCCTACAACATTTCCGCCTCCATCGGAAATGCAGCCGCCGCAGCCGGGAATCGAACCCGCGACCTGCGGGTCAGCAGCCGAGTACCTTAGCCACTAGACCACCGCGGCGGGGCGACCGTGGCAAGTTACCGGGCATGATTAGGCAATGTCTGCCCTATGCGATCCGGTCCATCTTTATTCTTCGATGAACACAAACGACATACAGCACCCTGAGCATGCAAACAAATGTTTCACAGTTACTTACCAGTCCCGAATTCCGGATGTACAGCATCATAGCTCTTCGCGGCTAAGACCGAGTTGCCATTTTTTCGTACCAGTAGCCTAAGGAACTGACCAGCCTTGATTTGACGCGGTTTACCAAGTGAAGCGTTAGCTGCAAACCGCGCAGACGTATTAGCGACGGTAGCGACACCAAAGGCAGTCAGCATCACACAAGTAGATTTCACCGCAGGCGGAAAGAGGATTGAAAAATGTAGGATAAATAAAACAAGACTCTCAGCACTCTTTGGTAACGTGGAAAACGGGCCGTTTCTATAGAGAAGCTCTCTAACCGGGGTCAGGCTTGTAAGACACCCAGATCCTAAATCTGTTTACGACGCAGGTGCCAGGCCTGCAATACACCCACGTCCTAAACGTGTAGACCACCCTAATCCTATATCTGTACATTACACAGGCCTGCGCAACACCCACGTCTGTAGAACACTCAGTTCCTTAACCTATACCCCCTTCCCCCCTCCCCCCAATCCAGGACTGTAGAATACGTCTGCAGAACACCCAGGCCCCACATGTGAAGAGCATCCAGGGTCCAGGCCTGTAAAACACCCAGACCCCATGGCCGTACAAAACCAAGCCTCAAGCCTGCAAAACGCACTTGCCAGGAAAACCAACCCAGACCTATTTATCTAGGCCACCAGAGGTGAACGAGCAATACTCGCGTACTGAGATATTTGTTATCACGAGCCCCGCGTTCATATATTCGCCAAACTTTTCATTTGTAAGCCTGCTTTAGCACTGTTTTGTTGATTAGTGCTGACACTACGGCGAAATTCCTAACGACGAATTTGTACTTTACGAAGGATTCTAACGTAAATTATCTTTATGTGAATACGAGTCATGGCATATTATATCTTTTGCACCCTTAGAACAGAACTTGATGTAATTCGTATAATTGAGATAGGGTTTAACACATCGTTTCACAGACATTCTCATGTCAGCGTCGGTTTCATTGGTTTTGAGGGAGAAACAAGCAGTTATTCGTGAGCGAAAGTTCCGAGATAGGTGCAAGAAATAAAAATAAATTTGGTCTTAGTGGAAACCGAGCCCAGGATTTCAGCGCGGCGAGCAGGTATTCTAGCACAAAGCCACGACCATGCTCGAAATTGATTCGGAAGGAAACACTATACATGTGAATGTGATAAAGTGCGAGCAGTGTCACTAAGATGCATGTAATATTGCGCGCCACAAGCGTCGAATCCAGCCAGGTGTGAAAACTTGGCATGCGAATAGTGGAACGAGTGGCTGGATCCAAGGCCCTGCCGCTATAAGCTATACAGGAATAATCAATTACCTCTTTCAACGAGTGTCAACAGCGCGTACAGCTGCCCATGTGCGTGTGTTGCCGGAAGAATAGTGGGTGCCTGGGAGAGGTTCATGGAAAGGGAAATGAGAAGAAGAGCGCGTCGTTGTAACTGTCTCTCTCAAGGAGGTCACCTAACGTGGCCAACTCGCGAAAGGAAGAATTGTAGAGTAGTGGGTACTTCTAGACTGCGCTTGCAGCAGGTGGCCTCATAGAGTTTCCTCAGTATAATTAAATAGACGGGACTCTGGCGCTGCGATGGTTCAGGCCTCCATCGGAACGATGGGTAGTGCACGGATTTGCCTAGTCTTCGTGCTTCCAACGTACTTGTGGCTACGTTTAGTGATGTGTTTTGATTTCGTTCCGAATGAAAGATTGGATCATCGTGAACTTCGAGACCCGATTTGAATTGGTGAGCCAAAAAGGTGGTGAAGTGCAACTGCAGAACATTTGCTGAGCGTCCTTTCGTGACAAAGCAGAAGCCACGCGAAGCCAAACGAGGTCAGATGTACGTAGACAAATCAGTGTACTATCCACGATTCCCGAACTTGCTGACGCGCCGTGCGTTGCAGCTCCCATAGACACTAGCGCCAGAGTTCTTTATAGTGTACTTATAGAAAACTATGGGTAGTCTATAGGATATATTTCGAAAGAGCTAACTTACACACGCACAGACGTGGCACGACCGAGGGGTCCACGGAGATGCGAAGGCAAGCGATTGAGAGGGCGAGACGAGCAGGATCCGATCACACCACATCTACGGCGTCTTGGCGAGCTTGTGAAGAAATTGTAACGACTGCCGCGCCACCTCTGTTATCTTTGCGTGCACCTTCCGGCGTGGCAAACGCTTCTAGCGACAAGACTGGTGTTCCTGGCATTGTAAGATTGTAATATTTACCGGCCGGTAGCTTGCACTTGACGTCGTGGACGAAAAACATGCCCTCCAAGATGGCGGCTTGGACAAAGTCAAGGCCGAATCTTCGCGCGGCGATTAACCTGATTCACTGCGATGACGACTTCGCTAGAAGGTTATTGGGACTTAGTGCATGAATAGCGAAGGAAACAGCACGTGATGCACTGGCAACACTAGCGTGACATCTCCAAGTTAGCGTCATGCGTTGGTGCTCCAATATGGCTGTTTGAGTGACGTCAATGCAAGCTTTACAAGTGAAATCAATCTTTACCTTCATTGTGTCATTACGGAGCAGAGTAAGTACCTATTAGAAATAAACCGAAAAAAAAAGCAGGACACGAAGGGACTGTCCTGTTTTATGCACTTAATTTTAGGAATGGATCACCAAATGCCCCAAAATTGTACTCTCAAACGCGAAGCTATCCCTGCGAATTGCAGGAAGCACCGTTTCGCCCTTGCCGCTATGGTCTCCAACTTCCCACTTCGTTGTGCATGCACACTCGCTAGAAAACGACGGAGAGCGAAAAAAATTGCAAACCATCTCGCGCACGCGCGCGATTTAAGAACGTCGTCGGGTATTAACCACAGACAAACCGAGGACCGGTCGCCGATATAACGGTAAAAAAAGGGTAAGGACAGCTACACTGCCGTCTTTGTGGCGCGTACGAAAGAAAGACGATAAAAACAGCCCAGGCAGAGATGAAAAGGCATCGAAGAATCGAGCGTGCGTACGTTCATTGCGCGCCTGATTGCAGGCATCGAGTGTTGATCGGCCCCCTCGATTGAGCGGGAAGATGATCCCGTTGTCCGTGGCACATCTCTCTTTTTGCCTTCGTTGTTGCGATGGTACGCCGCCATAGAGCGCACGTGTATACATAATCGCAGCCCTCATTACTGGCGCGTACCACGGCTGAGCTTCGGGTGCATGCATACACCGGACACTACTGCAGCCATCGCGGATGCATGGCCCAACTCTCCCAGTGACCCCCTCCCTCCTCGGTGCCGTTGTGCCGCGGCCGCTTCCAGGGGACGCTCCTGGCCTCCTTCGGCGCTGTGCGCACCTCGACCCTAGTGCACTCTGGCGGGTTCAAGGTGGCGACAGCGGCGGTACAGTCGTACGTACCTCCTCGCTGCTGTGACTCCGGTGAACTTGTAAAAAGAAACATTTAATGGAACGCAACGGGAGCTCGTATATTACGTGTGATGTTTCGTTCGTTCTTTACGCCGGGCTTTAAAATTTGTGCAGTGCAGAGTGTATCATAAGCGTCGCGCACGGCACCGTATTTGTTTTTTTTTTCCTAACAAGTATGCGTACGCTCTCGGCTTGGTTGCATGACGGTCTAATGTTCGTGGGACCGGTAGCTTTCTGCGCAACAGTTCGTCCCCATCACTTCAGCTCTCACTTGCTCCTGCAGCGTCGGTGAAGTGACAGCGCCAGTTCAGCATTCCACTTCACGGTGGTCAGCACTTTGCCGCCATGACGTGTTTGCTTTCCGAGTTTGATGGCGGGGCCTTTTGGAGCAGCGTAATTACAGTGGCTAGCCACTGTAGCGTAATGCCGGCAACGTCGAAAGCATAAGGCGGGAAGCGTCTCGGGCGTTTTAGAGGCTGAAAATCGTCGCCATTACAACTTACGCGTTATTTTTTGCGGCGGCGCAGTTGCTGTCCGAAACGTCACTCACGAGGAAAGAAGTGGGAGGGCGTCGCACGCTTTAGTCAAAGAAGTCTGTACTCCTCGATTAGTAATAATTTCCGGAGCCCTCCACTACGGCGTCTCTCATAATCATATAGTGGTTTTGGGACGTTAAACCCAACATATCAATCAATCAATCGATTAGTAATAATTGCCGCACAGCGAACGCTGAATAATCTACGCTATCGCAGGAACCATGTACACAAGACGCATACACTACGGAAATATACAGATACAAGCTTCGCAACAGGTGTGTATACACGCACACGCGCTCACAGGGAAGATATAAGACGAGCGCAACTTGTTATCGATGACATTCAGATAACTACCACAGGTGCTGCTGAAGAAACAACAGGGTCCCGACGCTCAGTCGCGATAGCTAATTGCCCTGTCTGCCCAACCTGAAAATCGGGCAAATTTCTATCAGTACATGTAGCTGTTTTGCACAGAACGTGCCTGCATATATCGCTCGGCCGGCGCATCGATATTCAATCACAAAAGAGCCGGTTCCGCGTTCACCGAGATTGAAACGGGACGTGACCAATAAAAAATAAAAAGAAGAAGAAGAAGGCAGGCAGGTATACCTCTTAGTCCACGTGCACTGATGATGGTCGGGTTCGAATCGTTTGATGTATACCCACGGTGGAATACAACACGGGCATCCATCCTTGACTCGTGGCGCGCATTCTATTAGATTCTCATTTGCACTCGCTTATAGCGAAGGACGCGACATACGCGGCAGCTGACGGCAACGAGGGGTCGCGTTATAAGCACGGCCAGAGCTCTCATTAAGATGATAACAGTGAAAGAGTGGCATATATAAGCCAGTATCCTGCTTTGTTTCTATGTTGCGCACCACAGAAAGTGCGAAATCCTTCCTAAATTGTGCAACGTGTAGGGTATATATTAAACACAGTGTACGTTCAAGTTTGCCGTAAACGTTGGGTTTGTGTTCAGGTAACGTCCTGCCGTAAACATAAAGGACCTATCCTATAGTCAAAATACTGCAGGATCATACGACTGCCAGAGAACGGACAAGGCACAGTTAAAGTGATGTCCTAAATGTCCTATAACAAAATGAACCATATGAATTCCAAAATTTCCAAAGGAACCACATCAATTCGGAGGAGCCATTCAGTACGTTTACAGTACGCAAACATTTTCATACATATATTTTTTTTTGTTGTATCTACGGAAGATACGAAATACATTCTAACCTGTATAGAATTTAAACGGTATACTGTTTAAATGCTCCATAAGCTTCCGTATACGGAAGCTTATGGGGACACGGGAGAGAGCAATGATTTTTTTTTCTGTTATCAGGAGATTACTCTTTCACAAATCAGTCTCCTCGTTTGCCATTTGCACACTTCTGGTAAGCGGGCAGCACCGCCACAGCGGTGGTTCAGTGGCTAAGGTACTCGGCTGCCGACCCGCAGGGCGCGGGCTCGAATCCCGGCTGCGGCTGCTGCATTTCCGATGGAGGCGAAAATGCTGTAGGCCCCGTGTGCTCAGATTTGGGTGCACGCTAAAGAACCCCATGTGGTCGAAATTTCCGGAGCCCTCCACTACGGCGTCTCTAATAATCATATGTTGGTTTTGGGACGTAACACCTCACATATGAATCAATCAATCAATTAATCAATCAATCAGTCAATCAACTAATCGGAAGCGAGCAAACGCGCGAAAATAAAATGCGAGCGGCGCGAACACCATGACTTCTGTGAAGAAGAAGAAGAAGATGCGTGGTTAGCAGCATCATGCTGAATCCTATTCAAGGTAATGAATGATTGTCTGATCTGAACGAGTGACAAACAGCTATTGCAATCTTTTCGTTCTGACTAGGGTGACTTTTTTTCCCCCTTTTTTTCTCCGGTGGGTGGATTCGATATTGAATTTAAAAAAAATCTTACTGAACTGAGTCATCCCTTCTTGGCCGATCCCCCTGAGTGGGTACGAGCCATGGCTGTGGAATCATCATCATCATCATCATCATCATCATCATCATCATCATCATCATCATCATCATCATCATCATCGCCAACGCTCGGCTCGCTCGGCTTGTGTTTCGGGACGTTGCTATGCTCGGGACGGTTCTTCAAGCTGCCTCAATGGTGACGACAATAACGGCCTCTGAAAACCAATAAAGCTCTTCACATTTGGTGTAGGTGCATGCAGTAGCCAATCAGAGAGGCCTGCTCCACAGTCCTCCGAGCCAATCAGAGTGAATAAGATCGAACTTAAGCAGGCGGTTGTGCGGGCTGTGCGAGCGTGTCGTATACAAGGCGGTTGTGGAATCATATACGCACAGCGTCCGCGTATACCGCACGGGTGCGCTGCATACATGAGGGGCATTCATCGAGCAGCATCTTCTTCTTCACACTGCACAGATTTTGACGGTGTCTACAAGGTCCCACTATACGTAGGACCTTTGTAGTAGAACGCAGAACGTTTGAGAGGGCCACAGACTTACTGAATGCTGGGGTTTAACGTCCCAAAACCACGACATGATTATGAGAGGAGCCATAGTAGAAGGCTCCCAAATTTCGACCACGTGGGGTTCTTTAACATGCTCCTAAATTTAAGTATACGGGACCCTGTAGCATTTCTACCTCCATCCGTTTCAGTAAGTTTAGTTGAGCCGATGACCCCTGCATACAACAAATACAGGAATACGCGCGGGGATTTGTCGTTCATCTTTTCTCGAATTAATAAACTTGACGATAGACGTTCTCATAGTGCAGTTTATTAATCCAAACCCGTTAGTTGTTTCACTTTAGTGTCACCTTATGATACCCGCTAAGCTTTAAGCACGGCAGGCTCAGTTTATGTAGATGACAAGCGCCTTGCATACGCAACACGACGGCCCCAAACGATCCCATCGTGAACAGATAGCAAACTGTCCGTAAGGGCAAGCGTATCAGCTGTTGCCCCACGTGACCCTGCGCGCCAAGGTCTAATTCACGCCACCTAAATAACGCGTTGCATGTGATGCGCAAGGGTCGCCTCGATCATGGCATACGTATGCGATATACGAGCCGAAGGAAAGGCTAATTGCGCTGACGCCTTCCGGTTTCGAGTGTGCGATGATATCTGGCAATTGATACGCGCTGCATATGCGGGAGAACGCACGTTAACCTTGTAAACGCCGAGCAAGCTCGCTGAGTTCTCGCATCGTGTCAGTTTGATGAATGCGGTACAGGCACGCAGGACGACGCCGTTATGCAGGTTTGCCTCTATAGTCGTCACGAGATTCTCGAACGGAAATCCTCGCATAGCATCGACAGCGCCTCTCGTCCTCGCGTCTTTCATAGCGTAAGCTACACTGGCCGAGGTTGAACAGTTTCGCGTGGCCTACGGTGAGCATTTCTGCGCAAGCGCGAGGAGCAGTGACGTCACACTGCGCAAAGCTGCAGTCGTGCCAGAGAAGGTCTGGAAGCTCCTGGAGTGACGTGCCACTGGTGGGCTGGTACTTGACTCGCTTGAGCACGGTTCGTCCATCCGTCTATTCTTCCATCTATGCGAACGCGGCGGGCGCTTCGCGAAGTGATCGGACGCGACGCTCATCGGCTTCGTCGATTTTCGGCTGGAACCGTGCTCTCTTCAATGTGGCTGCTCTAAAACTTGTGTGACTGCATCTGCCAAGTCAGCAAGATTCTGGGGACACCGATCTCACCCAGGTACGCCCAATTTTCGGCCACTTCGAGCAACTTTGCATCACAACGTAGCGAACGAGCTAAGCCTCACGGCGGCGGCTCCGCCGCTGCTGGATGCGGAGACGCCGCTCGGTCAACTCCTCAACATGGCGCTGCCTGAACTACGTGGCTACGACCCTACGACTCTGTCGTGGTCGTATATCCCGACAAATCCATCAGACGACGGCCCATCCACCATTTCGGCGGAGCAAGCCGACATTTTTCAACTCGTCGAGGGTCGGCGTCGCCGCCGAAGAAACGCGGAAGGAGCGTCTGCACTGAAAACTCCTCTCAACAATTCAGCCACTGGAGACGCTCGTGCTCCATCTCCTAAAGCTCCACAAAAGACTTCACCAGTCTCCAAGTGGACGCCGAAACCAACGGTCAGGATGAATCCTGGCGACTACGTGATCGTGCTCAAGCCACGCATCACAGTAGCCCTCAAGGCAGCGTTTCAACAAGGTGAGCTCGGCGCTGCCATTTCCCAACTCATCGGAAGGCAGCACATGAATGACATCAGCATTTCTCCCAATTGGGAGCAAAACATCATCATCTGTGGCACGCAGAATAACGAGGTGGCTCAGAAACTGCTGTCGGACTTTCAAATCAACACCAGCAAAGGACCGCTGCCGCTTCGCGGTCACCTCAAGCTCACCGGTGATGTGTGTCGCGGCGTGATTTCTGTGCACAACCTCGAAACCAGTGCGTCTCTGAAACATAGTGTGCAGTGGCGTGGCGGTGAACTAGTCTATGCGCGCAAGCTGGGGAACTCCAACGTAGCTGTGTTGACTTTCGCGGGAAGGAAGGTTCCGCGTTTCGTCCACTATAACGCAGAACTGACTCCCGTCAGGGAGTACAAGAAGACAGTGCCAGCGTGCTACCGCTGTGGTGCACTGGGGAACCGAGCGGATATCTGTCCCAACCCGGTCACCGAAAGATGCAGCCTTTGTGGCCAAAACGTGGGCGCTGGTCCTGAGGGGATGGCCCCCCACGAATGCAACCCAACGTGCATAGTTTGCGGGGGTCCGCACCTCACCAGCTCCCGCGAATGCACTGAAAAATTCATCAGGCTTCAGCAACCAGGGTCCAGGACATCGGGGACCCCAACAAAACCAAAGCACCGGTCAACTGGCAAAGTGCCAATTCCTGGCAAAGCAGCAACGGCAACGCTACCACCTGGCGCGGCGGAATCTCCAGCTCTCGGCGCTCCATCTGGCAACGCTGCACGCAACCAACCCAAGGTGGGCAGTTGGGTGGAGGTCGCCTCCTCTCCCTCCTCTCTCTCCTCTCCACCTCCTTCTGCCACAAGCACTACCGAAACACAAAAACTCAGGCATGAGCTCGCCCTTTTGCGATCTCAGAATGAAAAACTAGCCAGCGAACTTGACTCGCTCAAAACCAATCTCACTACTAAACCCTCGTTGAGCGACGAAGAGGAAAATATAACAGACAGGGAGATTCCTACTACTGTAGAGAGTCGCGTCGCGGCCCTGGAGACCCAGGTGAATGCAATAGAAACACAATTGGCCGACCTCCCCAAAATTATCCACGACACCATCGCGCGTCATATGGAGACTGTCATCGCACAGGTGACACAAACAGTAACTCACATTATCCAAAAGTGGATACAAGACAATCCACGCGTCCTCAAGCGCGTAGGGCCAATTAGGGACGTTAATCGCCCCTCAAAATTTAACAGAGTGACTCCAGATGAGTCGGACTTTTCTGAAGACTCCAGTACGTCAGCACAGGGTGCTGGTGAACTGAGTAATCTTAACAACACAACCCCACCCTCTATCTCCGAACATGGCCTCCAACCCTAGGTCGCGAGCCAGAGCAACTCAGCCGTTGTTACTAACACAGTGGAACTGCAGAGGTCTCAAGAACCACAAGAAGCGGGCTCATTTCCGCCTCTATCTTGAGACCTTTGAGTTCCTTGTTGCCGTGGTTGCCCTTCAGGAACCCGGCTCGGACGTCAAACTCACAAATTACACTACATTTCAACACAACCCGGAGACATGTATACTTGTTCACAAGCAATATACCGCCCAGGAAGTCACACTCCCCACAACACCGCCTTTCCCATACACAATGGTGTCGGTTCTGCCTATAAGGCGATCTGACCCACCTGTTCATATTTTAAACATTTACTGTCCCCCAAAGCTTAAGAACGTCACGTTCAGCGAAACTTTCACACAAGCTATGCAGGTGGCAGGACGGTACCCCCTCCTGATCGTCGGCGACTTCAATGCCCCAAGCAGGTTATGGGGTTACCCACGAGAGGACACGCGTGGAAGGAAGCTTGCGGAACTTCTTTCTACACTTGGACTCACCCTCCACACTGATCCCGCCAGCCCAACACGTGTAGGCAACTCTGTTCAACGAGATACTTGCCCGGACCTCACAATTACACGCAACATACGCCATGCCGACTGGCTGAACACACAGGACACTCTCGGTAGTGATCATTGTGTATTAAACACAACTGTGTACATGCGTCCCTTAAAACGCCCACTTACACAAGCTCGTATCCCAGACTGGACAACTTTCCGCACCACTCTACCTATTGTAGACCCTCTCCAGTCGGGATACGACACCTGGTCTAAATCACTGACGTCTACACTGAAACAACACGAACAGCTGATACAGCTCACGGAAACTCAAACGGACGTGGACAACCACCTCCTCCATCTTTGGCAGGCCCGCCGCAGCCTCACCAAACGATGGAAAAAACAGAAACATAACAGACGCCTCAAGAAACGCATCCTAGAACTCACGGAGCAAGCTGCGGAATATGCTGCTCAGCTAGCCGACACTAACTGGGTGGACAGGTGCAACACGGCTGCACGCCAGATGTCTGGTCGCAACACGTGGCGCCTGTTTCGCGCTCTCATCGATCCAACACAAACACGCACGGAAACTCAACGTCACTTACATAAGGTCATGCACAACTTTACAGGAACGACAACACAGCTGGCAAACACGCTCAGGGACCGATACCTGTGCACCACCAAGGACCCCCGGACGGCCGCATACTCCTACGCAGGCAAAAAGAACACGCAGTTGGACACCCCGTTCCAGCTCCATGACCTCCAGGCGGCCTTACGCAAGATGAAGCGTGGCACTGCACCAGGGCGTGACCAGGTTACGGTCAAACTGTTGGCCAATCTTCCCGACGCAGCCTACGCCACGCTCCTCAAATACATCAATAGCATTTGGGACGGAGAAACTCCTCTCCCTCTTGAATGGAAATCAGCTCTCGTGACCTTCATCCCGAAGGCAGGTAAACCTATTGACGTGGAGAACCTTCGCCCCATCTCCCTCACGTCTTGTGTCGGCAAGCTGATGGAAACGATGGTGCGCGACAGACTCTCCGAGTTTCTAGAAACACAGCACACTTTTGCGGACACCATGTTTGGATTCCGCCCTCAGAAGTCAGCCCAGGATATACTTCTACAGCTCCACCATGACATATTAGATCCTGTTGAATGCCCCCACAATGACAAGGTAGTCCTGGCCTTGGATCTTAAAGGAGCATTCGACAACGTGAAGCATGAGGTAATCCTTGACCACCTCAGTCAGACCAACTGTGGTTATAAAACATTCAATTATGTTAGACAGTTTCTTACAGACCGTCGAGCCTACATACGCATACAAGATGAGGAACATGGGCCTTACGTCATCGGCTCGAGGGGAACTCCTCAAGGCGCGGTCCTCTCTCCTCTCCTATTTAATATAGCCATGCTTCATCTTCCCCCCAAATTGGCTTCTTTACCAGGGATACATCACGCTCTTTACGCGGATGATATCACGATCTGGGCCACGCAAGGTAACCTGGGTCACATGGAGTCATGCCTGCAAGCAGCAGCGACTGTAGTCGACGACTACGCAACTTACTGCGGGCTCCAGTGTGCCCCGGCTAAGTCAGAATTTGTGCACGTACGTCCCTCCCCTCAGGACACAACTCAGCTCCATATCAGTCTTCCCTCGGGACCGATCCGTGAGGCCAAGGAGATCCGCGTCCTTGGCCTCTTCATACACCACCAACGCAAGGCCGACACCACAATAGCCAAACTTCGCACGGTGGGAGACCAGGTGGGCCGTATGGTTCGCCGGGTCTCCAACAAGCGGGGCGGATTACGAAGCAGGGATGCAATGCGGCTTGCCCATGCTTTCGTAACGAGTAGAATACTCTACTCGACTCCCTACTTGCACCTACGCAAACACGAGGATGATCAACTCGAGGTCATCCACCGTAAAGTTATCAAGCGGGCTCTCGACCTCCCTATCACCACGTCCAACCAGAGACTTCTGGCCCTAGGCGTGGTGAATACCTACCGGGAACTTCGAGAAGCCCACCTCGTTAACCAATACACGCGCCTTGCACAGACCCATTCCGGTCGCCGCCTCTTGAACCGAATACACATCAAACACGATTACTATATTGAGGAAAGGGTGAGAGTGCCAGAACCTTGGAGACGCGCCCTCCGGGTCCGACCCCTTCCCCGCAACATGTCCAAAGAAAACCACAGTGGTCGCCGCCAGGCGCGCGCGGAAGCGTTGCAGCGACACTTTGGTCAAGAGGAACACGTGTGCTACGTGGACGTTGCCGGACCGCACCATGGGGGGTGGTATACTGCCGCAGTCATACACAACGCAAACACCGTAAACGGGCTCACTTTCAAAGCCTACAGCGCAACACACGCGGAGGAGGTTGCCATCGCTCTGGCTCTCACCTATCCCTCTTCTAAACATATCATCACCGACTCACGAGGGGCCTGTCGGAACTATCAGCTAGGGTGGGCTTCACCGCTTGCTCAGCGCATACTGGAACCTAGCTGCCGATACGTTAATCCAACTCCGCGAAATCTGGTTTGGGCACCCGGTCACCAAGGACTCAGGGGTAACGAACAGGCCGATCAGGCCGCCCGCGCACTCTCTTCCCGGGCTATCTCCCTGTCTTTGGAAGCCTACTCGCAATCAGACAATTCGGCCCTTTCATTCAAAGATATTACCAATTACTACAAGGAGGAGCACCGGCGATATCCAGACCCTTGTAAGGGACTGCATCGCGCTGACGAGCGCCTCCTTTTAAAACTGTTTACCAATACTGTACTGTGCCCGGCGGTGCTAAAACATTTCAATTCATCCTTTGATGGCACGTGCCAGTTCTGTGGTGAGGTGGCTGACACCTTTCACATCGTCTGGGCGTGCCAGTCTAATCCATCTATCCCCCCCAACCCCAATCCCACGAGAGAGGACTGGGAGGCGGCCCTGCTCGGCTGTCAAGACCTGAAGGCCCAAGAGGCTCTGGTTCAACGTGCGCGGGCGGCGTTGCTTGCCAATGGAGCCCCGGAATAGGGGTTCCACCTAGTGCTGTGAGGGTAGGAGGCCAATAAGGCCCCAACCCAATCACCTCTCTGTAACCATTTAATGGTTATTAAATGTTTTCACCCCCCATCTATGCTTCATCCGTACGTCCATCCCTCCGTGGTTCATCTGTCCATCCATCCGCGGTTCATCGGTCCATCCATCCGCGGTTCATCGGTCTACCCGTCCGTCGATCCCTGCTTGATTCGTCCATGCGTCCGTGGTTTGTCCATTCATAGTTGTTCTATCCGTCCACCCAAGCTTCCATGACTCGTACGTCCGTCCATCCGTCCGCAGCTCATGCGTATATTTTGGCATAGCCGAGCTAAGCCAACGCTATAAATTCTCTTTTTCGCCACCTACTTAAGAAGCATGTTGAGAGTGTAAGAGAGTCCTTTATGTTCATTTCAAAAGCGCAATTCACGTACACGGCTTAACATTGCTTTTCATTTTCTTCTGCCACTCTATGGGCGTTCCACATTGCGACAGCACTGCACTCGCTCTGTACTTATCTCACTTTTTCGTTTGGACGTTTCTGATATGACTCTTTTCTGCTGCATTCGACAAGCACCATGAACTAGTACTAACAGCTCTTAGCTCTACTTTTGCCGGCATAAACCTACAGAACGCCTCGTTGCATGGTTTTGACCTCAAAACTAAGCCAAGGTCAATTTCCTCCACTTCCTCCTCGTATTTTCGTTCTCATAGAAACGGACATACACAGTGTCTGTTTCTTCTCCTCTCCGGCTTCCCCACGCCTTAAATCTATCATCAAACGCGAAACTTTAACGTCAATGCAGGCGTTAACACGAGTGACGCGAAACTATCATCATAGTACGATGCCGTTATACAGCGTCAAAATGTGTGACGTCACCACGAAGACGTCATCACGTGACGTTGCCGCTTGGCTTTAAGGTGGGCTGATCACGGAGGAGGAGTAGGTAGAAGAAGGCAAGGCAGGAAGGACAACCAGTCGAGCGTTCGGTTTGTTATCGTACACCGGGGGAAGCGGATTGAGGGATGAAAAGAGAGATAGAAGAGAACATTAAAAAAAAACGTAAGCCTAAACTAGACTGCTGCGTTCGGTAGTAGTGGACGCGGTATTTCAGGCGTGTCACGTTCCATTGTAGATTGCGGTTCGGAAACCTTGCAGATGCCTCCGATCTTGGAGACTGTGTGTAGGTGCAGAAATCTTTCCGAGGCTGGCGCGGGATGTTCGATACATTGACTTAAAGGACGAAGAAGATTGCTTTACGTTATGCAGTCATTTTAGATGTGCGTTTTATTTTTCTCAACGATCACCGAGTGACCGAATTTCAGCGATGAATGACAAGTATCGCGCTTCCCTCGTTCCTCTCTCTCCATTTTCCCGAACCGTTCGAAGACACCCCTCACCATTCTCGAAGTACATACGCTATGCTCCTTTCGTTTCGCAACGCGCACGGAACGGGTTCCACCTGCAACACCGGCCAGGCCTCATCCCGGTGCAGCACAAACCGTATGCATGACCAGGCTTGATATATTTACTCGGGCGCACCGCCACAGCCCCACAGCTGCGGTCAGTTTCACTCTTCTTCACCACTTTCAATTTTCTTTTCGTTTGTCCCTTCCTCGGCATCCACGAGCAGAGTGGAGAGGAGACGCCTACCACTTGCGAGCATCGCCTGTATGTGTGCGTAACTTCGAGAACGTAAATATAGCAGCCCAGCTCGCGCGGCTGGTTTCGTTTCTTGTCCGTTCCGCTCGTAGCGGGAAAAACAAAGGCGCAGTTCATCGTTCCCGCGCGAAGCCCTCGATCGGCGTACAAATAAGACGCGCCATGTTATGGGCACGTCGAGGAAGAGGCTCGCACCGGCTACAGTGGAGTGGGATGAATGACAGCGGATCGGGTTCGATCGCAATAAAATCGCGAGAAATATGAACCACAGACCTCTGATGCGGCCTTCGTTTGTATATATACGTGCGCGCGTGTGCGAGTGTATAAGGATACACGGTGGTATAGTTTCCACACCCCCCCCCCCCGCCCCAGGTTTTCGTAAATCGTGGGTGCATAAGCTGTTTCCACATCTGACACCTCTACGCCTGCGTCATTGCCTATGTTTTCAGCGAAGGGTGAAGCACTAATAAACAAAAACGAAATAAAATAAAACGATCGCATGAACAGAACTAAAGGCGGGAAGATTGATTGATAGATATGTGGGGTTTAACGTCCCAAAACCACCATATGATTATGAGAGACGCCGTAGTAGAGGACTCCGGAAATTTCGACCACCTGGGGTTCTTTAACGTGCACTTAAATCTGAGCACACGGGCCTACAACATTTCCGCCTCCAAGACGGGAAGATGTGCCATTCTCATTAAGTTTTCTTTTTTTGTCTAAACCCTATTAAATCACTCATACTTAACCTCGAAGCACTTTACCCCCAGCTGACTATTACGTGGGTATATATACGACCTGTCGTTGTACGTTCAGTGTTCGCCTAATGCAACGCGATTGATTTCAAAACTTCAAGTATATCGGACTGGTATGCGCCGTTGCCGAGACAACCGCATCACGTTGATATACTATGGTATGACTTCTAAAGGAACTGTTGGCTATAGTGCAAGTGTACGAGGTGATATTATGTGATACGATCTGAAGGTGGAGGAAAGGAAGGTACGGGTAGAACGTGTACTAGTATACTCCATCCTTCGTGCATGCGCATTACGCCAACTGTTCGATGTGAACTAGCGTGCAAGAAGGTCTCATTACTGGTTACACATAGCCCTAAAGTGTCGACTTTGGGCACCGAGCAAGTGTGCTTACGGCAGTTACCCAATGAGTGTTTAGAAACTGAGGCTCCGGAAGGCCGCTCTCCCACCTTTCGCTGCGACTGTGCTGCGCCTTCCGCACAGGCCTGGCGTTTTTTTTTCTTCTTTTTTTACACATGTACACGGGCATCTGGATCGTTAGAACACCTGTTTTCACATTTCAAGAAGGAAGACCCCTGCTCAGATCCACTGCTCACCAAGGTAAACGGAGCACATATTCAATTTTCTCAAACGACGATAGCTTCCAGCACTGCAGAATACGGGGAGATGTCAATATATATGTGTACGCGCAAACATGAACGATGAGATTCACTGAATGGGGCTGGAAATCGAGACCGGCACTCCGCATCTTTACATTCAAGTGGAGAGCGCGAGATAGCTCGTTTTGTGCGACGACCGTTCACATAATGGAGCCGATTCGATAAAGGTCCCACTCCACGTGGAGTCTCGCAGACGTTTCACTGGCAACTCTACACGCTCAACAAAAGGAACAATGCCGGCTAGGCGTCGTCGCCTCACTGAGTGTATAACAGGTTCATCTCGGCCGAGTTGTGTGTGTGTGTCTACTCAAACAGGCGTGTAAGTCCGGAAGCTGTATAGATACTGCACAGCAGCTCCTTAAGTGTGCGCTACCTGAATCCACGCCGCAATAACGGTGCACAAGTAACGGCCTATGCAATGCTTACTAGTCGATTCACTAGTTCGGTGCACCGTTGTTGAAGCTGTATACAATCGGCGTCAACTTGATCGAAAGGTGTGATGTAGGATACATCTGCCGAGCTAAAAAGGTTATTATTTCGGCTAAAACATGCACGAACAGCATTTCAACAACGACATTGTAGGTACACGTAGTTTTCGATAGAAAGGTGAAAGCAGCAAAACACATCGATGTACGGTACTCTTTTTTTCACTTTCTCTCTTTACTGGCCGCAGATTTTAATTTTTTTCTCTTCAGCATGCCCACGGGCATTTAGACAGTGGCTGAGTTACATCAATCTTAATTATAATCGTAATGATAGCCACTGTCTCCATCAAATTAAATCAAAGCTCCAAACGGTTCTTATTTACTTACATTTTATGCAAAAATCTATACGCCTCACCAAGCTAAGCTTACTCACTAATACTAGCATTCTGCATAATTATATAGGCCATCGTCCATATGTATTGATTTGATTGAGTTGTGGGGTTTAACGTACCAAAACCACCATATGATTATGACAGACGCCGTAGTGGAGGGCTCCGGAAATCTCGACCACCTGGGGTTCTTTAACGTGCGCCCAAATCTGAGCACACGGGCCTACAACATTTCCGCCTCCATCGGAAATGCAGCCACCGCAGCCGGGATTTGATCCCGCGACCTGCGGGTCAGCAGCCGAGTACCTTAGCCACTAGACCACCGCAACGGGGCAACCGTGCATGTGTATAATGGAGGCAAAGATAGCTTTCATTAATAATAACTATTCTGCCAAAACATCCCGAAAAGACAATGCGAGTAAATTAATGTTCACGATGCCAGACATATTACCGAGACAATTAACCAATCGCAAACAGATTTTACGACCGAATTGCGCCGAAATTTGGTGCCCTGTACACATTCTGTTGTAATCACCGAAAAAAAATATATATATGTTCGCATCCCTCACAACCACGCCTGCTTTGATCGACAATCAGCCCCGCCGCGGTAGTCTAGTGGCTAAGGTATACTCGGCTGCTGATCCGCAGGTCGCGGGATCAAATCTCGGCTGCATTTCCGAGGGAGGCGGAAATGTCGTAGGCCCGTGCGCTCAGATTTGGCTGCACGTTAAAGAACCCCAGGTGGTCCAAATTTCCGGAACCCTCCACTACGGCGCGTCTCATAATCATAGGGTGGCCTTGGGACGTTAAACCCCCCATATCAATCAATCGATTGATCTACAATCACGACAAATAAACATCGCTCGAAGATACGGCAATACATCACACTCAACTGCGCATCCCGGACCGCGCAGTATCAGCAACGCTGCATGGATTACCGTGCGACGCATTGTATAGACAAAAGACCTGCGTGCTGGCGCCGCCGCACAATACAACACAATAGCCGGAGCGGCACGCGCATACACACAAGCTGCTACTGCGTGTTGCCTCATTGATATGTTCGCTAATGATGACTTTCACGGTGCTAAACATCGCCCGTGCGCACGCTCGGGTGCGTGAATGGGGTCTGAGTCGAAGGAATATTGGCGCAACGACCAGTCTGCGTTCTCCGCTTAGAAAGAACACTCTGCAATACATGTCGTCCTTTCACGCCGGTTTAGATGTCTGGCGGCGTGTTTCGATACCCAAAGTTTCGTGACAGTGCGCGAGAGGCAAATCTGGCGCTGGTGTTTATGGGAGAGATGCAAGGCAATGCGTTTCAAACAGCACTGGAATGAACGGGTATAGTACATGGATTTGCCGAAATCTCGCCTTTGCGGCTTCGTCTGGCTATTGAGACCTCGAGTCGCTTTGACGCAAGACGGCGGCCCGCAAAAGGTCAGCCGTCCCACATTACCACCTTGGCCCACTTATTATGCACACTTAAACCGCGCTTGAGATCAGGCACAAAAGTAGAATCCAAGAAATAACACGGACTAACAACTGTTCCATAACTGCGTAAACGTAGCGCGAAAAAGACACGGACAAGAAAGGGTACATTGCATCCTTCTGTCGTGTGGTATCGTCTACGTGGGCCAGACAGGCCGATGTTTAAACATTCGTCTCACGGAGCATCAGTCTTCCTTGCAACGAAGACCCCTAAACGCACCTGCGGCCATGCACTGCGCTGAGTGCCAGTGTGAAACGCAATTTTCCGCCACAGAGATTTTGTTTAGACACCACGATCGCACGACACGAGAACTTTTCGGGGCCTATATACCACATTAACGCGAAGGCTCCCCCCAGTGTGTGTTGGCAATACTTCTTTGGCCTTATCGGACAAGAAAGTCGCACTACTCATGGAAAGGACGTAGACCAGTGGGGAGGGGGGTGCAGGTGTGTTCTTGCGGTTTGTATTATTGCCTTTTGTTCCGCCAACAATGCGCATGCGCGGGATTTTGTTGGGCGCCGAGTGTAAGTGTTATATATTTTCGGTTCAGGCATTAAAGTTTTCAGTTGTGAGTAAGCGCTTGTCGTGTACCCTTCCTTGTCCGTGTCTTCCTCGCGCTACATTTACGCAGTTATGGAGTAGTCACCAACTCGCTCGCCTCTCCGTTTTGCTAAACAACTGTTCATAATATATGATTTGGCAACTTGCTCCCCACTAACACACGCTCCTCGAGTTCAGTGACTCTCTGATGCTCACCCATTCAAACACCTTCACAAGGAGATCACAAGGAGCTCTTATATCCGAAACAAGCGTCAAAACACGACAATAAACAAAGCCGCAAGAAATTTCAAAGCCGCCAGCACGGAGGACAGGCAAATCCACGTACTACCCATAATTACCACAATGGCTGAGCGATCGCAGCGCCAGATTTCCACCTAGTAAGTATTGTAAGAAACTATATGCCACAAAGAGCAATGTAACCGAACTTCCGGTCACCGTCCCGTCCGGGAGTCACGTGACCTGATCAAAAACTTATAATTTGACGTCATGTCAAAGGAAAATGATAGGCGTAACCTTAAGAGACAGCCAGAGAGCAGAGAGGGTCACGGAAAAAAAAAACGGGGATTAAGGATATCATAGCTGAAATCTTGAAGACATGGACATGGGCCAGTCACGTAGGGCGTGGGTAGAATGACCACTGGTCATTAAGGACCCGATTGATTGGCTGAGCATGACACGCTTTGGCCACATAGTAAGGAACACACAACGACAAGCACAAGCGACCAAAGCATGTCTTTAAGCGAGTATACCAACTAGGCCAACAATCAGTATGGCTTAGCAGGGTAGAGGCCTTTCCCTGCAGTGCGCGAAGCCAGGCTGCTACTGCTGACGATTATGATGACACTTGCGCCGAGCCAACAGTGTATACGGAAGATCTGCCTGGCAGAGTAAACTCACCTGCGAAAACTCGTGTCGGCCCCACTGTAAAGAGACACGAAAGCTTTCGTAGTATAGATCGTTGTGCTTCGGGGAGTCGTCGGACCTAGACGAGAGTTGACGTGCCTATCCACAGGGAGTCATACACGTGTAAAGGAAAGAAGTCATCGAATGGCGTCATAATTTGTTTTACCTCGGAGTATGAGAAGGAGGAGAGGATAGTCTCCTGATTGCCGAGTGCTGGATGAACCGATTGCTGGCCGGCCAATTCGTATACATTCTGAGGCTTGAATATATATATATATATATATATATATATATATATATATATATATATATATATATATATATATATATATATATATATATTGCCACGTTCCATTTCACAAGTTTTTGTTATCGTTCCGAAACACCACACGATTCTCGGCGCAAACCGCGCCTGCAGGTTTCGAGAAGGTTCCGGACTGTAGTAGATCATTTCGATAAGATCACGCCCACTGTGCGAACGGTACAGATTGTTCTGGAACCTACACCACCGCCAGCGATAACGCTAGAACATTCGACGGCAAGGGTATAAATGCCGACGCGCTTCGCCGCTTGTCAGTTGTTGATCGAAGGCCGACGCTGCGTTCGCCGCTATCAGTCCGAGACTGCAATCTGTGCAAGACTGCTGCTGTAATTAGACTTTCCCTTTACCGGGCACAGGTTCGCCCAAATAAACAGTTAAATCCCAACACGAAGTTTTCTGTCTTTGGCCACGTCACGACCCCGTGACATCTGGTGGAGGTGCTGCTTCGTTCATGTACCGGACGCCCCCGTCAAGTCGTGAACCCAGCCCCCTTCGCGGAGAAGACACCGACGCCAACCAAGAGCAGCGAACGAGCCGCCGACAGCAAGGTCTCCCACCGGAGTACGGCCTGCTACAAGACAAGGCGCGGAAGACCAAGACCATGACCTCGACTGCAGCGACAATGACAACCGGAGCGTCCCAGCCCGCAATCGTCATTCATCAACCCAGGGAACCACCAACGTTCCATGGCTCATCGTTTGAAGACCCGGAAACCTGGCTAGAAACATACGACCGTGTGGCCGCCCTCAACCACTGGGACAACGAAGAAAAGCTCCGTCGTGTGTACTTCTACCTGGAAGACACCGCAAGGACCTGGCTAGAGAATCGGGAGTCCACGCTCCGAACGTGGGATGTCTTCTGCGGCGCATTTCTTCAAACGTTCGCAAGCGTCGCTCGCAAAGAGAGGGCCGCTGCTCTACTCGAGACCCGGGTTCAGCTACCAAACGAAAAGGTTGGAATTTTCACAGAGGAGATGACCCGCCTATTCCGTCACGCTGACCCAGACATGCCTGAGGAAAAGAAAGTTCGTTTCCTCATGCGAGGGGTCAAACAGGAGCTCTTCGCGGGACTAATGAGGAATCCACCGAACACCGTCCAAGAATTTGTATCCGAGGCGACCACCATCGAAAAAAACGCTGGACATGCGCACCAGACAGTATAATCGTCGCCTGACTCCAGAATGCGCTGCTGCTCAAGCCAGTGACTCCGACGACCTGCGTGAAACGATCCGAGCGATCGTGCGGGAAGAGCTGCGCAAACTGTTGCCTTCGGCGCAGCCTCAAGTGGATTCGATCGCCGACATTGTGCGAGAAGAAGTCCGGCAATCGCTTCGAATTCCCGAAACACCGCCGCCCGAGCCAGAAACTATGAGCTACGCCGCTGCAGTGCGCCACAACGCTCCTCCCCGTCCACGCCAAAACGCCGCCCCGTCACACTTCCGTCGCCAGACGCCACCGCCGCCACCACCCCAACCGACGTTCTACCGTTCCCCAGCGGGCCAGCGCAGTGCACCGAGAAAAACGGACGTTTGGCGTGCACCTGACAACCGCCCGCTCTGCTACCACTGCGGCGAGGCCGGGCACACATACCGCCGTTGCCAGTACCGACAGATGGGACTGCGTGGCTTCGCCGTCAATGCACCGCGTCCGCAGCCAGGAGATCGGCCACGTGACATCGCCGACTACCTGGCAGGAACTCAATGGACACCACGAAGTCCTTCCCGTTCGCCGTCGCCCAGCCGCCGCATGTCACCGCACCCCCGGCAGTACTCTGGCCCAACGCGGGGCCGGTCTCCTAGCCCGTATCCGGGAAACTAAGGGCAGCAACCGATGGAGGTGCGGTTGCTGTGCGACGAACTACCGAAGATCCTCCGACGACGACGCCGACGCGACGGAGCTTTTTGAACACAACCCCAACCAGGAAAAGCCCTGAAGGCAAAAGCTCACTTACCGAAGGTGGCCGGACGACGCAACATGGAAGCAGCGGAACAAGCCGACGCAGCCGTGACCCGACGCCACGCCCTAACTGTAATGCGAGACGGCGAACTAGCGACCTCGACGTTCTTATCGACGGCCACAGTGTGACTGCTCTCGTCGATACTGGAGCCGACTATTCTGTCATCAGTGGGTCGTTCGCCGCGAAGTTAAAGAAAGTTAGGACAGCTTGGAAAGGCCCTGAAATCCGCACAGCCGGAGGTCATCTCGTAACGCCTGCAGGAATCTGCACAGCGAGAGTCACCATTAACGGACGTATTTATCCTACAGACTTCGTAGTTCTACAGCGTTGCTCGAGAGATGTCATCCTTGGCATGGACTTCTTATGCCTCCATGGTGCTGTCATCAACCTAAAAACAAGGTCGATAACGTTATCCACAGAAGAAGCACTACCGCCGCGCACGCCGTCAGGACACCATGCCTTGAATGTGCTGGAAGAACAAGTCACCATTCCGCCTCGCTCAAGCGTCATTATTTCAGTCGGCGCTCCTAAATCACCTGACTTGGAAGGCGTCGTTGAAGGCAGTCAGCATCTGTTGGTCACCCGAAATATTTGCGTCGCAAGAGGAATTGCAGAGCTGCGGGGAGGCAAAGCAACGGTTATGCTCACGAATTTCAGCAATGAGTACAAACATGTGAACAAAGGAACAACGGTCGCATACATCGAAGAAATTGTCGAAGCCACCAGTGCTTTCGCCCTCGCCGATTCTGCGGAACCTGCTCAGAGGAACCAAGCCCCTCCCATAGCTTTCGACGTCAATCCCAGACTTCCGAACGATAAGCAAGAACAGCTCAAGGCCCTGCTCCTGCAATACGAAGATTGCTTTTCGTCGTCATCGAAAATTCGGCAGACCCCAATCACGAAACATCGAATCATAACCGAAGAAAATGCCAGACCACTCCGTCAGAGTCCGTACAGGGTTTCGACGCGAGAACGTGAGGCAATGAAGAGACAAGTTGATGAAATGCTGCGAGATGACATTATCCAGCCGTCCAAGAGTCCGTGGGCATCCCCCGTGGTGTTAGTGAAGAAAAAGGATGGGACCCTACGTTTCTGCGTCGATTATCGCCGCCTGAACAAAATCGCAAGAAAGGACGTGTATCCTCTCCCACGAATAGACGACGCCCTTGATCGGCTCCATAACGCCAAGTACTTCTCGTCAATGGACCTCAAGACTGGCTATTGGCAAATCGAAGTCGACGAAAGAGACCGAGAGAAGACGGCGTTTATAACACCGGACGGCCTCTTCGAGTTTAAGGTGATGCCCTTCGGCCTTTGCTCAGCGCCTGCAACTTTTCAACGCGTTATGGATACAGTACTGGCAGGATTGAAGTGGCAGACTTGCCTTGTGTACTTGGACGACGTCGTCGTGTTTTCCTCGAGTTTCGACGAGCATCTTCGGCGCCTTGAAGCTGTACTTCAAGCCATCAAGACATCCGGACTCACACTGAAGCCAGAAAAGTGCAGATTTGCGTATGAGGAGCTCTTGTTTCTGGGGCACGTTATCAGCAAGTCTGGAGTTCGTCCCGATCCACGGAAAACAGCCGCCATCGCCAATTTCCCGCCGCCCACTGACAAGAAGGCCGTGCGCCGATTTCTGGGCCTGTGCGCCTATTATAGGCGGTTCGTGAAAAACTTTGCCCGCATCGCCGATCCTCTCACTAACCTTACCAAGGCCGACTCGGAGTTCAAGTGGGAAACGCCACAGGAACACGCTTTCCAGGAGCTTAAACATCGCCTCCAGACGCCTCCGTTACTTGCCCATTTCGACGAATTCGCCGAGACAGAAATACATACTGACGCAAGCAGCGTAGGTCTTGGCGCCGTTCTTGTGCAGAGGGCTGACGGACTTGAAAGGGTTATTAGTTACGCCAGCCGATCGCTATCCAAAGCAGAAGCAAATTATTCCACAACAGAAAAGGAGTGCCTCGCCATCATCTGGGCTACGTCGAAATTTCGCCCCTACCTCTACGGCAGGCCCTTCAAAGTTGTGAGCGACCACCACGCCTTGTGTTGGCTAGCCACCTTGAAGGACCCTTCAGGTCGCCTCGCACGATGGAGCCTGAGACTTCAAGAATATGACATTACTGTCATTTACAAGTCCGGCAAAAAACACTCCGACGCTGACTGTCTCTCTCGTGCGCCTGTCGACCAACCGCTACCCGACGACTCGGATGACGACTACTTCTTGGGAACGATAACTACCGACGACTTCGCTGAACGACAGCGGGCCGACCCTGAACTTAAAGCCCTAATAGAATACCTCGAAGGCAGGACCACCGAAGTCCCGAAGGTATTCAAGCGCGCACTTGCGTCGTTCTTTCTACGAAACGGTCTTCTACAAAAGAAAAACTTTTCACCGCTTCGAGCTAAGTACCTCCTTGTGGTGCCTTCAGCTCTGCGACCAGAACTCCTGCAGGCCCTGCACGACGATCCGACGGCAGGGCACCTCGGTGTTTCCCGCACGCTCGCGAGGATACAAGAAAGGTACTACTGGCCACGTCTTACCACCGACGTCACTCGTTATGTGAGGACATGCCGGGACTGTCAGCGACGCAAGACACCGCCGACAAGGCCAGCGGGACTTCTGCAGCCAATTGATCCACCTTGCCGACCTTTCCAGCAGATTGGTATGGACCTACTGGGGCCGTTCCCGACGTCGGCTTTCGGAAACAAGTGGATCGTGGTAGCTACCGACTACCTCACCCGCTACGCCGAGACAAAAGCCCTGCCAAAAGGCAGTGCATCCGAGGTAGCTAAGTTTTTCGTCGAAAATATCGTCCTACGTCACGGCGCCCCGGAGGTCCTTATCACCGACAGAGGAACGGCATTCACTGCCGACTTAACTCAAGCGATCTTGGCATACAGCCAAACAAACCACCGCCGGACGACAGCGTACCACCCACAGACCAAGGGCCTCACCGAGCGTCTTAACAAGACGATCGCCGACATGCTGTCAATGTACGTCGATGTCGAACACAAGACATGGGACGCCATTCTTCCGTATGTGACCTTCGCATACAACACGGCGGTGCAGGAGACGACGCAGATATCTCCATACAAATTGGTCTACGGAAGGAGCCCGGCAACAACCCTCGATGCCATGTTACCCAGCGTCACCGACGAAGAAAACCTCGATGTGAGCGAGTACCTTCAACGCGCCGAAGAAGCCCGACAACTTGCGCGTCTCCGTATCAAGAATCAACAGACGACCGACACCCACCGTTACAACCTTCGACGGCGCTTCGTGGAATACCAGCCCGGTGAACGTGTTTGGGTGTGGACGCCGATACGCCGACGTGGACTAAGTGAAAAGCTTCTCCGACGGTACTTCGGACCGTACAGGGTGGTTCGACGTCTCGGCCCACTTGATTACGAGGTTGTCCCCGATGGCATCACGAACTCTCAACGACGCCGATCGCGACCTGAAGTCGTCCATGTCGCGCGCCTCAAGCCGTTTCATGCGCGTTAACAAACTGAACCAGTGTTTTTTTGTATTACTGTTGTATCGTAATTTATTCATTGTACTTTCTTGCATTATTATTGTACCTTCATCTTTAGTTAAAGCATCGGGACGATGCCTTTTTTCAGAGGGGGGCAATGCCACGTTCCATTTCACAAGTTTTTGTTATCGTTCCGAAACACCACACGATTCTCGGCGCAAACCGCGCCTGCAGGTTTCGAGAAGGTTCCGGACTGTAGTAGATCATTTCGATAAGATCACGCCCACTGTGCGAACGGTACAGATTGTTCTGGAACCTACACCACCGCCAGCGATAACGCTAGAACATTCGACGGCAAGGGTATAAATGCCGACGCGCTTCGCCGCTTGTCAGTTGTTGATCGAAGGCCGACGCTGCGTTCGCCGCTATCAGTCCGAGACTGCAATCTGTGCAAGACTGCTGCTGTAATTAGACTTTCCCTTTACCGGGCACAGGTTCGCCCAAATAAACAGTTAAATCCCAACACGAAGTTTTCTGTCTTTGGCCACGTCACGACCCCGTGACAATATATATATAGCGAACCAAGACGGGCAAAAGAAAACGAAAAGAAGCAAACATACACAGCGCTGACTGACAACTGAGTTTAGTGCTTGAAAAGCAATAAATAGAAAAACAAATGCGATGTGACAGAATCGGCAAAGCGAAACGCCCCAATAGATATACGTCACCAGCACACTCACACTCAGCACTCGAGGAAACAAGATTTCTTTATGTGACAGTGTAGAAAAGTTACTGACACACCATTGATCTCTCTTACGTTTTTTTTTTCTTTTTCCAGTGCTCCCGGGAGGATTTCAAACGTCGCGCGCGCGTTATTCGAAATTTGCATGTCAGCGACTCCGCGGGATGCGTAGACCAGCGCTTCGGCACCCTATAGGTGTGCTTCACTCGGAAGATAAATCGCGCAAAGAAGTCGCGCACAGCGGATCAGGCGATTAGGGGCAGGGATACGTAAGACGGATCGAAATTGATCGCCGCAGCGTGTGTTTAATATACGCGCGCTGCAGGTCGTGCACCGTGCGAACATGGCACGGCGCTTTCTGGCGAATCGTGCCTAAGTGGCCAGGAAGGCCAAGCCGCAGGACTCGTAGTACACGTTTATGGGTACGCTACTGACCAGACACAATACAAGACTTACAGCAATAGACAATTGCATCGGGCCAGATTGGTATGAATCCATCTTGGTAGGAAGCGCAACCACTAATACAAAGAACACACAACACAAGGCGCTTATGGAAGCGCTTGTGTTGTGTGTTCTTTGTATAAGTGGTTGCGCTTCCTACCAAGATGGACTTACAGCAAGTTACGGGAAATACGGTATACGAATGACGGTACCGCTCCTCCTTTCCCGGTCGTCGTGCTTTTGCTAAGACACCCCAACAACACAAAAGCATTTTCTAAAGGAACCAATGCGCTTGATAAACTAGACCACAGAACTATTTCGAAAGAACGGAATCCTGCATGCACCATATCGGCCGGACCTAACGTCTCAAAAGAAGGCCGTGCAAGCGCTACTGCGCTTCTTGCGTTCAAGTGGCCTCTCAGAACGACTTTGATCTGAATGTCCTGCGTGTGTGTCCATGTGTGTGTCTTTTTTTTTCGCTTTTATTTATCTATCTATCTCTGACTTCTGTACAACCTCTAATTCCCCACACACATTAGGCGCTCTTGGTTTGCGCAATTTACCATTCTAGTATCCGTGTCTGCGTGCGCGCCCTTATTCAGTTAAAAAAAGATTAGTGGTTTCTTTCCCGCCTTCGCTGCCCTTCGTACCGGCGATATCTCCTCTTCACCACTTATTCCTTCATGAAACACGTGCGGTGTGTTATCATTAAGCGCAGATCCTATCAGAATTTTCGGCTTTCTGCTAAGCGCTATTATCTCCGATTCTCGTGTGTGTCAGTTAACCGCGTATACCATAGTAATATCACACGGCATCACCCAATGTGTTACTCCCTGGCGACGCCACTCCTTGGAACACGTTATGAGGGGCCGTTCTTGTCGCCGTTTACTCACTCGTCAAAATATTTAGTGACAATGGGCCTCTTCGTTAAACAACGGCGAGAAAGGTCCGACCGTGTAACTGTATGGGGCAAGCTTGGCGCCCCGCTTAGGTGATCAAACTCCCCCCTACCCCCCTCCCTATGGCTCCCACGTGGCTCCCTATGGCTCTCCCTATAACTCTCCACTCCCTATGGCTCTCCCTATGGCTCCCACGTGGGAGCCATAGGGAGAACCATATGGCTCTCCACGTGTGCACGTCTGTGCCCATGAGCAGTGCGGCGAGAGACCGGTGAACACGCAAGCAAGGAGCCCAGTCCGACGAAATGTGAGGGTTGTCCATGCCACGATGTTCGCTGCCGCTGCAACTAACCGTCGACGAGCACGTTACCAGGAAGCAAATGGGAACGAGAGCACGGTGAGCGCGGCGAAGACTCGCTGTCCGTAGAGACGGCGTGCCAGCAGCGGCAGCAGTGCCGGCCTCGTCATCATGGAGCGCGCGTCGCGAGCTCTCTGCAGAAAAGGTGTCGCTGCTCATTACACCCATTTGAGAAAACGCCGCTCGAACGCGAGCGAGTGCACGCACGCATGCGCCGTGAGGAAACGCATAGCCGAGAACACGTTGACACAGTGTCTCCATTTTAAATCTGTGCAGTGTGGTAATGTACGCTGTGGGAGCCGGACCAAGTCCCGAACAAGGCCGCTGAATTCGTAAACACAAGGGCTGATCGATAAGCAGCCCTGCTTATCGATCAGCACCGCGAAACAGCTGAAGACGCAGAGGAAGAAAGTGAATCTAGAGGACAAGTCAAGTGGTTGCTAATCAAGGGGTTGCTAATTAAGCGGTTGCTAATCAAGCGGTTGCCAATCAAGCGGTTGCCATTAAAGTGGTTGCCAATGCAGTGGTTTTAATCTAATCGTTTAGTCCAGTGGCAGCTAATTCAGTGGGGTTGATCCAGTGGGGCTAATCTATTGGCATTAATCTGTGGTGCTAATTAGGTAATGCGAGTTCAATGGTGCTAATTCAGTGGCACAAATCCGGTAGTAGTGGCGACGGTGGGATTTAGGGTGTCGGCGTGGTGACGTGGCCTGTAATAGCTCAGGTTTTTTTTTTTTTTTGCTACGACGTTTCTGTCGGAATTACGTCGGAATACGGAATTATTGGACATCGCATACGAATCGTTTCAACAGGGTTACTCAGTTAAAAGATAACCAATACCAACTAGCCCAATTATCCGTGATACTGCAAGAAACCACTCCTTCGAACTCCGACTGGCTTAGGGAAAACTTTACCCCCCCCCCCCTCCTTTTCCTGCTTCCCGATATCTATGCTATCTCATCGCTTCACGGCCAGTTGAGTTGTGCTTATTCACTTGTGTTAGTGCACGGTAGCCATGACGGCCCCGCCACGGTGGTCTAGTGGTTATGGCACTGCGACGGCTGCATTTACGATGGAGGCCAAAATGATTAAAGCCCGTGTACCTAGATTTAGGTGCACGTTAAGGAAACCCAGGAGGTCGAAATTAACGGTGGCCTTCACTACAGTGTCTCTCATAATGTCATCATCGTTTTGGGAGGTTAAACACCAGATGTTATTATAAAGTAGCGATGAGGCGGCCTGGAACACACACTTCGCCAGCGAGCATTCGTTTATGCTGCAATTAGGTTAAAAAAAAAAAAACACCAGCCCTGTGCGGAACGCACAGCACAGTCACGACGAAAGCTGGAAGAGCGGCCTTCAAGAGCCTTTTTTAAACACCCTTTCGGTACTTGCTACAAGCGCATTTGCAGGGTACACACCACGCCAATATGCATAATTTTTTAGCAGTAGGGAAGTATTCATGAACTATTCCAATCTTCGTCACTCTTTGGAGAACCGACGTAACCGCTACACACTCGCAGGGATTTTTGTTCAATTATTTTACGCTGTGGCTGACGACGGCGACGAAGATTGATGCCTGGGGCGTTTGTAAACGGTTGGAGCATTCAACAACCCACTCCTTACGCGATTCGCATTGTGTGACGGCGGGTTGTTCCTTTGCTGTCCTAAAACGCTCTATTACTCACATTAATGCGATTCCTATCATGACATCAAGCCTACCCAAGGTCAGTTTGCAACGGAGTTCTAAGCACCAGCGTGGCTGTGTTACAAATTAGACAGATCCCAAGGCATACAAACCGGAAAACAATTGACCACGTTTTCCTACACTGTTGGAAAGGGGTATACCCTTGGGGTGTTTTACAGAGGACAATTGAAAAAAGAACTTCAGTTAGACCCTAATGGAATCAGGTACTTAGCAATAGGAGAATGACGATGGACTACCTTTCATTTAATCTTGATGACTACCTTGCACAGGACATGGCGCTCTTCGAATGGCCGAATTTAACTGTGACCCTGACAAGAGACCGCGCAAGGCAGTATTTTAAAGAAAGCATATCAACGTTGCTCGGGGTAGTAAGAACAAATTAATGTGTTCCTTCATGGCTAGAAAATGTAGAACCCCTGCTTACTAAGAAAAAAAAATTTAATTGTGATGTGAGCAGTGCTTGATGGCCGTAGTAATTGTTCTACCATGCTTGTTGTGCATTGTAATATATTTACCCTGCCATCCCGTGTGTGAAGTTTAACCGAAAATTGGGGGGGTGGGAGGGGGAACAGCGTGGCTCTATGGTAGAATGCTCGGCTGGACCGCAGTGGACTCGAGTTCGAATCCCATTGTGGATTTAGTGTTCTTTATTTACTCAGTTTTTTTTTTTATTTTGCGCGATAGTGGGTACGGACACCGCAGGCGGCGGACAACTACGGCGCATGCGACGACCCTTCTTGAGATATCGTCACGGGGTGACACCCCCGCCCCTCCACAAAATGTCACGGAGTGGGAGTAGGCAGAGGGTAGAAATATATTTACAGATTGTACACGGAGTACACAGTGTCTTTGAACCAAGATTGCGGAGTGACAACAACAACACTAGCTTTTGTTCAATCGTCATGTTCGCCGCTTTATGGTCCATTCCTTGATATTAATTATGGCTTGCATCAATATAACAGCTCTCGCTGCAAAAAAAAAAAAGAAAACAAGGACCAAGCAAGCAAAATGTTGCTAATATACGACGACTCGTTAAGAATTCTGCGATGCCCAGATAAAAAAGTATGGGTTTGTGACGTCATCCTGCTGCATTCCGTGGCCGCTTGCTCCAGAGACAAGCGCCAAGAGACGCGCTATCTTGGTTTCCTTTATCCGGTTATCACGGGAGTCATGTGATCATTCCGACTGTATATATTTCACGACGAAACATTAAATGGGGCTTTTTTCTTGGTCACGATGTAACAAGCGTCTGTCGATCACGAGCTTGACAGGGTTGGAGTTGGAAAATGCGTTTCAGCCCTTGCGCGGAATATATTTGCACGTGGCCCATCGCAGAGCTGGTCCATCGTCATCTTGTCTTTTGGAGCTTCCATTTCTGGTTTCTGTAATGGCACAGTATGCGCGGCCGTCCGGGACTATATTGATGAAACTAATAGGTTGACTAATTAACCAGTTTCATTATCTTAACATGTTCACATAATTATATACGTATAAAATCAGATTATTGCTCTATTCTAAGAATAAATTTGTTTATGTAAATATTTGTATGCATTACATTAAGCACCACACTTGCCTATAGGCTATCGGTAATCTTTCTGTTATACCTCCATCATTCTAAATCTGAACAGTAAATTTTAAAGCCACTCGATTCTTGGCCAATCCCCCACAGTGGGTATGCGCCACTAACAATAGGAGAACAACAACAACAACAACAACAACAACAACAACAACAACAACAACAACAACAACAACAACAACAACAACAACAACAACAACAACAACAACCATCGCAGCAAAGCACGTGATGAACCACCTCTGAGATGGGCCATAAGGCACATTTGCAGGGAAGGACGCATGTACGCGGTCATGTTTTTTTTTTTCAAGTTTAATTTACCGGGTACACGGTGGATTGACCAAGAAGTGTGCAAGGAGCGCTTCGTGAAGCGGTTGCACGGCGACCGAGTTTCGCGGACATTTTGTCATTACCAGCACCGCATGCGTCGCTGGCGGCAGCCGAGAGGACGCTTTGAATAATGACTTGACCCGACTCGGGCCCCGCAATCACTGCCGCCGCGACACTCTGTTGTCGACCGCTGCAGCCGCGAAGAGCTGCTGTACTCTGCCACGGCAACTGTTTCAAAAGTGGCTGGTACTTTGGTTGGTACGTTGTTACGCAGGAGCCCGTGTCGGGCACCTGCGTAACAACTTGGAAAAAAAAAAAACGAACAAGAACGGAACGGCCATTTTCCGACCGCACTCGTTTTCGTTTAGGCTGCTCCATGGACCTGTCCGATTCATTTTGCGTAACTTCTCAAGCGCATGCAAGAGCTGCCACCTGCCCGCCGCGGTGGTGCTGTGATAGCGGGGCTCGGTTGCAGACCCGATACAGAGGTTGCGGGTTCGATTCCCCGCCGCGTCGGTTGCGTTTAGACGGAGGCGAAATCGTATACAGGGCCGAGTATACTGTGCAAAGTTGGCGCGCTTTAAAGAACAACAGGTGGTTGTGCTCCATATATTTATAATGCACATCGTGATTTTGGCATTTACGAGTCCACAAACCATAAAGAGCTTCCAGCTGGCGATCTCATTTAGACCGAGACTGGTCCAAACGCCAGGGACACACGCTGTATGGCTGTATACCGCCAGCGGAAGGGAAATACTATATAATGGTGGTAAGCATATAAGCGCAGTCAGGTTGTGTCTTGTTTGCTCAGGAAGCCAAGCCTAGTGACTTTCGGACAACGCGTCCGACGCTCTACTAGCTGAGCTACAGCGGCAGTGGGTACTGCTATAAGGCGGTCGGATCGACCCCCTTTCCTGTAAGTAAATCACATTACGATCTACCAGTCTAAAACAGCCCGCGGACATGAAAATTTCGACTAAGAACAGCTCTACTATTTGAGAACGCGGGAAGGAAGCGCACTATATAGGAAAACATACGCGAAAATTAGAAACTTGTAAGAAATCGCGCAAGCTTGGGTTGCAGCCAGGCCCGTATAGGCAGGGCGGGGGGGGGGGGGGGGGGGGTACCCTAGATTTTCCCCTTTCCCGCTGAAACTCGGTTGGAGGGAGGTGTTTTACTGAAGACAAATACCTAAAGACAATTTGTGTTCTACAGCGAATGCTGTTATGAGATCTCAAGGGTCTCGTGCGCCGCAGTTGTCCGCCGCCGCCGCCGGTATCCGTAACCCTCTATCGGGTGAAATAAGAATAAGTAAATGAAAAACACCGAGCACACAAAGGGATTCGAGCCCGGGTTACCCGGGTCTCCTCCGTGCCAGTCCAGCATTGTACCACTGAGCCACGCACACCAGTGCTTGAAACCGCGTTGCAAACTGACCTTATAGGCAGGCTCGATGCCGAGAAAGAAATCGCGTTATTATGCATAATGAAGCGTTTTAGAACAGCCAGGCAACAACCAGGCGTCACAGAATGCGAATCATGTAACGAGCGGGTCATCGAATGTTCCAATTGATTGATTGATTTGTGGGGTTTAACGTCCCAAAACCACCATATGATTATGAGAGACGCCGTAGTGGAGGGCTCCGGAAATTTCGACCACCTCGGGTTCTTTAACGTGCACCCAAATCTGAGCACACGGGCCTACAACATTTCTGCCTCCATCGGAAATGCAGCCGCCGCAGCCGGGAATCGAACCCGCGACCTGCGGGTCAGCAGCCGAATCTTATGTTCCAACCCATTGCAAAAGATTCGGGCATATCTTCATCTTCGTTAGCCACAGCATAAATATTTGCAGAAACTTCCTTGCAAGTATGCAACGGGTATACATGCTTTTCCGACGAATGACGAAGAACATTATAGTTACTTAAATACAAAAAAAAAAAGACGCGCATCATCGAGGAATAAAATCGAGGACAGGACACGCAGGGTGTCATAGTGAACAGAAGGGGATAGCATAGTGAACGCCTACCTATACCGCACAAAAATTGCGATCAATTATGACGTAGCGGGTACCCTGCAAATGTGCTTGCAGCAATTACCCAAAGAGTATTTAACGAAGGCCCTCAAAGGCCGCTCTTCAAGCTTTCGTTGTGACAGTGCCGCACGTTCCACGCCAGCCTGGTGTATTTTTTTTTTTTTCAAGGCCTTCAACGAGTGCTTTCCCACTCTCCAGAAAAAGAAATTCTGGCTACGGCGTGGTTGCAGCAGAGCTGGTGGGCGCCTAACTGGCCCTGGCTTGGCTTGGTTACGATTTTACTCTCTCAACTCTCTTTCCTACCCCTTGCTGCACTATGTTATACGTGACTATGCTCGCTTTCTTTTTTTTTTATATAATATTTTGTGAGTCTGTCTTTTTGTAATATTTCTTTGTCGATTTGTCTCTATGTCTTTCTATACCTTCTTTTGTCTGTCCTGCCGTTCCCCTCTCATATTTTTCTCTTTCTTCCTATGCTTGTCTTCGATCATTGCCTCACCTTCTATCTCTCTCACTCTCCATCCATGCCAACTCTACTGTAAAACTCCCATAGCGCGCATGTGCCAGAGAAATTCAAATAATCCCATCACGCTACAGCTTCTCTCGTTAATCATCTGTACAGAATTCTTGGACGCCTGTCGAACGCGAGCCGGTCGATGATGACGATAACTTTCTGTGTACGACACGCAGAAAACCTCGAACATATCCATTATGCTGCGAAATATTGGGCAAATTTCGCTTGATAACTACATCTCAAACGTTTCATGACCGGGAAGTCGTAAAGACGTATATCAACGAGGTTCTATATACTCACTCTGTACATAGGCGGGTCGTCCCTGCCGTGTGGCTGGTTGACGCCGGCTGCAACTTCTGCTGCACTGCACAGTACTGATTAAACAAATTGTGCAGCTCAGTGGACAGACACCCTGCCCGAGCGATGCTGGAACATTTCACTAACACGACAAAGTTACAGTCATGAGAACCATAGAGGTAAACAAGCCAAGTGATACACCTACGATATATCCCCAGAAAAACTTCCGTATCTTCCGACATGTAGGTATACAGTAAACTTCCGACATGTAGGTAGTAAACTACGCGAGAACAAGGCCGGGAAACGCCTCGTTCCAGTGTGCGTTATTTCGGGGACGACAAAAAAAAAAAGGGAGGGGGGGGGGGGGGCACATCGTCTTCGCAAAACACGTCCGCATTGGCCCACGTATAGTGAGGCGCGTAAAAGGAATCGTGGTCAACGGAGCGAGCGCGTACAGTGTTTCTCAATGGAAAACGAGCGACGGGCCGACGTCTACGCGGCCGTAGCGTCGTATGCATATATAAGTTACGCTCACATAGAATTACCCCGCGGCTAGTCATCATGTAAATACGCTATCTGCCAGCGCGCACCGACCACGCCTTGCAACGCGGCAGCGTGCGCACACGTGCAGTTCCTCCCGTCTGCGTAGAGTATAGTAATATACTCTCTCTCTCTCTCTCTCTCTCTTGCCGAGTATGAGCGAAGGTCCCGCGCTGAGCGGACTGCAGATGAAGTGGCTTTTCCCGAGGGGCGACACTCTCCGCGTATATACCGCACGTATGCCGCGGGGCTCTCGGCGTAAACCGTTGCTTAGTTCGGTGCAGTAAGAAGGTTGAAAGTGTCGCAGGCCATTCTCGCTACCGCTAAGGAACGGTCCCCACGTCGTGATGTTGTTTAGAGTTGTTTGCGATGAGTAAAAAAAAAAATGCCCCACTTGTCCGATAGCCAAACGACTCGTTTGCGCCGTATTTGTGTCCACATTCTCTAACAACCTCGCCAGGCATGTAGCCAGAAATGTTTTCTGCGGGGGGCACCTCCTTAATTTTTTGAGGAGCACCTCTTTGATTTCTTGAGGGGCACACACTTGAAGTAGTGAAAAAGGGCTACCGACGCCATGGTGAAAAAAAAAAAAACATTCCAGGTGGGGGGCGGGGGCACGGGCTCAATGTGCCATTCCCTGGCTACGCCCCTGATGCTCACATGTCATAAAGTGCAGCTGGATGACGAGGTACAGACGGAATCACACTTTGATGAGCGACGGAGCGCGTGGCAGTGGGCGCTGTTGTCCGCAGCTGCAACCTCACGTTGGCTACAAGCTTACGTCCATACAAGTACACAGCATGCAGTATTACTATGTTACGTAGTACTACGGCGTTGATTTTTATAAGTTTCTGCAGAAAGCAGGTGCTCAAGCAACTGGCTGGGCACTCTAGATAAGTGTGATTCCGTCTGGACCTCCACCTCGATGCAGATCCATCGTTTACTCCATCCGCAGCAAAGACCGCGTCTTGGTAGCATTGTTATAACTATACTGTGCTCTAACTATACGCAAAGGTGGTACGGCGCTGGCGTTCTGCTGCGGAGCACGAGGTCGCAGGTTCGAATCACGGACATGAAGGCGGCATTTCCACAAGAAAACGGGCCCAGATGCTCGTGTTCCAATTTGGGTGCGTGTGAGTATAATGAACTACACGCTAGTGCGTGTAAAGGGGTAAGAAAATTAGATCCCAAATTTGTGCAAAGCGCGTATACGTGTGGGCTCTACAATGTGTCAGCTAACTTTGAAAGACGGCTTTCCCTCATTTAAAAACACGCGCCAATTGCGAAGGGAATTTAACGTCGGCGTTCGAGAAAAATATCAATGCTGATGTGCAGAATACAAACTGAGACGCGATTCTAAAGTATAGAGTTTTTCTTCCACACTTATGTTTTAACGCATCGTGACCACATGTGGCGTACACACACACACACACACACACACACACACACACACACACACACACACACACACACACACACACACACACACACACACACACACACACAAATAAACAAATGAAGAAATAAATGTTTGAGACCAGTCACGGCTGTGTAGCTTTTGAAGATATTTTTAAGGGAGTCATGCATGTGCCGGGGCTCCAGCTAAATGCCCAAAAGCAGCATATTTAGACCCCTTCTCCATACACAGAATAATAGCTTATACAGATGAGAAGATCTTTATATTAAAAAAAAGACAAATCTACATATTTTATAGATCAACCTAGATTTTTCTGTACTATGTGCACCATTCTTCTGACGATGTAAACCATCTATATGGTCTACATTCTTGAAGGATCCATCAGCTTTCACCAGGATAGAACACGTACTACGACCCATGCTACGAGACTACGGCGTGCCGGATCGCAGCTGCGCTGCACGAAATTCCCGCGACAATTTCGCAGGTGTGCGTGCGGAGAAACCGTATAAGAACAAGGCGCATGGCCTGCGAGCAGTAGCTACGGAGTCGGGCAGCCCGGCCTCTAAGGCGAAGCAATGCCAGCCACTTTTACCCGCACTTGCCGGATTGCGTGATCGCCTTGTATGTGCGCGCGCTCGAGTTTCATTCGCACCGCGTTCGTCGTCCGGGCGAGACGCAGGAAGCGGGAAAAAGACCAGCCCACTTGGGTTTGCTTGAACCTGCGGAGGAACCATTTTACGAGCGCTTAAAAGTGGAGAAATTATCTGCGTTCCTCCAACGTATACGGACCCGGACGACGATTAAGAAACGCAGCTCATACGTGTGCTGGTTGGTAAGAACGAAATTTATCTTTTCCTATTACTTTATGCTTTAAGGCGCAAAGCCTTAGGCGGTTCGTCAAAGGCGAGAAGGGCCGAAGGCAGCAGCGGCGTCAACCTGGGTGATGCAAATAAATAATAGGGTCACATTACACCTCGCCAAAATTTACTACGCACCATGACGTCACTGCTACGTCACATAACGTGACGTCATACTATAATGCTCAAAATGTCAGCCGATCTCGGAGGCAATGCAAAGCCAGGTGAGGCGCAGCAAGATTTCGATGCGTGTGCATGGAGCGAGTGCTGGGCGACCAATACAATCGACTGCGTACCGTGACGTATCTGTGACTTCACATAACGTGGCTTCATACGATGATGTTCAGAAGGTGAACCGATCCCGCAATGCAAAGCCAGCTGGGGCGCAGCAAGATTTCGATGTGTGTGTTTGGGGTGAGGGGCGGGCGACCAATACAATCGACTGCGTACCATGACGTCACTTTGGCGTCACATAACTTGACGTCATACGATGATGCTCGAAAGGTGGGCCGATCCCGAGAGAAATGCAAAACCAGCTGAGGCACAGCAAGATTTGGACGTGTTTGTGCATGGGGTGAAGGGTGGGCGATCAATACAATCGACCGAGAAGAAGATGGACTTCGACCGGGTCGTACGCGCTGTCATTCACTTCAGAGCATGCAACGTCAACTACCCCAACGTCGTTCTCTTTTGCAAGGAAAATATACTATAAATGAAAGGCTGTCATCGTCTTTGTGATTCAATCCTACACCGACTCATACTAGCTGTGCGAACAGTCCAGGTTCTTCAACGGTAGATATTAAGGAACAATTTATGGCTCAAACGCCGCTATTGCTAACGCCAGGGCCTGCTTGAGCCTCCAGCGCTAACTATACCCGCTATGCTGTAGTTTCGGTTATACAACAGCAACAGTATTGTAAAGAAAAAAAAAGAAATTAAGCCAGTTCGACGCCGTGAAAACCTCTGGGCGGCGAAGCTGCAGGCACACGAGTGTTTACGATTGCTTAGCGAGATATCTCGGTTCTGGTGGCGGGAATCCGCCTCTCATCACCATCGTTTCGTTGTATTTCTTCATAGTTCCCCCTATGGTCAGGTAATCTGCATGATCACTGCTATACTACTACTACTACTATTACATTTAATACTATACTACCACCATAAGCACACACACGTGGGGCAGCCACCCAGCCTGCTCCCCTCGAGCCCATCTTCCCCATACATTGGCTTAATAGTGAGGTGGGGCTGTGATGAACCTTTGGACCCCTCCTCCTCCCCCTGAAAGGCAATCCTGCGCACGCCCATGACTACTACTGTACAACAACAACAACAACAACAACAACAACAACAACAACAACTACTACTACTACTACTACTACTACTACTACTGCTACTACTGCTACTACTACTACTGCTACTACTACTACTGCTACTGCTACTACTGCTACTACTGCTACTGCTACTACTACTGCTACTACTACTGCTGCTACTACTGCTACTGCTACTACTGCTACTACTACTACTACAACATCTAAGAGGATAACGACGACGATGACACAGGGTTGTACTAGGCCGGCGTCACAGTAAAAATGACGAGAAATGCAGTATAGGAAATGAGAGAATGAGTCGAGGAATGCCGGCGCTGTCGTGAAAGGTGATTTGAAGGAGGGGGGGGAGCTACGCCAGCAGCAAGAGCCACCTTCAGGGGCTGCGTAAGCGAAGCTGGCATGGCCCCTCGGACGAAGGGGGGCCCGAGCCGAATAGGCGGGTCCCCCAGCTTCCCAGCACAAAGGGCAATCTCGCACGGGCGTTCACGTTTGCGCCGCGCGCGCCAGTCTCTCCCATCGGCGTTTTCGCATGCGTCGACGTTCGTGACCGGCGTGGCCGCTTTTCACGGGGCGCCCTCCCGTCAAGTCGGCGACGCCACCGCCGACGCCGCGTTCCGAGCGTTCGCAGCACAGCGGCGCCGGCGAGCGGCGGCAGGGACGAAAGGGACACGATAGCATCGTTGTCCGGTGCCGCACTGGCCAAACCGGAGCGCGGTGTTGTTTAGATTTTGCTTGCGGATCACGAGCCGTATAGTCCACGCTCTCTCGCCTGACTGTTATTATGGCGCTGGACGTTATACCACCTCGCAGTGCGTGCGTGGCTCGCGTGAGTGAGTGATGAGTGAGTGAGTGAGTGATGAGTGAGTGAGTGAGTGGTGGTGGTGGTAGTGGTTAGAAGATGAGAAAAGGCACCTAATTTCTGCAAACCCGGTCGGGAGCACGGCGCAGTGCCTAGAGTGAAAGATGAGTGAGTGAGTGAGTGATGAGTGAGTGAGTGAGTGAGTGAGTTATGAGTGAGTGAGTGAGTGAGTGATGAGTGAGTGAGTGAGTGAGTGATGAGTGAGTGAGTGATGAGTGAGTGAGTGATGAGTGAGTGAGTGATGAGTGAGTGAGTGAGTGAAAGATGAGTGAGTGAGTGAGTGATGAGTGAGTGAAAGATGAGTGAGTGAGTGAGTGATGAGTGAGTGAGTGAATGAGTGATATAGGAAAGGTAGAGAGGTTAACTTGACAATGTCCAATTTGCTACCCTACAAGTGTGAAGACGGAGAGAATACAGGAAATGTAAGGACATTAGCTCGATCGTGTCCAGGTCGTTAATAATTCCTGGAGTTTAATCGTCCCAAAACCGCGATACGATTATGAGAGACGCCGTATATAGAAGAGGGCTCCGGAAATTTCGACTACCCGGGGTAATTTCACGTGGGCACTGTATATCTAAGTACATGGGCCTCATCGCCATTTTAGCATTAGTCGAGAAGATCGGGATTCGATCCTGCGACCTGCGGGTGAGCAGTGGAGCGCTTTAACCACCATAACATCGCGGCGGGTATGTCCTGTTTGTTATCCCAATCGCGGGGAGGGGAAGGCGGGGATGAAACTGAGAGAGAGAGAGAGAGAGAGAGAACACAAGTGTACGCAAGCCTCGTTTTTTATCTACAGCGCAGGTGAGCATAAACGCGGAATCGAGGTGAGTGTACATCACTGCCGGAAGTTTTACGGGCCAAAGCCATAGTACGATTCGGGGCCTGCCATAGCTAAGGAAGGCGAGAGGCGAGGGGTGGATGGTGGCTGCGTCTCTAGACTAACCGACTACCTTAACGCGCGCCCGTAGTCACAATACGCGGGTGTTCTTCGCGTTTTTTTTTTTCACCCATGGAAAAGGCGGCGGCCATGGTCAGAAATCGAACCCACGTCCTTGAGCTCCTATAATTCTTATAGGTCACTCCATATCCTACAATCTACGTATACCACGAGACCAGTACACGAAGGAACACGCTTCTGGAACATCCGCGACAAAGTGCGGCATTGCCGTTTAAACGGACGGAACGCACTTGGCACGCTCGATAGACACGTGACCAAGGCAGTGTTGCACGAGCAGAGCGTCCACATCAATAGCGCGCACCAGGCTATTCGGTCGTGGAGGCGGAAGAGGGGTGGCCGATGAACGGACGCGCATGCATATAGCGGCGGCGGCGGCTCGCTGCGGGAGGGAGGGCTATCTAGCCTGATTTTCTGGCGCCGCGTGGGAATCGGCCGCCACGATATGCGAGAGATCCGCCGTCGCTGCCTAGCGAGCGTGCGTGCTCGACCTTCGCGCCGATACTCCGCAGCCGGCATGTACAACAAGGGCTGCAGCGCTGGCGGGGGCGCCCCTCTCGAAAAAAAAGGTGGACGCATGGGTGCCCGCAGAACGGAAGACGTGCCTAACGTCGACCGCTAACGTCGTTGTATGTTGCCGTGCACGTTTGCTAGACCGTCAACACAGAAATAGATTGGGGTTATAGTAAACAACAACAACAACAACAACAACAACAACAACAACAACAACAACAACAACTACTACTACTACTACTACTACTACTACTACTACTACTACTACTACTAGTAGTAGTAGTAGTAGGCAGAAACACGTGACGTAGTAAGGAATCTTGAACCAGGAACCAGCGCGGTAGAAAGGAAGACGAAGCCGAGGAACAAACAACATACCGCACGAACCACGCGTATTAAAACATATATATATATTCTTTTTTTTGTTATGCTACCCAATTCTTGGCTAATCCCCAAGGGTGGGTGTGAGCCAAAAATTTAGGATCTACAACTACATCTATACATTTTCGCGTTTGTTCCAGTGATTCATCATCATTTTTTATCACGATGTTTTTCGATTCAAGATGTTTGTCAACTACCAGAAGGATGAGCAGCAGAGGTTGCGGAAATGAAACGACGCGATTTCCGGTACCCTAAATGAGAGCACGTCTTAGTGTCTGTAGGGCAAAGGGAAGAGGGAAATGACGATGGAAAGAAGAAAGGAATAAAAAGAGAGTGACAGATGGCTTCTGCAGCTCATATTCCAGTCCAATGTCCCCAAGGAAGTGAACTGCCTTGAAGACATGGGCGTGGTGGTGGGAAGGGAATAGGAGGTCCCTTAGCGTAGCCACAGGTAGGTGCAGAACATGTGGGTGGCGGCTGGACCCTTGCCAGCTAGCAATGTTTGCTGGAAGTGTTTTGCAGACCACCTGCCTGAAGACAGATGACATTCAGTGGGCTATACGATAGTAGCAGCTCGCCTACGGCCCGCAGGGTGAGCTGCATCGTTGCGATGATAGCGTCTTGCGGATAATCACGCAATGTCACCAAGGGCTCTGCAGATGGCCTCCCCGCAGGGGAAAGAGGAGACACCTTGGGAGCGAGTCTGGGTACCCCATGGCCACCAATCTGCTGGTGGACACGGGCTGATGCACGAAGCAGTGCACTGCGGGTAGCCTGGGCATAAGTGCGGATACCCGTGCTGGCAGCAGGAGTGCCCGAAAAGTGGAAGTGACTCTCCTACTTTACCATTGAGCGCACAGCTGGCCTTGATAGTGGGATCAGAAAAGGCCACGATGGTGGCCACCTTGCGTTCCTCTCACCATTTACAACAGGCAGGAGTGTTCGCAGGGCGATTATGACCACAGTTTACACATCGAGACTTTGCAGTGACACTGTTTTGAGGGGCGGCTCCTACCACAACTTAGGCAGCAGTGGGGGCGTCTGCAAGTGGCTGCTGCATGACCAAGACGGCCACACAATCAAGCTTACCGTAGCAACCATGACACAGAGAGAGAGAGTGAGAAAACATTTATTGTGCAAAGCTTGTGAGTGAAGGTCCCTTATTCCAAGAACCCTCTAGCGTGGACCGCCCGCCGGGCTTGAGCGACGAGTCGACGCTGGTTGACCAGGTCCACCTGAGAGATCGCAGCCTGCCACGATTTACTTAGAGCAACCAGATACTTTTGCTTCTATTGGAAAAGGAGGGGGGGGGGGTGAGCATGGAGCAGGAGCGGCGTCAGGATGTTCTAATTGCTAAAACATCCAGGACGAGCGAGTTTCTTCAGGGGGTGGTGTGTTGAGTGGGGGTAGTGGTGAAGGACGGGCAGGCGAAAATAGGGTGTGGGGGGGGGGGTACCTCACCCTGGCGTCATCCCTGACCTAGGTATGGGGGAGGGGGCAGGGCCATCAAGCATTTGACTGTAAAGTATGATGTGCTAATATCAAAGATGGCAGGTGCCGTCTTGCGTCTCTTTATGCGGGTCACGTAATGATGCAATGAAGTTCCGTCAGTATACATGACATGTATCTGGTCGGCCACACCTTGGCTACTCACGTAAGGAGCTTAGCGGTTCGGGAAAGTTAGTTTTTGATAGTACTAAAGTTTGACGTGTCGTTCTTAAGCGTCTACATGGGTGCGATAGTGCTGAAATAGTACCAAGTGTAGATGGCATTCTACAGGACGGAGGTTCACGGCCTCTTATTTAGTACGAAGAAACTTCAAGCGCCTCCAAAGGAGCACTTACGTAAGTTGCGCGTATTATAATTTACACGACAAATGCATCGTTTCAGAGCGGGATCATACACAGGGACACTTGCATACGAAAGAGAAATCGTACTTCCACAGTGCGTATCAACTTTCTTTGCGTTCGCTTTTCGCACCAAAACCCAAGCGAGATGACCATTTCCAGAGCAAGCGAATCTCGCTTCCCCTTGTGTAATTGTGTTCCTTGTTGATTTTACCATTCTTTTCAATGGACGGTTATTAACTCGTGAGTATCTCGGACCTCACAAGTAGTGCGACGGCACATAGTTATGGTGACGGCCGTGACTTCTAAGACGCCGTCGTGACCTCTTTTGTCCATACACAACGGGGCTCGCTTGCGACAAGCTCCATCCGCGCGGCCGTTGTAAGACAGGAGGTCGTATATCAGTGATTAATTACAGGTCGCATGAATGATGATGAGAAAATAAAGCACGGAACGCTCAGACATTTCCTTTTGTTTGATTGCGGCTTGATTTATCAGCAGGTAGTCCCTTATATTTATCAAAAGCTTTGCGTAAGCGATACCTAACCCGTTGCTTCTCGTTGTAGATAAAGTTACACAATAGGAAACCGTCACTGACTATAGGGCTTGACGAAGTTTTCACATGCCGACTCAGTATCGCCGCCATCGGCCACCAGGGATAGCAAGAAAATAAGAAAAACCTTACGCAATCGGCCATCTTTATTGCATAGTTACTTCCACGAACCTTCATAGCGGTTCGTGGCAAGCTCTCTTGGGGCTACTACTAGAACTACAGATGTGCGGTACCCACCACACCAGAAACCGTGACTTTGCGAAGCAGGAAAACAACTATGCCATGTCATTGTTCATTGTCCTATGAAAAAAGCGTGGTAGTTGTTACACATCTGTGAGAAGTTATTGCGTGCTTTGTTGATCTTGTGCCTGATATCAACTCGTAGCGTCATTCGGATTGCGAGGTGTCAAGTTGTTACTTCGCTGTGGAACTGAGCAGATATGGTGAACAAACACTTGAGGAGCTTCTTTTTTTTTCTCGAAATGGGCAAAATATAGAACCGAAACTTGCTGAAATGAGCTAGGCTTTGTTCGCACATACATACTACCAACCTTCCTCTAAAACAGTAATAATAAATTATCGATATAATCAGTAAGTTGTATTACTGTTGTATGGGAAAGTTAAAAGTAATGTACGTGCCAATAGAGCCTTATTTGAGCTATAGTTTCGGTTCTAGGATCTGGCCCCCTTTCGGAAAAAAAAAAAAAAACTCCTCACTTATAAACCCGTGATGCATATACCTCGTCACTATAGCGGCATTTCTCGTTTGAACTTTCATCGGCGCAGTGTGCCTGCAGTCGTCGATCCGCGGACCGTGACGCCCAGCGTCAGCGCCAACAAGTGACGTCACGGCGTTGGCAGTGCGCCGACCCGAAGCCTTAACTCGCATCCGCACGACGACATCGACGGCGGCTCGGTAGATGTACTGCGCACACGAGGTCGGCCGAGTCTGCCGACGATGATCCGCAGCCCGCAGCCCAATGACAGAAACAGGTCGTTGTGTTGTTGTTGCTGTCGTCATTCGCGCACGCCAGCCGAAACGCAACGCGCAAGCGCGGAGTGAAAAGAGAGCTTTAGTACTGCGGAATGGTGCTACGTACGCATCACGCAAGCGCCTTGCGTTACGTGGCGTCGTTTGCCATTACTAATCGGCTTTTAGTACGCCGTAGTACCCGCGTACGTAACGAGCGTGAAGCGTGTTGCGCCATCTGGTAGATCAAAATAGAAGCACGTGTTGTTGACAGCCAATGTGAGCCAATCCAAGTGTTATAGCCAGATTAATGGTCACATTTTAAGCCACAGAGCCGGTCGGTGCTTGCCTTCGATGCCGCCATTTTGCAAAACGAAGTCTCGCGCTTTCGCGAACTTATCCGAGAGCGGCGCGATCAGCTCATACGTACGCACGCACGCATCTCATGCGTCCGTACGTAGCGGCTGCGTACGTAACGCGATACGTAGTGCGAGTTGCGGTCTGCGCATGCGCACTACGCAGAACATGGCGTCCTTACGTACACAACGCCGCCACGTACGCAGCAGCGTACGCAGTACTAAAACTCTTTAAAGTCGTATCGCCCGGCGCGCGCGTCTCGCGTCCTCCAGGAAAATTTGTTGCTCCAGTGCTGACGCGGAGGTCACGGGTTCGATCCCCACAGGCAGCCGCGGCGGTTGAGCTTTTCATGGAGGCGAAATGTTTAGGCCCTCGTACTAGCTCGGCATACGTCGGTGCACGATAAAGAACACCGGATCAAAGTGTTCGGAGACCTCCTACGGCGTCGCTCACAGTCAATAAATAACATCGTATAGTTATTCCGCGCAGAACGCCAGATATGATCGTTAGATCAGCTCACAAACGGAGCACAAGAAATCACGAGTTCGTACACGTGCGCAGAAGGATTCGGAGCTCTCGAGCATGCGCGCTCTTTTCAAAAGCTTCACTTCAATGAAAACGAAACAAAAACGGTTCAAGTGAAGTCCCTTCAACATCCGGGGAGTTGAGGTTGAAGCATCAGACAGCGCCACCTGTTGTCAGCTCGTGATAAGATCCCGTGCTACGTGACGCCATCAGGCAAAAACCAAAAACAAGTGTTCCACACTCGCCGTATAAGGCAACAGACGGCGCTGACTGACGCTCTCAAGATTCAATCCCTAAACACGCAGTTATAGTACTTAACTTTATATGGGTAGGTGGCGTGAGCCAACGCCCCATCTAAAGGGCACAGCCGGTTACATCCATCTAAAGGGCACAACCAGATACATCTATCCATCCAAGTTTAAATGCACTTACGTGCCCTATAAAGTGGACGGGCGGATTACTATCGCTGTGGCGAAGTGGTGAAGCATTGGGCGTACGTGTTATTCGATGGTCGCTGGTTCGGTCCCTGCAAGCGGCACGCTATCTTTTCGTCCACTTTTCTTTCTTCACGTTTACATTACTTCTAATAACATCCCCTATGATTCCGTTGGCATAATGGTCTGTTAGTTTTCATTAATATTGTACCTAACAAAAGTTGATGGATTGATTAATTGATATGTGGGGCTTAACGTCCCAAAACCACCATACGATTACGACAGACGCCGTAGTGGAGGGGTTCCGGAAATTTCGACAACATGGTGTGCTTTAACGTGCACCCAAATCTGAACACACGGGTCTACAACATTTCCGCCTCCATCGGAAATGCAGCCACCGCAGCGGGGATTTGATCCCGCGACCTGCGGGTCAGCAGCCGAGTACCTTAGCCACTAGACCACCGGGGCGGGGTGTGTCTGACAAAAAAAAAAAAAGCAAGCCCTTAAATTTACACTTTCATTCGTATCTGTAGAGGGATTCACCCGTTTTCGATCTACGGCGATCCCCGAACATGAAAAAGTCGACCGATAACAGCGTAGCTGTTAATATTTATGCACTGCTTCGCTTTATGTAACATTAGAAACGACCATTACACTCACGTTAGCCGGCCAATTAAGGCGGGGCATAGCGTTGACCGAGTTGGCGTTCCACTTCGAACATGTGCGTGCAGAAGACACCAATCCGAAGGTTGCCGTTGCTGTACATCGTCTATGCTGCGGGACAGTTCCAGCGCGCACGTGTTCAAATCTGAAAGGCACATTCACGACTACGTCGTATTGTCGGTGGCAAAGATTTAAGCAGGATCGAACTCGACGCGACACTCAGTGCGCATCAAGATAGTAAACTGAGCGAGCTGGCATGCCCGCGTGATCTGATTTGGATGAATATGACGCTTATTTTCGGGGCCCGGACGTTCTATAGCTGTCACGGAGGAAAGAGACGTGCGTGTTTACTCAGCGTCTCGTGCTGTTTCCACAGGCACGGTTGGCGACTCTCAGATATAGATATTATTGATAAGAAACGTAAGAGCCCAATCGCGAAGGTAACTTCAAAAAGACTATCAGCCGACTCATTCTCGCCAAGCCATACATTCAAACGTAACACACACACACGAAGCCCGGGCATCGTATATAAAAAATAAATAAATAAATACAATATCGTCGCTCACGTTCTGTCGCAAATGTGATCGCCGTTCTTTATTAGGTGAGAGCTTTAGATGCTTCAAATAACGCGAAAATTGACCTTCAGTGGCGTCGAAACGAGCTATGAAAAAAAAAAGAAAATCACGTCATGTCCTAAATCACCATGTCTCATGTCATGACGTTACAGATCTATATTTGAGGTCCCGACGGCGTTACCGAACGTGACGTTACGTGTAGACTTCGTGCCCCGCCGCGGTGGTCAAGTGGCTAAGGTACTCGGCTGCTGACCCGCAGGTCGCGGGATCGAATCCCGGCTGCGGCGGCTGCATTTCCGATGGGAGCGGAAATGTCGTAGGCCCGTGTGCTCAGATTTGGGTGCACGTTAAAGAACGGCTCAGGTGGTCGAAATTTCCGGAGCCCTCAACTACGGCGTCTCTCATAATCATATGGTGGTTTTGGGACGTTAAACCCCACATATCAAATCAACCTATAGACTTCGTCACATGACATAGAACCTTGGTAGAATGTGAACAGATCACGGAGGCAGTGCAAAAACAAAATGACGTGCTGAAAGTTTGCGATGTCTCCGATCCCGGAAGCTGAAGGACACCACGTTAGGCCCAGCAAGTTTTCGTGAGGCGCGAGAGAGAGTCAATGCATCGACTGAAAAAAAAAAAAAAAAAACAGATAGCCTTCGCTTACGAACAGTCTTAGACGAATCCATAAGAGTCCTTACGAGATTTATTTTAGTTCACGGCTACCGCGTGACCAAATCATCGTTGCTGCGAGTGGTTCCTCCCGCCGCTGGCATCCTATTGCTGTGCGTAAAATATTTTCCATAAGACGTCCGGGCATGCCGCAATCTTGGGCTGTTATAGGCCGATGTTTTCTCGTTTTTGTATACTGCGACGTGTACTTATTAGGCCATGAAACATCGCAAGCTCCAGTCCAACCATTTCCATGCGTATGCGTCTATAGTAACCATTTTTAGTTGTTAAAGTGACAAAACACAACAGTCAACAGCCCAATACGGCGGCATTTGAGACCACCCGTAATATAGCCTGTACCCGTTGTGTTTCATTAAAGACGCATCAACGCACTCAGTTCTTCTCATCGTTTCCCTTTCTTTTTGCAGACGCCGCAAGTAGTCTAACCGCTCTTGTCTATAGCGCGGCTTATCGGCTACTTGAGTCGTTTTTTCTTGTAAATGTACGCAGAGACCAATGCTGTAACGACACCAAACGTAGTCACACCACACGCTAGACCCCTGTGCTATAATTTAAGCACGAACGCAAGCCTGTAGCTGACCAGAGGTAGTAGATGCGGACTTCGCCAGCGTCCACAGCTGAACGCCCAACCATTCTAAACAGGGGTGACTCAGACCGTACGCCTTTTCTGGTTCGCCGGACATTGGAATTTCCGACGAGCGGTGCTCCACTTTTTTTCTTTATTGCCTGCGTACATACGGCATTCACAAACAACTGTACATCGAGCAAAGCAAAAACATGAAACAAAGAAAAGAGGAAAAAAGTGTCATACTTAACAGCCTTTTTAAAATTTCTTCATGTGTAGAAGGCTTTCTACTTGATGAAGCCATTCGGGCACCTCTTGTTGAACCTTTTGTGATTCCACGAACGAACAGACAGATTTAAAGAAGTGTTGCCTAACCGGACGTGCATTAACATCAGCATGGCGCACCGCCATTCTAGATTGCCGCAGGCCCATTAATATAACTAGGTCGAAAAGTATTCCTTCTTCATTTGAAACTGGTAGAAATCTGATGCCATAGGCATCGAGAGGCAGATACTTTTTTTCAAATTCCTTCGTAGACATCCCAGAAAAGAGACGGCATCCCAGCCAGTCCAGGAAAACATGTTCGGTGATCCGTGCGCCACGACGATTGGCTATCCCGTCGTCGCCGATGTCGGGGGAGCTCGGATTTCACGCGACAGCGAGGATTCGTCTACATCTCCTTGTACGGCCGCGTTGGAAAAGAACAGGCTGCTGCAAACGGCAGCAGGCAAGAGGACGCCATCGCAGAAGTCGAGACGCGGCGGTTTCGCGATTGCCACAGTGACTCAGAGCTGAAGATCGAGGGACGTCTCGTATGGCGGCGAGATGCGCAGGTGCGCAGCGGAACCCGCGCTGGAGGGGGGACAAACCACGGAAACTCTCGTGTAGTCACTGTAAGTTGTAAAGTCACCACCCGCACGACAACACTATCCGTCCCCCCGAGAAAAATGGTGCGAACAGGGAGGGCGGACCAAAAACAGAATCGAAATCTGCGTCAACCGCACAACGATGACCAACTGCAAAAACGATGCGGAGGCTCGTTCACACTTACTATAGTACCGGGCACGCGTAAACAGGTGCATGCATATTTGTTGCTTTTTTTTAAAAAAAGGGGGGGGGGGGGCGGAGGAGTCACCACCTTGATTAGAAATGGGGTCCAGGCAGGCCGATGTAATTGTCATTTTTTTTTACTCTTCATGCTATCGCAAAAATACAAAACAAAAAAAAAACGGGTCGGGGTAGGGCGGAAGGGCAGGGGCTCAGTGCGTCACCCGCTGCTAAGCCACTGTCACACAAAGCGACAGTGGACACGAACGGTCGCAAATGGCCACTCAGGTCGCTGCAAAACGACTGTTTTGGCTCAGCCGCTCGTTGCTCGATTTTTTTCACTCGCGCGACTGCATGCAGTCGCAAGCCTCTGAACCAATCAGACGCGCGGGGAGAAGACGTAAGGTTAATCATTCTAAATACAGCGCGCGCAAACATGAATCCAGGAGGTAAGTCAAGACGTCACAAACACTTACTGACAACTGAAGATACACACAGCAGCGGAAGAGATACGTAGAATACATGAAAACTTAACTGCACATGCGATATGCGAACCAATCAAACTGTTAAGACATTTATATTTCATGTTTATGCAAGTTGCCCACGCCTGCGCAACCATTGTCCTTACGTCATGTCTCAATCATGAAACATTTCTATGCTGCATGATACAGAACTGCGCACTCATCGAACAGTGACGTGCTTTCGCTCTCTCGTCAATGTACAAAGAGATCAGACGGTGGACCTCCGATTAGCAATCTCTTGTGTTGCAGTAATCTCTGGATTGTGCAGAAGCCCGGCTGTTCTGCGTAAAGTCCCTAGATTTTCGGAAAAATCTGAGCACTTTAGTCCTATACGTAGAAGCAGCCACAGCTGACAGGGAGCGTGCACTCGTACGGCAATCAGTGGAATCGTTGGCACTGCAATCGTTGGGATGTCTTACGAAAGAAACATCGGTCCACTCCTTCTCTTTTACACTCTCGTTTTCTCTCTGTCCCAGCGGGACGAATCTTACCTATAGCTAATTGACAGCCGTGTTATAATTAATAATTTTATTGTTATTGTTAACCGAGGGTCCCACTGCAGTCGCTTGACTTTGGGACCCTCGTGTGCATACTACATTCTACGAATTTGGTATTTTGAATGAATGAATAAACTGAACTGAACTGAAAAACAAAAAATAATACCGAATCTCTTTGCTTCTTTCTTCCACCTGCAAGATACGCAATGAATGTACGGTATACGCCCCGCCGCGGTGGTCTAGTGGCTAAGGCACTCGGCTGCTGACCCGCAGGTCGCGGGTTCGTATCCCGGCTGCGGCGACTGCATTTCCGAAGGAGGCGGAAATTTTGTAGGGCCGTGTGCTCAGATTTGGGTGCACGTTAAGGAACCCCAGGTGGTCTAAATTTCCGGAGCCCTCCACTACGGCGTCTCTCATAATCATATCGTGGTTTTGGGACGTTAAACCCCACATATCAATCAATCATCGAATGTACGGTATACATGCGACACCTTTGCTCCTACCGCTTTCTTAAACCATTGTCGATCTTCAAACAGATTTGTTTAAACGTTACGTTTTATTGTTACGGGTTCGTGACGTCGACGAAGGGAGCAGACTGTGGTTTGACGACCAAACTGTTTATTCGGCCGAACTTGCAGCCGGTAAACGTAAAGGCAGATTATAACGATACACCTGGCAATGATAGCGGCAAACAGAGCGTCAACCGTCAATCAACTGAGAAGCGGCAATGTGCTTCGGCATTTACACCTCTGCCGTCGAATTTTCCAGCCTTATCAACAGGTCGTCGCCCAAGCTCTGGAATAATCTCGAGTGCTCGCGTCTCGCGCGCAATCCTAACAGAACGATATCTACAATGATCGCGAACCTTCTCGAGCAATGAGGCGCAGTTTGCGCCGAGCATTCCTGACAGGCTGTGTGGGCGAAAACGGAATAAAATGAAAGTCAACAAAATAAGGGACGCGCGTGGCAATATGTTATTCTGCGGAACGATGCGGGTACTATGCGAGCGGACATAGATTTCCTGATTTGATTCACCTGATTTGTGGTGTTTAACGTCCCAAAACCACCATATGATTACGAGAGACTCCGTAGTGGAGCGCTGCGGAAATTTCGACCACCAGGGGAGGGGTTCTTTGACGTGCACCCAAATCTGAGCACACGGGCCTACATCAATTTCGCCTCCATCAAAAATGGACACGGGTTTCCTGTGGTGACGGGGATATAAGTCGCATTGAGGTGGTGAAAGATCAGTCGGCTTCAACTACTTTCTCGTCTCGATTCGATAGCGCGACCAGTTCAAGTCTCAGTTTTGAATGGGCCTTAAGACTGGTAGTTTCGGTTAAGGTTAATGCTTAAAGTGGTACCGACGCCAATTTTCCGAGGTGAGGTTAGTCTCCCATAAAAATATCCTTTATACAGAGACAGTTTTGAGCAAGCGTGAAGCACAGGTAGTGAAATTTAATTTTATTCACAGGCAAATGTTCGCATGGCGTACCTACTCATATCGAAACTACCGAGTCGACAGGCTATACTAATCCCCCCCCCCCCTCCAGGTGGTCAAAATTTCCGGAGCCCTCCACTCCGGCGTCTCTCATAATCATATAGTGGTTTCAGGACGTTAAATCCCACAAATCAATCAATATACTAACCCCCGAATTCTAGAACGCCCCTTCAATCAACGCTCCGTGCACCTTCACTTGAGAAAGCCGATGGAAGCGCCATCTTTAGGCAGAGTAAGTTACTGCATATCAGCGATAATCTGGTGCTATTCTTGAGTAGCGCAGCATCATTCTCAGCCGAGCAACGGCGCAGTGCTCAACTGCGTCAAGTGAAAGGGTGAAAGTCGAGTCGAGGAGCGTTTGAGAATACGGGGGTAATTCTAGTGACTTTACGCACTTTTACGGCTCGCTGTGATGACGTCGGGTAACAACACTTTAAAAATTGCCTCTTGTGTGTCACCAACAGAGCAACGCAGTGGCGATGAACACGTTACATCTTGGACAAGAACGGTGACGGGAGGTTTGTACCGTGTTATGACGTCAGGGTACAGTCAGAAGCGAAAATAACTTTTAAACATATTGTAATTAATTTTTCAGGGTGTGCTCACGCTTAGCACATTCCCTAAGCCTTCGAGGGTGTGGCCTTTAATTTGACACGAAGAAAAAACAAAACAACGGACAGATTTCATGTCGGTATTCCTTTAATAAAACCAAAGCAAAAGACGGACTCACAGAAGGAAGACCACAGGGAAATGCGTTGATGTCCTGTGGTCCTCTTTGTCTTGTACTTTTGTCTTTTTCACTGCTTTGAATATGGATATTACGAGTAAGCATAGGCGACGTGTTGTACTGCGTAACTGCATAAAACGTGATCGAAGCCACAAAGGTCGTCGTGCTCTTCTTAGTGTTCGAGGTCAGCTACATATTGTCACGCACAGAACATATTGTCATATTGTCGACACATTGTCATATTGTCGCACAGAACACGAGGTGGCAATATTAACAGTGCGGTTAAATACACTCCACAGCCCCACCGCGGTGGTCTAGTAGCTAAGGTACTCGGCTGCTGGCTCGCAGGTCGCGGGATCGAGTCCCAGCTGCGTTGGCGGCTGCATTTTCAATGAAGGCGAAAATGCTCGTGCGCTCAGATTTGGGTGCCCGTTAAAGAACTCCAGGTGGTCGAAATTTCCTGAGCCCTCCACAACGAGGTCTCTCATAATCATATGGTGGCTTTGGGACGTTACACCCCACAATCAATCGATCAATTAAATCAAATACACTACAAAGTGGGAGGCGGGGGGAAAAGTGGCAAGTTTTGAGGTAATGCTGCGCGCTACAACACGAAGTAGTGGTCCGTAACGCTGCATCATTCGCATCTACAAGTAGAGGAGTAAATGTCGTAACGAACGATAATGACGTCATGCGCATGAAGAAAAGGAGGATTTCGTGAAGTAATGGCCGTGTAGGCGATTATCAGCGAGAGCGGTCGTTGACGTAAGCGAACTCACAAGCGGATGACTCTGACAACCCAGCATTTTTTTAGGTTTGTTTCTTTTTTTTTTTTTTTTGAAGCAGTAAAAGGTGTGCACGGTAGTCGCCGAAATCCGGTAGATGGGCGTGTACGACTTTCCCGCCGAATTTTCGCGCGCCCTGTCGTGAGGTCAGCGCCCGTCCCACCCTTTCCACATTGAAGCCCTGCTTTCCCCAGCAGCAGCAGCATCCGTGTGGAATCGCGTGGACACCTTCGATATGGCCACGCGGTCGTCCGAATGATGACCACTCGGTCTGAGGGGGGTGATATCCTATAGCCGCGCGTGGCGCAGCAATTCCCTACCACGTCGTGGTCGCGGCGAAATTCTATATCGACGTGAAAGCGTTTCGGGGGCTTTGCAAAAAAGCACGCCGATACCCGGCCGACGCTGCTCCTGGCTCGTCATTCCGTACGATTGAGGAAGTAGCTCGGCCGGGCACGGCGGTTCAACCCCACGCGGTGGGCGAAAAAAAAAAAAGATTTCGCGATTCCCTCCGAACCGATGAGGCCGCCGCTACAGCATTGGTGCTGCTGCTGCTCCGCCGGCGCGACCAAAACAAAAGAAGAGACGTGCTTCGCCTTCGTTCGTGTTATTTTTCTTTTTTTTTTTTTTGTTTATGTCGCAGCGATGGATTGGAGCGTGAGCAGAGCCGCCCCCTCCACCGGAGCTCGGCTCGCAGAGCGCCTACCCTCCCCCATGCGGGATCCGAAAGCAAACAGCCAAACAAGCGAAGTGGCCGCCCTGCGCAGCGCTCGGCTTCTACAAAAGGGAGAAGTGAGCGAGTGGAGTGGCAGTACCTCGATTTAGCGAAAAGTCCCACGATCTCTGCTACACCTTGACGGCGAATTCTCCCTAGGCGCCACCATCGACCCCTCTGGGCTTTGATAGATAGGGTCACGTGGTCACGACGTTGACGAAGGCAGCATCCGTGTCGAAGGCGAAAATTTTCAATTCAGCCGAACTTTGGGCAGGGAAGGTGAAATTAGAATTGCAGCAAGCAATGTGCGCGGCACACGGACGTCGGCGAACAGAGACGCGCGTTGGCATTGATCCACGTGCCGTCAAATATTACAGAGTTATCGCTGGCGGTCACGTAATTTCGTGAAGAATCTGTAATGTTCGCATCGTGCGTGTAATCGCATCGGAAGGTTCTGAGATTATCTCGATGGTTCTTATAAAATCGGCACCGTTTCCGCAAGTAAGCACTTACCCGTGTAAAGCGGCGATAAAAAAAAAAAAAACTTGAGAAAGGAGTGTGGCAATGGGAAAACCCTAACCGTCCAATAAGCAGCGTCGATGCAGTGACGTCACATCCATACCGCAGTCAAAAAATGAGTTCCGGCAGACTGCAGCGAGATAAGACACAACTGACGGAAGGAACATCAACGACGAGCTCATTTGTGTTCCTTCCCTCCGTTGTGTGTTATCGTGCTGTATTTTTGCAGAACTCATGTCTGAAATGCGGCACGTCGCTGCCTCGACAGTGCTTATTCGATCATCATGGATATCTATATCCTATTACCAAAATCCTTTCTCGTGATAACTGATTGTAGCGCAGCGTAAAGAAACGAACAAAAGATGATCACGAGGGACACCGCAGTTGAGGGCTCCATAAATGAGGACAATTTGGTGTTATTTAACGCGCATTGACATCACACACTTCACGGGCATCAACAATTTCGCCTCCGCCACAATGCGGCCGGGAACGCAACTGCGACCTACGGGTGAGCAGGCGAGCACCTTACAGCCACTGATCCATCGTGGCGGACGGTCACGTGACATATAAGACAATTGATTTACTCTTTATGCAAACACCAGAAAAGAGGTGTTTCTTCTCCCCGTTAAAAGGTCTGTACATCTCTCTAACATGACTGCAACGCGAAAGTCACCCTTTTTCCTTCTTTCACTGGTGATTGTGTTAAGCCTCCGAAAGGGTATTGCACCCAACGTAATTTCACACTGCCTCCAGGATGGGAGACATTAGAAGCTTTGTAGCCTCGCATGCGTGGTCTTGCGTTGCCTCTGGGATCAGTAGATATTTGACCAAGCGATGATATCTGATGGCGTCATTATACGGTGTAACGACCTGGTGCATAAGTTCTTTCAGCATAATGCCCTGCTGGAAGAAGAAAACGGCGTTGTGTGAAGAAATCATGGTTAATTGATTGATTGATTGGGGAAGTAATCGTTAGCATTGCTGCCTGCTTAATATTTCGTTAGATATGAAGGAACTGCATCAGGAAAAGAGGTAAAGGCAATCCTTTCTTTCACGTTCGGTTATTGTTCTTTAACATCGTGCCAGCGGCATTGTAGCGGACGCTCAAAGCAATCGCCTTTCCCTTGAGCCTACATTGTTTGCATTCACACACGCATGCATGTTTTTTTTTTTTTCGAACGCACGCTGAACGTTCTTGACGAACAATGGCCTTCAAACGTGCACTCTCTCCATTTCCACTGGACCATTCGTCATCCAGTAATTCATTCCGACAGCACGCGTCAACTGAAACAAGATGACTGCAATGAGTATGCACGTCGTGACCACGAGATGACCGATTCACGCTTTACGCTACGCAGTCCGGCTCCTTTCCACGTAATCGACTACGCTAATTACGCACAAACTTCATTGCAGAGCACGCGCCAACAGGCATAGAGTGTGAAGGCTTTCGCTCGTCATCAATGTTTGTCTCCGGTGGCAAATTATTCTCGCGAACGGCTATACGTATAACGCATCCGCTTCGTAAAGACAAAGTGGTACTGAAAGGCATTCATCACCTAAAATTGACAGCTTGTGAATGGACGACACATTGTGAGTGCTGCGTATTCTATAGGTGTAAGTGAGACAAATGAACGTATCGGTGATGCTTCCTGTACGTGAGCACTTCCTTTGAGCACAAGGAAAAGCAGTGTTATACGACCAGTGATTCAAACACCACCTCGCGCCTCGCCCTAACACGTATCTCGCCTGTACTGTTTCACAAGGAGTCGCCACGTAAGAGTAATTTCGTATACGACCTGCGTAGCACGCGTGGTTCGTTTAATCTCAGAGCCACCCGACTGTATATATTACCCACGAAAATGATCGTAGCGGAGAATCTGGCACTATATTGCAGCAAGAACTTTTCCATAATTTCTAAAAAAGTTCGTTCGGAACGCGAATGATGAACTTTTGACGCGCAACACTGTACTGACAGCTTATATATACGCGACGTGATGGACGCAGCATCTTAAAGTACTCGTATACTCCAACGTTTCTGATAAACGACGACGTCAAAGCAGCGCGATCACACCTGTCTCAATGTGCTATCTTACCTGCTTCAATGTGATAACGACGTCACATGAACGTTATTGGTCTCTGTGCACGAATAACGTGAGAACCTGAATGGTCTGTACTGATAACTCTAATGTGACATCACAAGTTTTCGCACTCTATCGTGCAGATACACCAATATTGCGGTTTCAGCGGCGTCAACGAAGGTTGTCTGTACCACGATTCTTGTATTGATATAGACGATTTATTGGACAAATTGTTCTTACTGAACGTTATTGGTCTCTGTGCATGAATAACTCAAGAACCCATATGTGATGTACTGATAACCCTTGTGTGACACCACAAACTTCGCATTTTACCGTGCTGGTACTCAAATATGGCGGCTTCAGTGGCGTCAGAGCAAGTCGTCTATACCGTAGTTCATATGGTGTTTCGAACGGTCGCAGTATACCACATAGTTTCACTATAGATACTAACTTGCTTGTTTGTTCGTTTGTTGGCGTGCTTTTGTTCTTGCAGGAAGCTCGATGTCGTGCGGGCCGTTTCCCCTCTCCCCAAAATCTCGTTCATCCTCCCCCCATCTCGCGTACGGGACAAAGAAAAAGATCCATGCACCGCTTAGCGGTGCCGCTATACGCGCGTTTCCTCGGCCGCCGCCACGCCTGACCCGATGTGCCGAGCGGAGTTGCTGATGGGTCGCCGATAAGAAGGTTTTTTATCCCTCTCTACCTCATCGCACTTTGCATCTAAGGAGGAGAGGGCCTCGTGCACGCGTTGCCGTGACAGCTCGCGGCGCGCCGCCCTCGTGCTGACCGGACGTGCAGTGGACGGAGGCCGGCCACGTCTTGACCGGTGGTGCGGTGTTGTGCGCGCGCGGTGTACGATGAGGCACAAACGGATCGGGACTGTATAGTTTCTTACAGAAATATCGGTCATGTGATCGCCGAGTTATAAAGACTCGAATACGTTCCCCGACAATCACGATACTCCATATATACAAGTTCTGAGAGCAGCTTCAAGTTGATTGATTGATTGATCGATTTGTGGGGTTTAACGTCCCAAAACCACCATAGGATTATGAGAGACGCCGTAGTGGAGGGCTCCGGAAATTTTGACCACCTGGGGTTCTTTAACGTGCACCCAAATCTCAGCTTCGAGTTGGGGCAACGCCAAATGTGTTTGAAATCTTGGGTATTCGCAGTTGTAGCAATGTAACATTCGCTACATGTCGCAGCTGACACTGCCAGCGCTTCTATAGTGCTGCGCACGCCACTCTGCGCATCGCAAGCGTCACGAACCAAGCGAAACGCCGACAGACCTGTTATAAACGACGAGTGATGTCAGCCGGAGTGTGGCAGCTTGTGCTGGTTGGTATGGCATGACGATAGTTATAGCGCGAGAACAAAACGACGACTTCGTGTCCCTCTTGTCTCTGTGTCGTCGTTTTGTTCTCGTCCTATTAACTATCGTCAGCCGGAGCGCACGTGCCAGCACCAGCCGTGTATGCGCACGGGTTCTGACCGAAGGGCAAGCTCGCGTGGTTCCTCTATTTCGTTCTCGTTCACTCTACTGGTGACGCGCCGACAACGCCATTAGCGACGCCTGCAGGAATGACTTGCGAATGATTCACTGTATTGGAATGACGTTGCGCGATGAATACATGCTGTGAAACGCTTCAGAGCGGTCACTGAACTGTGTCCGATAACGACACCAGCTTATCTGCAGTTATCGCTCAATGACCAGCACCCGTATACGATAGTATCCGTGTGTGCTATTTGGGTCACGAGTAAGTTCGCGTCGACGTGTATGTGATCATACCGAATGTGACAAACAACAAGGTGCGTTTGAAAGGGTGTAATCGGTCTCTGTCTCACCATACCGCGCCTCTGCGTATACATACACTGAGACTCACAGGGTCACTTATGCATTCTGCTGATATGACTCAGAAGCAAAAGCTATCTGCTTCTTTTTCTTGCACGAACGGACGCAACGCAGTCGCCTCTCAAGCAGGTATACAGGCTTGACCACATACCCACATTACAACTCTTCGCCCCACCCGGAAGGCCAGAATACCTATCTCAACATCCGGGCCGAAAGCTCTCCTAGCAGGGCACTGATAAAATATATTTGTACTATAATGAAAACAAACTGTAAAAACTGTAATTTACACCAGCGCGCAGACTAAATGACAAGGGTAGGCTTACTCGGTAGTACGAAATCAAAAAAAAAATCAAATTTATGGCCAACTCTGCATACGCGCCACACGTGCTATACAAATTGCAGAAAGCTACCCGACCTTCGAGATGCACACACTGTCATACGTTGTGCCGAGCAGATTTGGAACATCTCAGTTTGGACATTCGCAGCTTTCTCGAAAGGCAGATGGCACATTCAACGTCTGCTGCATGCCGGCATGACAGCTCTATGGAATTCATTAAGGTCCGACCATGAAGCACAGAACGCTCAGCAAACAAGCGTCGTCCTTTTTCTTAATGGTCCCATTCATTCATTCATTCATTCATTCATTCCTTCATTTTTTCCTTCTCAGACGAGTGTATTGTCCCCCTTCTCCCTGGCACACGGCCTCTCCGAAAGATTTTTGTACCTAACTAGGTTGTGCATAGCTTCCAGGATCGCAGGCATTGTAAGCTCTCTGCGCCATTCAGGGCGCTACTGTGTCTTATATATCTAACTGGTCTTGTATATCGGTACAACCTTTAAGCAGTGTCATGTTCTCGTAATTCTTATTTCTTGATTTTTGCTCTTCTATCTCTTTTTTCTACTTTCGTGACGTCTCTCTTCTGCGATATTTTATTCCGCATATCCTCTTCCCCAGCGCAGGGTAGCCAGCCGGTCGGTGAACTGGCATACCTTCCTATCCTTCTGTCCATTCCTTCCTTCACGGGCACCCTACCAGGTTTTTCTGCAGGGGCGTTGCCAGTGTGGAAGGGTTGGGAGTGGTTCACACCCCACCAAATTCTCCAATTTCGCTGGCGTATAGACCATTTTCACAAGGAAGCTGCCATTTTTCTTTCACCGCAGCGCCATCTAGCGTCTACGATGTTTCGCCGCCGGGCTGGTGTGTGGTAATATGCGACGCTGTGTGCAGCGTATGCGCTCAGTACGCTGTGTATTGCTGTTCTTCGCGTTACACGGTCAAAACACTGCAACGCTTCGGAAGAAGTGTAAAGGCACTAGTAAGTAATCGCCAAGCTGTCAGCTTCAAAATTACTGAAAAAGAAAGCAGCGCCAGCCCAGCAGGTGTTACCGCAGTGGCGCCGACGATAAACAGGAGGTGAGTAAAATTTCAATGCATTCCTAATAAGCAGCACGAGTAAATGGATAATTGGTTAGCATGTTTTGTTATAGCTGGCCTTGTGGGGTTCTGGAAGTATGCATTAGCATTACATTTTCGGACAACCCTCGAACCAATGGGTGAAACGTAAATGGGGACAAACAAATACGTAGCCAATGCCCAGCTGTACTTTGAGTGCGCGCATTGTAGCGTTCAAATGGCTCTCAGGTTTACTTGCCGTAATTTCTTTAATTTAACGTAATTCTATAATCACTAGCAGATCATTGGTCATAGATCATTGGCACTGTAGCAGCGGCGGTCACGGCAGGTGTTGCGGGCAAACGGACGAGGCGGCAGCTGCAGGCGATGGAGAGAGTGACGTCAGCCCACACTGCAGGAGAGCGTGACGTCAACGCGCAGCAGCGGCGTGACCTACTTGGCACCGCGCCAACACCTGCCACCTGAGGTTCGTGGCGCGTACCTACGGAGGGAAAGCGTAACACAGGCCAGTCAAAGAGCTGCTTCGCATTAAAAAAATTCTGGTTACACCCAGTGTTTTACACTGCCTCTGGTATCAGCCCACCTTTTGAGGAAGCGACGATGTTATGACGTCATAACGCGTCATTACGTTACCACGACATCATGATGACGTCACAAGATATGGCTTGACGTCATCGTGTGATGGTTATTTTTCTGATGAGTCGTATTGACCCCAACGTTACGGTCAGTTTTTTTTTTTTCGTTTAATAGAGCGTCTCGGGCTTTCACCTTAATAAAGGTATATACGCGGAGTACCACGAGGGCGCAAGTTGTCATCAATCGCGCCATGCCTAGCTGCTGACGCATCGTCACTCGTTAATACACGTCAACGGAACTCATTGTGCCCATGTGGACACAATGTGAAACGAAACAATGAGATCACTCTATGTCTGATTAGTCCGGCTTCCTTGAAAACTCGCCCACAACGCTGGCTGGCTATCGCGAAGAAGCAGATATCGCTAAACAACATCATGCATAATGGCGACGCGATCAGTCTTTCTCACTGTAAGTGCCAGGAGAGGGGCAGTTTAGACGAAGGGAGATAAAAAGTAAAGGAGGTATTTCCTATCCGGCTCGGCGAAACCACCGTGTCGAGTCAATATCGATGGGCCCTTGCAGGCTAGCAGCGTGGTGGCGCTGCGAACGCATGCGTGACAGCTAACGCACACGCGCCAGCGCGCTCTAGCGATCACGGAGGGCGGAAGCCATCACGGAGGTCCTCCTCCTGTCTGTCTCACTGGAAGCAGCGTGCAGCGTTGCCGAAAGCTGTGAGGCCGGTTCACTAAATGCAGTGAAAAGCAAGAAAGAAATTACGAGGTGCAAGACTTTCGCGACCGCTCTGTAACAAGCATACTGCGCACGGTGTCGTCTTGTTGATGAAGGAAGTAAACGAGCGCGGCAACTGCCTGCATATTTTGCAGTGATATGGATCGGTTAGAAACTAACAACGCCTTTCTCATCGGTGCAGCAGCATTTTACCGCATCTCACGATACAGCATACGCACCACGAACTGCGAGTGCGATTGCGTGATCCCACTGATTTTGATTAACACTAAAATGAAGAAATGACGCAAAATTATGTGACGTCAATATGACGTGACATCCCCACGACGTCATCACTAAGTGAAAGGTAGGCTGATGATGGAGGCAAATGTGAAAACACGCAGTGTGAAGAAGTACAGCCGACTGTGAACAAAAAGACGGCTACCCCCCCCCCCCCCTCCAGGTGGTTTCTTTTTTTTTCGTTGATCTAAGCGTTAGTCGCAAAACTGCGAACCCGTACACGTGGAGCGTGCGGACTATTTGTGCGTGTGCGTGCGCGTATGGGCAAGTCTGCGCTCTCACTCGTACTCAGTGAGACGGTGGCCGATCGTGACGAGTTGAGAAAAAGGACGACGACAACGACGAAAGTGCGGGGCAAAGCGCGTGTGATTTCGAGCCAATTGTGAGCGTGAGGTCAGCCAATCAGCTGATGACCTGTGGTGGCCCATAGAGGTGGCGTGCCACGATTGGGCCACGTGTGACCATTACGCGGTGGTAAGCTTTGTGGCTGGGGACGAGCCGAAGCAGCGGCTGACGGAAGACAGCGGGACGAAGCGTCGGACGCAGGCGATCCAGGTTCCGGCCAGGGAACGCGGCTGTACACGCTACTGCCGTCTAACCACCAGCTGGGGTGGCGTTGCCGGCACGAGTACTGCATCTCGGGGCGCGGCCTGGCCTGCTGTTCTCTTCCTTGCCAAGGGCATCGCGGATCTCGGCGAGGCGTCCCCACGGTCAGCCGTTCGGCACAGCGACGGACGTGGCCTGGCTAATTGTCACGGTTGCGCCGAGCATCGCGTCTCGACGCAAGCAGTTCGCCGGGCGGGCTGGCCATTCCCCGCACGGAGCAGCGCGTCTCCGATGCGGGTTGACTGCTCCGTAGTCGCACCCACACCACAGAACACCTCACACACCGTCAAGCGCAGTCGTCACCAGAGCGCCACACATCGACAAGTGAGCGCATTCCACAGCGCCTTTCCACCGCCTCCTGCCCTGCACCTCATCGACGTCTGTCGTCCCGCCGATCTGGCCCTTTGGTTTTCGAACGTTCTTACTTGAACGTTAGTTGGTCATTTTTTTAAATCAAGCTTAGTTCTCTCTGTTGGTTGTACGTACCTTTTGTACCTCATTGTTTTCTGTTTATTTTCCGTGTTCTGTCATAAACGTCGTGTGTGTTGTTACCGCGTCGTCTCAGAGTCCATTTCTCTTTACACGTCACGCACAACAACCATTGACGAACCTTGGTTTTGATGATTTTTTTTTCATTACACCGAGTAAACTCTAATGTTCACTCCAACAAGTGCTTGCGTCCCGCCGTTACTCACGGAAAGGAGGAGGCCAAAGGTACGCAGTTGTGGGAAGGACATCCTCCCTTCGATTCCATTTTTGTGTCCATTGCGAAGCGTGCTTTCTTTCAGACTATTGCAGGGGGGAGGAGGGTGAAACTTACACCCCCTTTTCCCCTCAAAAGGTAAAATCTGCGCATGCATATATGCTCGTCTCGCAGCGTCATAAGGTGGCGGTAGCTACAAGAAGCAGTTGCCGTTCAGGCTAGATGAAATATCTTCATTAGGGGCCCTGCGAATTGGTAGGATAGGCCGGGACCTTACCTTTAGGCTTCGGCCAAAGATTGCTCGCCCTGGGCGGGTATGTTCGCATTAAATTGAATTCTCGGGTCTCGTGCCATAACGGCGAGACTCCGAATTTATTTGACCAGCAGGAATCTCTAACTTACACGCATCTATTGTAGAATGAATGAAAACTTTTATTCTTACGAAAAAAACTCTTCGGCTCAAACCTGGGTCCTCGTGGCTTCTGCCGTCTGGGAAAATCTGTTGATCAGCTTGAGCTGTTCTTCAGGCTTCTAGCATTCGCTTGCCTGGAGACAGCTGTAGACTAATGCATACCCAAATCTGACAGTTCATAGCCGAAATTTATAGTACAATCATATGAACTACACCCTCGTGAGGACCCAGCTGGAATAAACGAAGATAGCTTTCGGTCCGAAATTGTTTATTGATACTTCTAAATTGGCAAATTATTTGCATCAAGACGCCTGCAGTTGAACAAAGATCGTAAAGCAACGCGCTGAGCGGAAGTGCGAGGTACGTGTCCTCCATCGAGCAAGCGACGACGGCCGTGAGGCTTCAGATATTGGAGTCACGACACTTCGTCTGTCGTCGACTACGCTGCACCGAATTAGCAACGGTGTAGCAGAGCGTGTACAAGCGGTTGCAAAGGGGGGAAATGTATAAAATAAAATAAAGCGATAGGGCATGTCGGCACGCGTGGCAGCGTCGGTAAAAGCGACGCCGCCAACGAGCGGCGGTTTGTTAGCGGTGAGGGAGGAGGGGGGGGGGAGTGCCTTAGGCAAAATCACGCTTGAGTACACCGTCGCGGTCGCCCCCGCGGGGAGTCGTCAGTTGAAGGGGGGCGTGTGGGGGAAGGGAGGGGGGGTACGAACGACAACGACGACAGGAAGGCTTGTCGACGCGTCCAGCCGTGTCGATCGGAGGACGCTACGCTACGGCCTGTTGCTTGAAAACGGTGACGATGGTGAAGGAGCGAGGAGGAAGGATGCAGTAGCGGAGAGCGGAGATCGTGGTGCCATAGGGCGCATGGTGTGTGTGTGTGTGTGTGTGTGTGTGTGTGTGTGTGTGTGTGTGTGTGTGTGTGTGTGTGTGTGTGTGTGTGTGTGTGTGTGTGTGTGTGTGTGTGTGTGTGTGTGTGTGTGTGTGTGTGTGTGTGTGTGTGTGTGTGTGTGCAAAGGAGAGAGAGAGAGACAGTAGTAGATCGTAGAGACAGGAAGATAGCCTCCGACCTCCAGCACCGCGGTAGCTTGCTCGCCTTCATCCCTCCTTACCCCCATCCCTTGTGAGCCACTGCTGAGGTGTCGCACTATGACGCCGACAGTTACGGGGCTCACCTTTTAGCTTCTTTTCGCTCTTTTAGGAATTACTTACACCCGGCTCCGCTATCCGTTCTCAGGCGTTCTTTGTATTTTCTTCCATTTTTTTTCTCTCGCTCACGCACAACTTACACGTACATACGTCTCCGATTCGTTTATCTTCTGTGTTCATTCATATTCTAACAGTCTGAAGGATTTTTGCTTGTTTCTTTTTCTTCTCATTGAGGGCGCGCGGTAGCGAAACAAGACGTTGCGGTTTCAGTGATGAGAACGAGCGTCGTTCCGCAAAGGTTTCTCAAGTTAAATTTACCAACCCCGACATCGCTGCTCGTAATTAATAACTTCTGGAGCAATGGGCGACGATCTTGTTTCTCTTGCGAACAATACCGCTCCAGCACAGACTCCCAGTTTTCTGAATATACAGCAGCTGCATTAAAAATTAATACATACGAAATCAATGATTCTGGTTGAAGACTTATACTTGACACAAATGATATTGAATGATAGGTTTAGTTAGGATAAAGGCACCAGATAATTCGCTGCCTGATTGATGAATATATTTTAATGAGTTCACCGAAACAGCAGCCTTGCGAGAGCAGCTGGGACCATCGCGGCCCCTGGCGGAGCAGATCTCAACTACACGCTTCCTTGAACGTGGCCTCCGAGATTCACCTCAGTAGTGCGACGAAGCGCCGAGTTAACTCGATTCGTAAACAGAGGGTGTTTGCTGGAGCCGGCGTTTCGAGAAGCGGTCTTGTATTTTACAAGGCTGCAAGTGAGCACACTCTCAGCTCAAATGTTTACTCGAGCAATAGGCCAAAGGCAGACGAATGCAAAGGCGCTAGTGTCGCTAAGAGACACGAAATATATAAGGTCTGTTCGATTCACCTGCACCAATTATAACCGGTTCACGGTTGTGCACGCGAAGTTCAGAAATTGTGCAGTGCGAGTTCAGCGGTGCAGGCACAGCGCGACCGCCGAAACGAATGACGATGTTCCAACAAGGTGCAGGCCTTATTTCCGTTCGCTTAATTTACACCGTTCAGCTAACACTGAACGATGACAAACCACACATGTGGACAATTTATGACGCGCAAACATTTTAGCAAAACGCGTCGCGTTAGTGGAGAGGCGGGTACGGCGCCTACGCCTAAGTGCTGCGTCGTCTGATCAGCTGCACGCGCGGTTGCACCAAGCCGGCACCATCAGCGTAGGAGGTGCACGAAAATTGTGAACCAATGCTGCACCTCTTCTGCACCTTTTGAAACGAATGGCAGGGTTCAGATATTGTCAATGCCGCACCGCTGAAACGAATGGCAAAGTGCAGCACTTCGTGAACTGGTTCACGTGGTGCAGGCGAATCGAACGGACCTATAGTGTCGCATGCTTTTCTCTTTCCTGGCACTGTTGTGGCTTATCCGTACCGATGGACGATCGCTCACATGCATTCAATACGTTTCATAAACTCGACACCACCGCTGACTCGTTCACAGCCTCGATTTCCTTGTACAGCAACCCTTTCGTTTGCAGCCACCTAAGTCTTGTGAAGAATAGAGGAGCAGCCCATCGGTGCATGCAGGCAAAGGGGCGGCCGCAAAGCAATCGTGACGTGCGTGGTGCGCGATATCGCGCAATTCCTTCCGCGGCGGCGGTCAGGGCGCTCGTGCTGGTCGCCTCGCCGGCCAAAGCAGACCGACACCTTCTCCGTAGCTCTTCGCCAGTTTCTTTCTTTTTTATTTTCTTTCTTGTCGGCACGCGAGTCGGCAGCACCACCCGCCGACAGCTCCATCTCTCGGCGTGGCTCGCGTACGCGCGCGTCCTCTGTTGTTTGTTATTGGCAAACTCAAAGTGCGCGAGTGCGGCACGCTACAGCTACACCGCTTCCGCTTTTCGCTTCGCGAACTGCCAGTCACTGACCATGAGCGTATATATTTCCACGTATTTGTTTCAACGGCGAAGTATTGCAAGCACAATATAATGTTCAATAATGGGACGTCGTGGGTGGAGACCGAACCTACAACCATCGCACTATACACAGCAGCAGAGTTGCAGCTTTCCCATCGAATAACTTATAGAAATTGGTGGGGCTGTACACACACGGACACACACACACTGCAGCACATTACACACTAGGGCTTTTATTCATCGGTGTTACTCCTTATATAAGTGACTTTTGAAAGGGGAAAAGGAAGAAAAAATTAGCGCTGTTCCGTTACTGCCTCTTTCTCAATGGAGGGCACCTCCACAGTTCTGCGCAGGGAATGGGTGTAAGGAAGGATTAAAAAAAGGATGGGGAGGAATTAAAGGTATAGAGATAGAGAGAAGGGCCGGAAGAGAAAGAGGCGCAGAGACAGCCACATACGGAAGTAAGGAGAACATAGGAAAAATGGACACGTTCGCAGAAGTCCGAGGACGGTGCACCACTCGGCGAGAGCTCTTGTCGGCGTCAGGAGATGGCGTAGGCCGAGCCAGTCGGCCAGAGCTTCGCTGTCGTCGGAGATCGCGGGGCCCAACCGGTCGGCACGAAATGCAGCGAGCGAGTTGTTGTCTCATGAAAGTACTAGACACTGCACATTACATATCTCCGCCCTCTGACAGCACGAAGTGCAATGTTCTTCGAGCGCTAAAAGCGAGATGTATAACAACATTTTCCGACACATTGTACTCGATGGCGTAGCAAGAAATATTTATTTTTTTGTGGTGGTGGTGGTGGTGGGGGGGGGGGGGCACCTTGCTGGAACAGTGGCTAGGATGCTCGGCTTCTGACCCGAAGGTCGAGCGTCCGATCCCGGCCGTGGCAGTCGCATTTCGATGGAGGAAATAAGGTAGAGGACGGTGTAACTGCGCGATGTCACCGAACGTTAACGAACACCGAAATTTCCGGAGCACTCCACTAGGGCGTCTCTACTAATCGTTTCGTGGTTTCATGACGTAAAACCACAGATATCGTTTTTTTTTCTGGTAGTGCCCACAAACAGTCCGAACACGCTAACACACAGTGACTGAAACACACACACACACACACACACACACACACACACACACACACACACACACACACGCACACGCACACACACACACACACGCACACACACACAAGCACACACACACACACGCACGCACACACACACCACACACACACGCGCCCACACACACACCACACCACACACACAACCAACCACACACACACAACACACACACACACACACACCGCACGCACACGCACGCACACACACACACACATACGCACACACACACACGCACACACTCAACACACACGCACGCACACACACACACACACGCGCGCGCACGCACACGCACACACACACGCACACACACACGCACACACACACACACACTGTACCAACAATCAGGCACACGCACTTCCTGTTAGGAAACGAGCGAACTTTTCCGCGGCTCGTTACGGTCTGGCTTCCGCGTCCCGCAACATGGCCTATGATCGCAACCTGCGTGCCCTCATCGGCGCATGCAATGTTTGACTAGTCGGCTAGCTCGCTGCTGCTGCTGCTGTGACCGATGCTATCAGGGCTTAACGCCGCCGCCATAGCTGACACTAACTTAGGAAGAGCACGTGCGGCTTCGTTTCCGCTTGCTTGGCCCGTCCTTTTCACACGTGCGACACGGACACTAACCTCCCGACTCTTCCCTCTCCCCCTTTCTCCCTCCCCCGTTCCTATTTTCTTTATCTGCCGTAGCTCCCGTTCTAAAGAGTGATAACGGTGCTGACGAGACGTGTCATCTCGTTAGCGTCACCGAAAAATTGACCCCCTCTGAACGTGTGTGCTGCACATATTTCACTTCTTCGGGATCGGTAGGCCCATATCTTATCCAGAATCCCAATCCCAATCTGGCGCATAATATGCAAGCATATGTCGTGCAGAGTGTCGCAAAATGTTTGTATTAGTATAACATTGTTTACTGTTATACTAATTGGAAGGCCTTAGATGCCTCATCAGACGCGCAGTCTGATTATCTCCGTTGAAACGAGTGACGCAGAACATTAACACGTGACGTGATAAATACAATCTACACAAAGTGAGAAGAACGGGTTTTTCACCTTTCAGTCGTCGTGGGTGAAAACATAATGGACACTGTTGGGCGCAGCGTGAAACTGTGCTGTATACAGTAACTAGAGCTATACTTCACCTAGTCCAGTATAGTTAACCAGTTTTTCAGTAAGTGCTTGTTCTGCGTGGTTCTTCTCTATCAGTCTTGTGTTCCCGCGCTCCACGGTGTGCTGAACGAATATGAACATAATGAATCCTGCGATTTCACATCCGCACTTATAGATTGATAAGCGGGGTTTAACGTCCCGAAACCACCATATGATTGTGAGAGACGCCTGCAGTGGAGGGCTCCGGAAATTTCGACCACCTGGGGTTCTTTAACGTGCACCCAAATCTGAGCACGCGGGCCTACAGCATTTTCGCCTCCATCGAAAGTGCAGCCTCCGCAGCCGGGACTCGAACCCGCGACCTGCGGGTCAGCAGCCGAGTACCGTAGCCTCTAGACTACCACGGCGGGGCCAGATAGCTTCTTTTGAAACGTTGCTGGCTGAAGCCTATTAATTTTACATTTTGCGTCTCTTGAGGACCGTAAATTTGACTGGAGGATGTAAAGTTTGAGGTCGCCGAAGTTAGGACTTGCTACATTAAATTGCTGAGCCACTGCTTTCGGTAATTTCTTCGCCGTGTCCGCGCGATGCCCTTTTAACCTATAACATTACCAGGCTGTCCTGTTTCGCCAATGTACCGTTTGTGATAATATGAAGTTCGAGTTCGGGTTTATTCAATCGCGTGACAAGTACTAGTGCAAAGGGGAAAAAATCTGCATGTCACAGCGTCACTGGCTCATCACCCAGAAAAAAAAAAAAAAAAAACTCTATCTCCTTAATGCGAATACACTTTAGTTCTCTTTAACAGTGAGTAACAAAAACATATAGACGATCCCATAAATTTCGTTTTTTTTTTCCTTCATGCTATCTTTATGTAGAGCAACTCGATTTCCTAGTCGAGATGTCTCTTGTTAATTTATTTGATAGAAAACATGCATTTGTTTGTATTTGCCACCACTCGAATAAGGACTGTTTATATTTCTATTCTTTTATTCCCACTTCTGGCAGTTCCTGTTCGACTATGGTACCCGTGTAAGATAACACGTGATGTTGTAATTTTGTGCGTACTGTACTTGCGGTATGTTTCTGCTTTGCTGCCAGGGTGGCACGACCAAGTCAGGCTTTTACTTAGCATTTAGTCGTGTCACCCAAGGCAATCTTGTTCAATTTTGCCTTGTATAAAGCAAACGAAACCAAACCAAACCAAACCAAATCTCCTTATAGATCAAGGCAGCGCCCTCCCCTCCACCTAAAACATTTCTGCTTACACGCCTACTTCTTGTAGGGTTTCGAGGTTGAACAACCAACCAATCGTGTCGACTTGTGCTGCCACAGCTTTGGGCGCCGCGAGGTGCCGAGCACGAGGCTCGTATCGACGAGCATACGACGACAGCTGCACTTGAACGACGGCCGCCGCAGTTGCGTAGCGTTGTCTCCGCGCGTCAGCCGCACATTTCGGCGCGAACTCGGCTTACATCAGGCGCGCAGTGCGAGTCGTCGACAGGTCGCAGCTGCACGCAGGGACGCATTCGCAACACCGCCGGGCCGGATAACGTGCAACTATCACTGCTCTGTTCGCACAGTTGCGCGCAGCGTGTAACTATGCTGCAGTGGCTAGAATACTTCCATCTAGTCGCTGTAACTATGCGCTAGATAAGGCGCGTCAGTGGCAGGCATCCGTACGGCACGACAGCAAAGGGGCCTCGGGAACAGTACAAACCGATCAGCGAACAGTATTTATGTCATCAGGGCTCGGGAACAGTACAAACCGATCAGCGAACATATTATGTTCATATTACAAGCTTGTTTCTGTGTTGTAGGTGTAATAAAGTTTGAGAGTGAGTGAGTGACATGAGAGGGAAGTGAGTGACGCGAGAGTGATTTGTGAGAGGGTGTGATAAGACAGGGTGTTGTGGGAGAATGGGTGGCGAGAGAGAGCTATGAGAAAAAAGTGAGTAAAATGAGAGAGTGGGTGGTGTGATAGAGCGGAGTGCTTGAGACAATAAATGACATCAGAGAGGGAAAGAGAGAGTGAATTACGTGAGATTCATTTGCGAGACGTTTGATGAGAGAGGGCTGTAGAGAGAGGGTGATGTGAGAGCTACGAGATAAAGCGAGTAAAATGAGAGAGTGGTTGAAGTGAGAGAGTGGGACGAAAGAGTGAGTGATGTGAGAGAAAGAGTGGAGTGAGATAGTGACGAAGGAGCACGATTTGTGAGATGCAGTGATGGAGAGAGGGGTGTCAGAGAGTTATGAGAAGAAGTGAGCATTACTAGAGAGTGAAGAATGATAGAGTTATAAAGAGGAGTGAGCGATGCGTGAGAGTGAACCGAGCGATCTGAGAGCCAAGTGAACGAGTGAGTGAGTTACACGAGTGATGCGAGGAGTGAATTGATAACCGGCAGGAACGGAAGGAGCGACACGCAAGGTCGCGGCAGTCTACACACTTTTCCGTTAGCTAACTTTACACATACGCGAAAATACAAATGAGTGCTAAATTTTGAGAACGCCCCCGAAATAAGTCTTTGTTTGCGTTTGAAGTGAGTATGTTCTTTCAGCTAAATTAATTTTTCATTATCCATCACAGTTAATTGCCACTTATAGGGCTAACGTGGCGAGGCATTATTAATGCAAAACGATGACGAAAAGCCGATATATCAGGAAGAAAGAAGTAGAAAGAAACTTGCCAACTCGATCATCGCTGTCCTAATTGTCAATGCATGTCTTACGATCCATTTGTAGGCAATTACAAGCAACACGTGCGCGCATTTGCCGAGCAGCTCGCCCTTTTCGACATCGCTGCACGAATCTAGCGAGTGCGGTCGGGGGCGCCCCCACGCCTATACGAGCATGCGCGCGACAGAGAAGGCGCAGACATGCAAGCTGGCGACAGCTGGCGGAAAGTGACAGCCACTAAACGTGAAATGTTGCTGGGGGGGGGGGGGGAGGGGGAACAGCCCGAGTTATACAGGGTCGCACTGCACGCCTGTTGCGCATCTCGCCTAAGTTAAGCACGAACTTAATAACTTAATAAATGTATAAATGCACGCACGGTCGTATATTGCGCGGCGCGAGTGAACATCTGGGATCACAGGCTGTTGACACGGGCCGAACATCATTTCCATAATTGGGACTCACGAGTCGGCAGCGGGTGACACCTGTGTTTGTGGTTCGCCGGTAGCGTGCAACTGCGCGTGTCGTTGTGCGTGTGTGCGGTATGGCGTCAGAGCGAGAATGCATTTCTGTTCTTCGCACCTTCGACATAGGTCGCGCTTATAATTCCGATGACACGGCGTTAGAAACAATTTGTTACGCGTGCACCCCGAACGTGTCTGTGTGTGTGTTTGGAGAGTATACCGTATCGATGCTCTTATAGTGCGCGGGCCTCCGGTTTTCGGGTATCTAATTGCAGTCGGATGTGCCATAGAATGGTGCATAATTAAGACGAGAAAGTCAAGCTTGAAAACAAGAAAAGAAAGAAAGCGAACTACGGGTGGGAAAGTTAGAGAGAGATAGGGATAAGCTGTTTAATTGAGTAGTGCGTTAGATGTCGCGTCTATCGTGCTACCTGTCAAGGTGATTGATTGATTTGTGGGGTTTAACGTCCCAAAACCACTATTTGATTATGAGAGACGCCGTAGTGGAGGGCTCCGGAAATTTTGACCACCTGGGGTTCTTTAACGTGCACCCAAATCTGAGCACACGGGCCTACAACATTACCTGTCAAGGTGGTCTATTAACTAAAAATCCCTCGTCAAACGCAAAATTTGACTACCGGCGTCGGCGGCAACAGAGTCCCGCGGCGTTGGGCAGGAGTGGTGCCAAAAATCACCACGCCATGACAGAGCTGTATAGCCAAGAATATTCATCTTTTGCGGGCGAGGTGTGGAAGGCAGGCACTTGTTTGTGAAAAAAAAAGTTATTTTTCTTATTTATTTCAGATAAGATACCCTCCTCCACCAAACTTCGTGGGGTGGCGACGGACCCCTAGCCTCCGCTGTTAACGGGCCTGCGTGATGACGTCACAGATCACGAATATTTGTGATGTGATAATGGCGCCATTACGTGAAATCCTAGTTTGGTCAAATACGGTTCGACCACGGAGGAAACGTAAAGCCAGTTCAGATGTCTCCGATCTTGGAGACAATACTACCTCCTGCGGGGAGAAAAAAAGAAAACTACAATTCCGCGTTAGGGCAGGAAGCTTTCGAGGATGGTGAAGGATAAAACACTTTTACCGGAGTAAAAAAAAAACAAAAAAGCACGGGTCTGGCATTCTAGTCACGTTATGCATGTAAATAAAGGACCACTCGACTTCTCTCCCTTCTTTTTTTTTCTTCCTCATTACTGCTTTCCTTTCCTTATCTATTCGCTTCTCCACAGTCAGAGCACACCGTGCAAGCTTCCAGTCATTCGTAAACAACCACGCTCACAGTCATCGCAGACGTGCATCTTCGTTCGTCCGAATTCAAAACTGGCGCCACGCTTGGTGTGGGAGGGCACGCACGCACGCACGTGTACTGACGCGTACAAAAACAGGCAAGGCCCGCGCGTTCGGTGCTATATATACCAGGCGTGGCGTGCCGGCGGGGAATTTGTCGGCGCCCAAATCGGACCGCGACGCGGCCACTGAGTGAGCGACTATACCATAGAGAAATAAAAAAAGGTGAAGAGTGGACACTCCCGTAGACCCCAGCGGCCCAATCGACTCTAGCACACCTAGTGGTTGATGAGAGCAAGTGGCGTGCGCTTCCGGTTTCGGTTTCACTGGCGCAAATTTTGAATTACTTTGCATAACCGACGTTTGGCTATGTCGAAAGTTCATGATTTCAGACCACTATTCATCGCCCAAATGGATAGTTTTTGTAGGTCGTTTTGATTTAGCGATTCCCTGTTTTGTTTTGTTCAGTGGTTCGTGCGAATCGGTCGTGACGTAATTTTTATTTCGATTAAGTTATAATAAAAAGAGATGCAGGTAATGATAATTCACTACGGTTTTATTCATCGCGCTTGTGTTTTTCTTTTGGAACAAGTGATCAATGTATATATCAGTCAAAGAAACAGAGCATCCGCAATGTTTTATTCAAAGGCAAGGTAGAGTATGAGAATATAAAAAGCACAATATGACAAAGGTAGACAACAAATGCATCTCGCCTTACAAATAAATTGTAACAAATATTGTAACAAATACATAGAGAACACAGACAACGCACACATCGCTAGAGTTGGCAGAAGCCGAGAAGCTAGTGAAGTATGACACACCGGGCCAGTGGGTAAGTAAGGATCTATGGCAAAAACACAGCGCACAATGCTGATGAAGAAGGAAGAAGTGACATATACACAGCAATGAAGTCGCGAATCACGCCTGGGCTTAACCGAAATAATGCATAGAAAAAAAGAGCGCACAGAAACCACACGACACAATATAGCAGAAAGGCAAAGGTGCAGTGTGCTGGCTGTGCTTAAGAACAGCTAGTCCAAAATGAAAAAAAGCAGACTTGATGCCTGCTTGTCCTCAGAAAGGTAGGGCTTTGCAGCTTGCTCACTACGTGAAAGACAAACTTTATGCTACAACACTGGCAGGTCTTGTGGCTTTTGTTATGCGTCGCCTTCATCAAAAACTTAAGATCCCAAGTGATTTGCGTCTGGGTGTTGCTGTGACGCTTGCGAGCTAAAATAGATTGTAGTCATCACTTTATCCAGAATTGTGGACTTTAATTGGTGCTACGAGAGCGGTATTACAGGGCTAATAAATAGCAGAAGGAAACCACTTTGGCTCATTATTTATCACAAAGGCTCTACATCGTACGTTATCACTCACAAGCTATATAAAAATAAAATGGCAGCGTCCGCAGCCCCATCAAACGCTACAAGTTTGGGTATTCTTTTGAAAATTTTGATGGGCAAGATGAGGAGGTTGATGAGAAGCTAAAATACGAAAAGCGTGATAACATGAACCGTGCCCACTTCATACTGTGTTCCTTACCCGCTCGAAGACATTTCAACAAGCGGTTTTGTTATCGATATATTACTTGAGCTGGAGAGATAAAGCATACACAGTGACCAAGCGACCCACAGTAAAGTGTACAGTTCGCCCGTATTTGCTACAAAAAATACAGACAGGATACCCAACATTCTTTTTAAGGTTATGCAAATCACTTCGAGCGAATACACAGTGTTCGTACTCGTCATAGCGGGTAACCAAAACAATGAATGCAACGAAGGAGTGGTTAGTCCAGTTGAACTGAATATAAGCATATAAGACCATAATGAAGTCTGCTGTAACGAAGTAATAACATAACAAAGCTATTGCAGGATTCGGCTCAACTCGAATACTTTAGTGTAAACCCGCCGCTAATTGCTAACTTTTGAACTTGTCAAGCTGCATGCCCGAGATTGAAGACTGGAACCTAACCCTGTCTAAGTTTCGGTTCACAAAACGCACATGCCAACATAAACGAACCCGGCAAAACATTTTCAGAAACTTAGCGCGACACCCAGCAGAGCAGAAACGAAAATCGCCAACACTTGACAGATGGTGATACAAAACATCGCACACTTGCAGGTGATGTGCAGTGGCCTCAATTATGGCAAGAAAGTGAGATTCAAGTTGTTGTACGTATGCAAAAGCTGCTTCTGATGCCACAGTGAGATTCCCAAAAAGTCTGCTGGGGACGTGGTATGCTTTGAGCATTGTGAAATACTGGTGGGTACCCTTAAGCGTCTCACTGTCGTCTTTCAGTAACTGTGGGCAACTGCAACCGTCACATGCATTCCGAAGGAAGTGTTTGATGAGAAAACCAGCTACATAATATGCAGCGGAGTCATCGATAATATGGGAGTGAATGTTTGTCGCAAGTTCAGAGAGATCGTCTAGAGCGGGAAAGTCGTCAGGCTGTGGCTGTGCACACTCCTCATTATCCACAAGAGACGCACTGGTGAGGGAGAATGGCGAGAGCTGCTCCTGGAGGAGGTCACATTCATCATCCTCGACATTTCCGTATTCTGACAGCTTGAAGAGTTTTCTTATGCAGATGTGCTTCAGGCCACAAATAAATTGTGCTACATTGGGGTTGGTGTTGCAACCCTGTTTTTGCCTAAGGTGGCCAAATATGTTCTCCAGAGGATCCTGTTGAAGCCTGCGTGTTAACAGGTATTCAAAATTGTAATTTTTGGAGAGGTCGTCCCATAGTTGACAAATTGCCTGAATTGTAATTTGCCAACCTACGATGGTTTGTGGTTGACGTCTGCCAACAAACTGCCATGATGCAATCCAGCGAAGCTGGCCTCGGAGGAAGTCAATCAGCTCTGAATCATTTTTCATGATTGCATGCCGCAGCTTTTGCGAAGTGCTTTTTTTACTCGAGCTGTTCAAGGCATCGAAAATCCTGTCCATACGATCACAAAATTGAGCTGTAGTGATGGCCGAGGCAGGCAGCACCTTCGCATACACCATTGCCGTGATAGCAATCGAAACTGATGCACTGAGGACCTGAGTTGCTCTGCTGACCTTCATATTAGAAAAAGGTTTCTGATGAACGTGCCGTTCAGTCAACTTTGGAACCAATCGCAACCGCAACTCATGTTAGGATTGGTAAAGGCTTACAATGTGCGACCAGTTAACGATGTCATCCCCAATGTATAACTTGTGTGCTTGGACATTATTGCGCGTTGTTTTAATTAAATGCGGAACATCAAAAATGTAATATACCCGCTCACCATTAACTTCAAAAAAAAGCTTTGCTACAGTCACTCTTAGTTGGTTAGCGAGACTTACATTTGAACTGCCCTGGTCACAAATGACTGCTTTCACTGCAATATTAATGCTCCTAAGCTCCAAAATGAGTGACACGAGCAAGTTATGCATAACAGATGATGGTGTTGATGTGTGCCCTATAGTAAAAGCAACCGGTTGAACCCACTTTCTCGAAACACCAACAAGAAGAAAAACCAGTGCTCGATCAGCGATGGTTGAAGTGCGATGAGTGCCATGACAACGTCTCTGGACAACGTCTCTTGAAGCATCATAGTACAAATTCTTTTTGAGTGCTATTTCGTCGAAAACTAAAGCGCACACTCGGTCCCGTTCATTCCAAGCTTGAGTATTTGTTGCAATGGAAGAAAGGATTCCTGGAATTATGCCTGGAGTCATCTTTACATTAGCTAGCCACCTACTTAATGAACGCCGGGAGGGCAAAGAAAAATACGGAGCCAGAAATCGGTATGCTCGCGGACCTCGGAAGTTTAAGTGAAGAGCGAATTTCTTGAACCACACGGGAAACCGCTTGCCCTTGCGTTTGGGCCTCAAGCGAACATGTGCAGAAAGAAGTTTAAAAACCTCCTCGGTGACGTGCGGTCGGATAACTTCAAGGGCCTTCGAAGTCGATGACGGTGCTTGGTGAGGCTGTCTCTGCAGTCTTTTGATAGTTTTCCGCTGTGCTGCTACTTTGGCTTGCAGATGTTTAATGGTTTGCTTGTACTTCATTGATGGAGACATTGTCGCTGGCACACAGGAACGCACTGCAATAAACAAAAAAATTGATGTAAAAGCGAAGAACAACTAATCCCATACGAGCACTTTCCTCGCTCTTTAAGACCCAAGGTGCACAACTTTCTGTGGTACAAAGTTTTCGATTCCACTACCTAAAAACAAACCATTCATAATGTTGACAATGCACAAAAAAAATGAAAATCACTGAGAGCCCACCCTTACATTTTGTAAGTGCACACGTAGTGTCCTTTTGAGGATAGTTTCCTCAGAATGTCCTAAACATAAAATAGCACATTAAAAACTGCTGCAATAAAAGCATAGTCACCATTTTCTCTAAGGCACTCAGGCGTGGAGCTGTTGGCGGAGACGTCTTCTGGAGGGTCTTGTGAAGCTTGTTCAGTGCCTCGGACAGTGCTGTCGGAACAATCTTGCGAGCGGCCTGCGGAAGTCTCTATATCAATCCACTCTGGTGTTGAAGTGAACATACAACTTACCGGCCACACAAGTTCCTTTTGTGACAGCTGAACGACTGGTTAAGGTTTTCTCCGGCAAGACGAAATCATCAGAAATTCTTTCACCAGCTACAAGGGAGCTGCCACCTGCAGAGGTTTGCTCAACAGTCAATTTGGGTAAAAAAAAAGAAATCGCGACAGTGAACGCACCCTGTTCATCGGGGCACCTCAATGTGTGGGAGCCGCTTTTTGAAGCCTCTACCGCAGGTCCTGAAGAGATGAAATTACGACAATGTGTCAGTAAGAGGCCTAAAATAACACAAACTGAAGCTCATCCGCACCTTGCAGTGCAGCTTCTGCAGCCATGTCACAGTCACTACTTGAAGCGACGCTCAGAGAACCTGCATATATGTGCAGTTGGTACAAGTTACAAAGCTTGTAGCATGGGGAAACTTAAACAGCTCTTTCAAACGCATAAATTGGTCGAACGTGGAAGAAAAGAGACGGCACCAACTAGGAAACAAGTAATTTGTGATTTTTAGAATTATCAACAGTGGCAGCTTTCACTGATGAAAGGTATACGTACATGTGCACTCAGGCTTGAAGATAACGTGAAATAGCCCTTTAAAGTCTTTCAAAACAAGTTGCGCAGGTCCAGAGCATCAAAAAATGACAGAAATGTAAAGCTGCTGTTAGGAAGGTAATAGCCCACAATTCACAGAATTTAAGGCTTTCCAAGTGTTACTTCTGTAGTGAGGTTTCTCCATCGGCTACAAAGATCTTCACGGTTAACTGTCGCCACTGATTCAATACAAGTGGCTGCTATTGCACATATTTGAGTTTCAGTCAATCACTTACATGGTGCAGCTGGTTGCACACTGGGAACAGCCATTCTTGTAAGCCTTGTGTGCCCAGGGTCCATGAAACTTTGAGCAGTAAAATGGTCGCTACAAACCCTGTACGTTGCGTACAATAGGCTGGCCGGCTTACTCAGGAGATCATCGCGTCCAGCATACTGCATCCATGCTTTCATCCTGCATTGGCAATGAACTATCAGCTGAAAGGGGAAGTGCTTGAATAGTGATTTTTTATTGTTACCCTCACTTAGCAAGTACGAACAGTAAGCCTACAGACATGCAAACCATACAAAAGCTTTAACACACCTGCCGTCCCGTGGTACGCGGAAGAAACTCGTCCCAGGCTTCTTGTGGGTTCTGCCATTGTTGAAGCACCACGATACACAGCAGTAGCTGCCGTAGCTTGGACCGCCGGACGGCATGGCGTCAGCGCGGTCTGAAAATGTTAGTAAGTGGATGCTTCGCTGTCAAATTACAAAAAAGATATGTGCACGTCATAAGTGTACCAGCAAACCCCTTTGAATGATTAGCTAATCGATGCACAATACAAAACCAGTGATACATCTCTGACCCATAAAACTCTGACTTACAAAGATATACGTCAAGACCACGAACAAAGATCTTCAGAAGTTTCCAGGCCACTATCCCTTGTAATGCAATGGTATCGCGGCCTGGAAACTTTAGAACACCTTCGTGCGTACGCAGTATCAGCAGTACATTGGGAAGAAAAATCGTAGTTGAAATTTGTGCGGTAAAATTATATTGGAAACGTCAAAAAAATTTGTGGGCAGCTTGCACTAGTGGCACAAGGCTAGCGAAGAAACGAAGATGATGGCCACTTGGCTAGTCCAGATTTGCCTCCGGCACACCAAGAATTATTCGTGTTCCGAGCCTTCGGGAAATGCGTCGTGAAGCATGCGAGGCCCAGCAAACGCTTCTCAATATTTTGCACCGAGCCTACGACCTAGCTGCCCAGCTATGCTCAGCGCACAGACGCTCGCGTCCGTGGCAGACGCAGCCCGCGTCGCCTCGGCTTGACGCCGTGCCGCCTTTGCTATACTGCATACGTTGCACAATGCTCCCGTCTAACCGCCGCATAGAGCCACAAACTTTCTTTTTAGCGAACCTCCCAGTCCTTACAAGCTTCAGAAAAAGGTTACAACTGCGTGAATGAGACGCCACGTAAGAAACAAACTCGCACACACGAAGCGCAACGTGTGTGTGTGCATCTTTCTATGTTTGTTGCATGGTGTCTTTTTCGCGCAGGCGTAACCGTTTTCTGAAAAAATGACCCAACAAGACCAACAACATGTCATTCAACAAGCTTCGCTTGAAAACGTGCCTCACCTGTTATCTCACGCTTGAAAACGCCGACGCAGCCGACGTTGACGAAAGCGACGAAAGCTTCTCGCTGTCAGTCATGCATGGGCTTGTCGCTGGGTAGATGGTGCTTATGACAGTACGGCTGAAGAAAAATAATCGCGTAAGGTGTGTTGAATAAATCGTTTTTATGTATAAAGAACATACCAAATTTGGGCGTGTAATTATTAATTTGTGAAAACAATTCTGTTGCATTGATTATAACAGTGTTTTTTTTTTGCGCTTGCGCCCTCTGACGTTTGGTGGGAGCACTAGTTCGTTACGTAGTCGCGACGCACTTCCTGAGGCCAGGTTTTGCGGAGTGTCCGCTCTTGTCTTCTTCTTTCTCTATGACTATACCGCATCGACGAGCCGTGCACGCACGCAGCGCCACGCGTGGCGCCCACGCAACAGAAGTCGGCGTGGCGCGCGAATTTGCCTTTCGTTGGCGCACGGCCCTTTAGTGGGTCTATTTGTGACTTGTATACGCATGCGTATAAGTGTCTGACTCTCTCTCCTTCTCACTGCGGTCGAGCTTGATCGGGCCGTGGCCTGCACCCGCTGCTCCTCTTATGACCCGCTAACTGTACAGGTGACGACTCTTCGTGATTATTAAGGCCAAAGCGTCCAATATCTCATAGTCACGTCCCTCCGTCGGTGCCCTGGAACGGCGCCAGCCCTGGCGCCTCACCCTCTTACGCTCTCCAAGTAATTACGCGGTGGCACAGCGGCACTCAGCAACCCAGTTGCGCAGCTGTGGTCCCTCTCTATAACACTCTCTCAGCAATCACGTGGTTCCTGACAAATATCAAGAACTATACATATCATATATATATATATATATATATATATATATATATATATATATATATATATATATATATATATATATATATATATATATATATATATATTGTGGGCGTTTGTTACATCGTACTCATCTCTGCTAGACTTCCCTGAAGTGAAGTGAAGGAAGTCTAGCTGTACTATTCGAGGAGCTAGAGGGTGTTAAATGGGATATAATAGGGCTCAGTGAGGTTAGGAGGACAGATGAGGCCTATACGGTGCTACAGAATGGGCACGTCCTTTGCTACAGGGACTTGGCAGACAGAAGAGAACTGGGAGTGGGGTTCCTCATTCACAGAAACATAGCTGGCAACATAGAGGAATACTATAGCATTAATGAAAGGGTGGTAGGTATCGTAATTAAACTGAATAAAAGATACAAGATGAAGGTAGTACAGGCTTACGCGCCTACATCCAGCCATGATGACGCTTCAGTTGAAAGCTTCTATGAAGACGTGGAATCGGCAATGAGTAAGGTAAAAACACAGTATACTATAGTGATGGGCGACTTTAATGCAAAGGTAGGGAAGAAGCAGGCTGGAGACCAGGCAGTAGGAGATTATGGCATCGGTACTAGAAACGCCAGAGGAGAGCTACTAGTAGAATTCGCAGAACGCAATAATTTACGGATTTTGAATACCTTCTACCGAAAACGAGAAAACCGTAAGTGGACATGGAGGAGCCCTAATGGCGAAAATAAGAACGAAATAGACTTTATAATGAGTGCACACCCTGGAATCGTGCAGGATGTGGAAGTGATTGGCAAGGTACGATGCAGTGACCATAGAATGGTTCGGTCTCGAATTCGCCTAGACTTGAAGAAGGAACGACAGAACTTGATACGCAAGAAGCCAATCAATCGGCTAGCACTGAGAGGGAAAGTACAGGAATTCAGAGTGTCACTGCAGAACAGGTACTCGGCTCTCGGTGAGGAAACCAACCTTAGCGTAGATACAATGAATGATAATCTGACGAGTATCATTATGGAGTGTGCAGTGGAAGTTGGAGGCAGGGTAGTTAGACAGGACACTGGCAAGCTTTCACAGGAAACGAAGAACCTAATTAAGAAGCGTCAAATCATGAAAGTGTCAAGTACGACAGACAAAATAGAACTGGCAGAGCTTTCGAAGTTGATTAATAGACGTAAAGTATGCGATGTAAGAAGGTACAACATGGAGAGAATTGAACACACTCTGAAAAACGGAGGAAGTGTCAAAGCATTGAAGAGGAAACTTGGGATAGGCAAAAGTCGGATGTATAAGGGACAAAGAAGGCAAAATAACTACCAATATGGATAGGATAGTTGAGATAGCTGAGGAGTTTTACAGGGATCTGTACAGTAGCCGAGACAACCACGACCTTAATACTATAAGAACTAGCAGTAACCTAGATTACACCCCACCAGTAATGATAGAAGAAGTCAGAAAAGCTTTGGAAAGCATGCAAAGGGGCAAAGCTGCTGGTGAGGATCAGGTAACATCAGATCTGCTGAAAGATGGAGGACAGATTGTGTTAGAAAAACTAGCCACCCTGTTTACGAGGTGTCTCCTGGCGGGAAGAGTACCAGAGTCTTGGAAGAACGCTAACATCATCTTAATACATAAGAAAGGAGATGACAAGTACTTGAAGAATTACAGGCCGATCAGCTTGCTCTCTGTAGTATACAAGCTATTTACAAAGGTAATTGCTAACAGAGTAAAGAAAACATTAGAATTCAATCAACCAAAGGAACAAGCAGGATTTCGAACAGGCTACTCAACAATTGACCACATTCATACTATCAATCAGGTAATAGAGAAATGCTCAGAGTATAACCAACCACTATACATAGCCTTCATAGATTACGAGAAGGCGTTTGATTCAGTAGAAATATCAGCCGTCATGCAAACACTGCGGAATCAGGGTGTAGATGAAGTATATATAAACATTCTGGAAGAAATCTACAGGGGATCAACTGCTACCATAGTGCTTCATAGAGAAAGCAACAGAATACCAATCAAGAAGGGTGTAAGGCAGGGGGACACAATTTCCCCAATGCTGTTTACCGCGTGCTTACAGGAGGTTTTCAGAAGCCTAGAATGGGAACAGTTAGGGATAAGAGTCAATGGAGAATACCTTAGTAACCTGCGCTTCGCCGATGACATTGCATTGCTGAGTAACTCGGGGGACGAATTGCAACTCATGATTACGGAGTTAGACAAGGAGAGCAGAAAAGTGGGTCTTAAAATTAATCTGCAGAAAACGAAAGTAATGTACAACAACCTCGGCAAAGAGCAGCGCTTCGAGATAGGTAATAGTGCACTTGAAGTTGTAAAAGACTATGTCTACTTAGGGCAGGTAATAACCGCAGAGCCGAACCATGAGAGTGAAGTAACTAGAAGAATAAGAATGGGGTGGAGCACATTCGGCAAGCACTCTCAAATTATGACAGGTAGATTGCCACTATCCCTCAAGAGGAAGGTATATAACAGCTGTATCTTGCCTGTACTTAGCTACGGAGCAGAAACCTGGAGACTTACAAAGAGGGTTCAGCTTAAATTGAGGACGACGCAGCGAGCAATGGAAAGAAAAATGGTAGGTGTAACCTTAAGAGACAAGAAGAGAGCAGAGTGGATTAGGAAACAAACGGGGGTTAAGGATATCATAGCTGAAATCAAGAAGAAGAAATGGACATGGGCAGGGCATGTAGCGCGTAGACAGGATAACCGCTGGTCATTAAGGGTAACTGACTGGATTCCCAGAGAAGGGAAGCGGGTTAGGGGGAGACAGAAGGTTAGGTGGGCAGATGAGATTAAGAAGTTTGCGGGTATAAATTGGAAGCAGCAAGCACAGGACCGGGTTAACTGGCGGAACATGGGAGAGGCCTTTGTCCTGCAGTGGACGTAGTCAGGCTGATGATGATGATGATGATGATGACTCATCTCTGCATGATCATAATCACCATCATTCGCTTGTCTCTTTGTGCTCATTGCCACTCTGTGTCATCATTATCGTCATCGTCTGTGTACTGGCCCTGCCCGTTCGTTTTGGGAGGTGTTTCCTCAAATAAACGCTGACGCAACCAAGACTACCAAGACTTCATAATTGTCACATATATATATATATATATATATATATATATGTGACAATTGGTCAGCTGCCAGCTTGTAATACGTTCACGTGCTACGTGACTGCAAAATGGCTCATAAAGAGTGTGCCACGCTCGCCGCCATGGCTACAGCTGGCGCTGACTGACACTCCCACGCTTAAATTCACATATACACTCAATAAAGTGGCTGGGGGGATAGCCACCGTGGTAGCTCTGTGGTAAAGGATCGAACGCGTTATTAGAAGGTCACAAGTTCGGTTCCTGCTCACGGCAAGTTATCTTTTCACCCACTTTTCTTTCTTCCCATCTACATTACGATTGGGTCTAATAACTTCCGCTATATATTCCTTGCCATTATTGTCTATTAAATCTCATTAATAATGTGTCAAAACATGGAAAAACGAGCCCTCAAGTATACACTTCTTTCTTTTACTCATATAAAAGACATGACATAGCCAATAAAATGTCCACAGACTTTAGCCAAATTCATTTTGGAATTATCAAAGAGGCTTTCAAATTTTTTTAACCCATTGGTACGTCTCGACAGAAAACGTGAAACAACGCGAACAGCACGATAACAGGTTTGAGACGGACAACGTTTAATCCGTATCTCTGCTGTTGTCCAGCCATTCACGCTGTTTCACGCTATATACCCACGCACGGACGTGGCCAGGGGTTCGCACACCGGGCACGTGCCCCTCATCCCAAATTTTCTTTCGCCACAACATGCAGAGCAAAAATTACCATTTCAAGGGGTCCCCCCACCCCGAAACCTAGGAGGTCTCTCCCCCCCCCCCCCTACTCCAAAAAATAACATTCTGCCTACGCCCATGTACCCAGCGTATATCTAAAAACAGAGACACAGGGAGTTTTAGAATAGCGTTTGCAGGCGCTGCGGGCGTCGCCGGCATAGCGTGCGCCGTATGAGCTTTAGAATAGCGTTTGCCCTCCTGCAAACCGCAACGCACAATCGCAGCGACACCATTGCTTCGAAACCGGCGCTTGCGTGCCGCACACGTGGCCGCTATTTCGGATTTTCTGCGGGCCGGCCGCGAACGCGACCGGCGACTCGCGTTACGACGCATGCGCAGTGTCAGCGACCGCACCACAAGCGCTATCGGTGCGCTATTCTGAAAGTCCCTACTGTCACGAAAGTGTGAGAGTCAGTTAGCATTCAAGCGTGCGAGTGATAGATGGATAGATAGCGCGCGCAGAAGGAACTAATGTATGGTGAAGACAGACAGACAGACAGACAGACAGACAGACAGATAGATAGATAGATAGATAGATAGATAGATAGATAGATAGATAGATAGATAGATAGATAGATAGATAGATAGATAGATAGATAGATAGATAGATAGATAGATAGATAGATAGATAGATAGATAGATAGATAGATAGATAGATAGATAGATAGATAGATAGATAGATAGATAGATAGATAGATAGATAGATAGATGCAGAGCACACGCGAGTCCCGCGGTGTCCCGCTGAAGAGTTCCGCAAGACACATACGAAGGTACAACGAGAACATTAGTGACCGCTTCTGGACAGAAAGTGGCACGTTGATCGTCTCCGCGCACCGAGGGGCAGCCGCATCTGCTTCCACTACTTTTTTCTTTGTTGTTTCCCTCGGGTCCTCCTGCAGGATTCCTCGTCCATCAGATGTAGCATAGCCGCGGCTCCTCAGGCGGGCGTTCGGTGGAGACGCACGCGCGTACCTGCCTCGCGTCCTGCTTTGCCAGATATCTGGCCGCGCACTGCGAAGAGCTAGGCGAACCCGTAATGGTGTGCCCGGGTGCTGGCCCCGCAACACACAGTGAGGCCTCTGATGTGGTGTGCGCTCCCGGCAGCCGTATAGAGCCGCATAGAAGCACGGCGGCAGTGGCGCCCATGGGAATCTAAACCGGATTGAGTCTCGATCCACTGGTGGGATCGTGCCGTTCTCTCGGCCCCTGATGATGACGACGCCGATGCGCCAACGCGGCCGGCGCGAGGCCTTATAACCCCGACGGTTGAAGCAGACGCCGATGAAGCGGGGGGGAATCAAGAAAACAAAAGAAGTAAAACACATCGGTCGCCTCCCTCTTTCGAAAACTTCGTTGGCTCTTGCTGCTCCCTCCCGCAAAGTTCGTCTTCCTTCTTCGCAGGGCGAATGTCTCACGTTACACGTTGGGAATGGCAAGAAGGCGAGATGTTTTGATGCAGTCCTTGAAGGATGGCGCGATGGACCGATGGTTGAGGTAAGAACGCAGGAAGAAAGAAAAAAAGGGAAAGAAAGAAAGAAAGAAAGAAAGAAAGAAAGAAAGAAAGAAAGAAAGAAAGAAGAAAGAAAGAAAGAGAGAAAGAAAGAAAGCTTCTCTCACCCTTGTACAAGAGCGCCTTACGAAGGGGCGCAATGCTTAGCGTTGCTGCTACGTTCGAAGCCGAATGGTTCTAGATGGGAGGACGTCCCCCGGCAGTATACTTATATGTATACTACGTACGTGGCCCAACCGCCAGACTCGGTTCTCATGAGGAGCTACCGCTTCTATCTGCGCGTGCAGTAGGCATTGCCCTCGTGCCCGCTGTATGGCGTATAACGAGCGTGAAGGATTGCTGCTGCTATGTTCCGTGACTCGATCGCGCGTCGACACCGTCGAACAACCTACTTGACGATGATGATGATTTTCGCTATTCCTCGCTGTTACGCTGATGGCTGTGAAGACAAGTACGAACAAAAAGAAAGAAAAAAAGGGGGAGGGGGAATAGGAAACGACTAAAATGTCACCCTCTATATTGCGTCCACTGTCAGGTTCCTTAATATTGCAATATTAGCAATGCCATTCTTGGGGCGTGTTGGTAAACAGAACTCGACTACATATAGAGCACTATACCTCTGTATGAAATCGCATCTGATAGCCTGCATCGCTCCCTGCTCAGATATACTCCTTTTTCGATTTTCGGCTTTTCTTTCTATATATTTTTTTCAGCCCAAAATTACGTTTTGTTTGAAAAACCATTAGCCTTTTAGTTAAGATCCTACCACCCGGTTCTTGGCCGATACCCCTTTGTGGGTGTGCGCCAGAGTATCAAGGATCATCATCATCATCATCATCATCATCATTTCCAGGAAACGCCAACCTATATATCCGTGCACAGTGGCGCCACCAGTCTATCCACTATAGCCAAGCAGAAAAGCCCTCTCCCGGTCTAAAAGGTCAACCGATGGTGCACTCACCCACGTGTCACTATTGCGAGAGATAGCTTGGGCTTCAATTATCTCTTGGACGTCTTTATATTTCGCCAGAACAATGCGAAACTCACACAAAGGTGCGCAACCGCATTCCAAGCACAGACAGATTGCCGCAATTATTCTTGTTTTCAACATTTAACTTGTGTTTGCGAAGGCGATCGTCGAGGCATCTACCCGCGTTTGACCTATACATTTATTACCGCAGGTCAACGAAGCTCATAAACCACTCGTCGTACACAATTCACAAAAGGGTCGCGATAGTTCTTGGACCACCGGACAGCTGGCCTGCGGTGCGGGTCCGTCAAGCGGCTTAACCTGCCAAGTTTTTGCGGTGCTGAGAACACTACTTTGGTGTCCATTCCACTAGCTTTTTCGTTAGATTATGAGCCGCTTTGTGCAGATTCTACTTTCCGCCTGTTGGATGGCCGCTTCCCGGGGGCTGTTGTCCAAACGGCATCTTTAAAGCAGACCTGCGACAACCGACACCTGAGTGACCAGACAGACTCTGAGAAACCTGCTGCGTATAACAATTCGGACTGACTCGTAAAGACTTCTATAAATTTTATGGTGGCAGGATTTCCGTAATGCGTTTCCAAAACGCAGATTGGAAATGCTTCTTTTAACATAGCTTCTATACAGGGTGTCCCAGGTAACTTTAGTCAGAGAATATGCCGGCACACGCGATTACGACGCGACCAACTGCACTGGTGCTCACAGTTGCCTGAAGTTAGTCAGACTATTCTTTTGCGTTCTCAAATATTGTTTAATAAAATATGTTTAATTAACTAACTTTTCAAGAAACGAAGATAGATAAAAAAATTCAATGAGAAAGTTGTAGATCGGTTTGCAAAACGTCCAAATAGATAATTTTGAACTTTATATCTGTTGAGTAATGGCGTATTTCTGCTAATTACTAATGCCCGCGATATACGAAAAAAAATATACTACGTGGCAAACCCGCTCGTGCGCCAGTGCGCACATTGATTCCAGTGCTCCCTAACGTTCCGCGTACGAACGACCACAGCATTTGGCTCATTGTGCTGTCTCGGCAGGGCTGCAACGATGGTGGTGGCTTTACGATGAACACGTTTTGCTATCGGCCACAAAAACGATAACCACGGTGACTGCTTATCGCTGTCACGAACCGGTGCGAGAAAAGAGTGTCGTTCGTACGTGGAACGTTAGGGAGCACTAGAATCATCGTGCGTACTGAACGCGAAGCGGGTGTCACGTGGTATTTTTTGTATTTCGCGGGTATTTGTAATTAGCAGAAAAACACCAATACTTGACAGATATAAAGTTCAAAACTATCTGTTTGGACGTATTGCAACCCGACCTACAACTTTCTCATGGAAGTTATTTATCCATCTCCGTTTCTTTAAAAGTTAGTTAACTAAACAGATATAATTAAACATTATTTGAGAACACAAAAAAAGAGTCTGACTAACTCCAGGCAACGGTGAACAACATGCATTCGGTCGCGTCATAATTACGTGTTCCGTCATATTTTTAAACTGTGGTTAAAGTTACTTTGGACAACCTGTATAGTGAGCAGATTGTTATGGCAACAGGGGATTATTAACTGTGGCTCTATGTTCCCAACACGTGTGCTGTTACATGAATTCAAGTTCAATGTTTAAAAACCACAGCACGTTGTCGGATGGCTCTTGCACTGCTATGATGAGTAAGCTAAATAGTATGCAGAAAAAACAATTTCGAGTTGATATTCATACGTGTGCTTCCCGCTCGAACAGGACCAGGTAATCGTGCACGTATCTTATACAACGTTGACCACTCTGTGCTCCGACAAGACATGAGCCAGATTTCTGTTATGGCGGGCCAGGAAAATATAACTTAGTGGCGGCGCCAAACAGCAGCCGATACAGACGCCCTGCGTATGAAGGAAAGTTTTACCATTCCACATGCCAAATGTCGAGCGGAGATACCAGCGAAGCAAACAAACAAACAAAAAACCCATTGAACAGATATCCCGGCTGTGTTCTGAAACGCAACCGTGCCAAAGTCGTCGGTACGTTCTTCTACGCATACGATTAGTACATTTTGAGGCGAGGAATAATATAAGTCCTTTATGATGATTGATATGTGGGGTTTAACGCCCCGAAACCGCCATATGATTATGAGAGACTCCGTAGTGGTAGGGCTCCGGAAATTTCGACTACCTGGCGTTCTTTAACAAGCACCCAAATCTTAGCACACGGGCCTACAACGTTTCCGCCTCCAACGGAAATGCAGCCGCCGCAGCCGGGATTCGATCCCGCGACCTGCGGGTCAGCAGCCGAGTACCTTAGCCACTAGATCACCGCGGCGGGGCGAGTCCTTCATGTCAAAGGAGAGTGACGTTAGTGCTCAATATGTCGTCGATATCACAATATCTATTGTTGGGTTCTTACGTGCCCCAAAACCACGATATGATCGTTAGTGACGCCGTAGTGGGGGGAGACTCCGGAAACTTCGACCACTTGGTTCTCTAACATGCGCCTAAATCTGTGTGCACGGGCTTCGATTATTTTCGCCGGCACGGTAAACGTTGCCGCCGCGGTCAGTATTCCACTCGTGACCTTCGGTTTCGCAGCCGAATATAATAACCATTCCACTATTATGAGGAATTGTGGATATTACAGAATTAGTGATTATGTATACAGATCAATACAATAGATTGAGAAGAGAAGAAAGACAGTTGTCACTTTCGAGTCGTCTATGGGCGAAATGAATGGGGAAGTGCGTGACCTAAAGTGTACTGTCGATTAAATCCATGTCAGACTTAAACAACAACAACAACAACAACAACTACTACTACTACTACTACTACTACTACTACTACTACTACTACTACTACTACTACTACTACAACGACGACGACGACGATGACGACAACGACAACAACAACCACAACACTGTCAGGTCTTACGTGCCGCTACCTCATTGCATGAGCGAAAGGAGAATGATAGTGGAGGTTGATTTTTTCTTTGTTAGACAGAATAATGATGAGATTAAATCCATGTCGGACCTAAACAACAACAACAACAACAACAAAAACAACAACAACAACAACAACAACACTGTCAGGTCTTACGTGCCGCTACCTCATTACATGAGCGAAAGGAGAATGATATTTGAGGTTGATTTTTTTTCTTTGATAGACACAACAATGATGAGGACACACAGAAAATGACGCCAAGGAAAGTATAGGGGATGCTGTTAGTATACGGTAACTGTGACGTACTATCGGCGTCAAATGAAAACCCCGAACAGCGCTAGGCCTTCGCGGTGGTATAGTGCGTGGCATCCACCTATCGCTATGGTGAGGCACAGCAAATATGCGCGCAGCACACATGCGTGCCTGACCACGGAGCGCGCGCCCGAACAGGATGCTGCTCGCGCCCGTGTATCGTGATAACTGGACGGCGGCGCACACTTCGCCACCGCCAAGGCTTGCCGGCGTTTCATTCGACGCCGATCGCTATACACGCGGAGAAAGAAAAGCCGACGGAAAAGCTGTCGACGGCGGTGAGCGAGCCTGTATCACTCTGCTTTATGGTCTAGTTCTTATTACCTCAACGCATAAGGCACGCCGCAGCAGGTAAGTCTGGATTGAGTTTTGGATCAGCTGGGATTCTTTTAAGGAGCACCCTAATGCAAGAATACCCGGGGAATAAAGCTTCGATTCGGGTGTGAAATCGTCCTACTTAGTGCACTGTGCTGCACATTACCCACATTTATTTCTTTATTTACTTAACAGTACCTTACAGGTACATACAGACATTGTGTAAGGGGGGTAATATAAGAAAAAACATTTTGAAACGTGTGTGTTGTACAAAGAGATTCAAAATATATGAGAACAGCATGAAAAATGTGATTGTTACACGACAAGAAAAGACACGTCGCCGCTCAAATGTGTAGCGCATATGTACCTCTTTTCTTGCCGTTTGTTTACTAGTACCACAAAGGTGAGAGTTCGGCATGTCGCCTATGTTGAAATGCGGCCACCGCGGCCTCATTGGGGATCCGGTCGAAGCAGTCCAAGGGTAGGGCCCTTGAAGCAGTCCAAGGGCCCCGCTCTTGGACTGCTTCGACCGGATCCCCAATTTCCTATCTCCTTATTTTTCCGTCGCTTGCCTCTCTATTTCTTCATCTATTTCCTTCTATTCTTTTTATCCCTCCTTCCCCCCTCCCCTATAAGGCACTGCGGCGTGTCGCTTATATGCAGACAGAAATTAGGTGCCTTCTTCCTTTTTCTTACGAACCACTACCACCACCACCTCGCAATTGAACTCGAACGTCACCCTGGTTTCTATAGCGACGCTATACGACATAGCACTGCGGGTGATCCCATGATACCCTCGTTTTACCTTAACCTTATAGAGCTCTCGTGTCGAAATTTCGCAAGGTCTGCTTTCGCCGAGCCCGCTTTGATAAAGACTGCCAATTACACGAGACACACATCAAGCTATACCATGACACGCGGCGAACGGGTATATACGTACCACAACGCTTCGTAACGTACAGCCATCAGCAGGCTTAACCCGAACGGTCCGCAGCGTTTGAGTGATGCCAACCGCGATGTGGCTGGGCGCTAATAACATACGGGGTTTAACGTCCCAAAAACACGCTGTTGCCGAAAAAAATACCGCGATGTGTTTGAATACGTGTACGTCGGCATGCACGGGTAACATCCTCGCGGCAACGGAACCCAAATTTTGCGTTCTTCACCGCAATAAAAGCGAGTTGTGTGTCAGCGCTACGTGGGCTTACTGTCCCGGCCTTTCGCACTGTTTGCAACGCTGCAGCGTCTATTAAAGCGTTTCATGCCACGCTGTGGAGCGTTCATGTTAGGCGTGCTGACGGCTGTGCGCGACGGGCGTGCCATGTTATCCATGCCATAACATGTCAGCCATGTTGGTCATACACTCCAATTTTTTTTGTTGTATTCGGAATTATGGCTTCCTACACACGTGCATTAGCAGTCAGCGCTTCCGCTTCTACGCGCCACCAGCATACGCTACACTATACGCCTGACGAGAGCTATCATGCCCGCAAAAGGGCACGACCGGGATGCGCGAGACAGAACCGTCAATTAGCTGACGAATAGCCCGAGAGAGGGGGACACAGCCGAACGGGCTCGACGATCGCCGTAGACTATACGCCGTAGACCCGGTCGCACGAAGAAGGACGTCTGCGCGGATCCCGGCAATGGTCTTTTGCGGAAAGCACGGCCGAATCAGCGAAGAACCTAGCAGCGCCAGCTGTCTCTTTCATTTCCTCCTCTTTTTATTTGCTTCTTCTTCTTCTTCACCGCGAATCGTTGTTCTCTCATACGTCCGCGTCTCCTCTACCACGTACAAGAAGCCGAGGAAGAATCCTCTCTGTTTTTCGCCTCCCATCCCGCTCCCACGTGCAGGGTAGCAAACCGGCTGCCTATAGACTGGTTAACCTCCCCTGCCGTTCTTTTCCTGCTATTTTTCCTTCCTTCCGAGGAAGAATGAGAAAAAAAAAAGAAATAAGCCGCGGAGACTTAAGAAACGAGCAGTCGGCGGCGGGCATCGCAGACAAGATCGTTTAGGGCGCCGTGCACTCACGGGGACGAGCAATAAGCGTTTTTCAAGTGCACGCCGAACGCTGCTGCTGCAGCGGCCACCGCGGAGGGCGAAAGAGGGAATCGGAGACGGCCACCGGAATCCACACCGATCGCTTTCCCATCACGGGGTCATCATGTTTCCCAACCAGTTCCGCATATATCCGCTCTCTCGCCCTCAATCCGAGACGGCAGCGTTCGGTCCTCGTCGATACATACCTTTCCCTCCGGACGTTTGTACCGCGTTTGCCGCTCTACAGCCTCCCCACGGGTTGCTGGCGAATTCAACAAACCCTTGACACAGTTTGGAATAGCGGGCCCCGCCGCGGTGGTCTAGTGGCTAAGGTACTCGGCTGCTGACCCGCAGGTCGCGGGCTCGAATCCCGGCTGCGGCGGCTGCATTTCCGATGGAGGCGGAAATGTTGTAGGCCCGTCTGCTCAGATTTGGGTGCACGTTAAAGAACCCCAGGTGGTCGAAATTTCCGGAGCCCTCCACTACGGCGTCTCTCATAATCATATGGTGGTTTTGGCACGTTAAACCACACATATCAATCATCAGTTTGGAATAGCGCGAAGTAAACACGGACACGAATTCGCGCAAGACGCAGCGCTGGTCTTAATTGTTGTCTGTGTTTATTTCGCGCCATGGATAGGAAACAATTGGCTCGCATTCATAGCCTTTTAAGTACAACGTTTCGTTCAAGCCTGTGGCCCGTAAGAATGTCAGTAGCGCTTTTGTAGAGTCTACCGCACTGGAGGTGTTCTGCCATGGGCCTAGAATAATTCTTACGGGCCACAGGCTTGAACGAAAGTGCAGTGAGTGTGAGTGACTTTATGTGTTATGTGACTGTTATGCGTGTGTGTAACTGAATGTGTTGTGTGTTTATCATTGTATATATCATTGTCACCACCCGGCAACAGGAGTCAGATGAAAAACCGGGCAAACCTCTCCAGCTCCCCATTAAAATAATTATCTCTCTCTCTCTTTTAAGTCCCATTGACACGTTCACTCCATTTCTCGAGAGCGTTCTCTCCTTTAGAAGCGGATAATATTGTTGCTAGAGAAAACGACAGTCAACTCGAGGCGAACGGCTGTTTACTTTCACAGCATCAGCAGTCACGGTAGCCACCAACTTCGATATGCACAAACACATACACAAATACGCGAACATACACGCACAAAAATAGGTAATGTATCGATACTGCGGTTCCGAATAACAGTGAAAGCTTGGCCAAAACTGTACGTGTCTATCGAACAGCGCAAAAAAAAAAAAAAACTGCACGAAATATCGTACTGAAGACATATCGTACCCATACATTAGCTCGAAGATGGAGTGGAACGAAAAGATACATAGTTCCTTCTCTCTTTTTTGAAGAGGAGGAGGAAGAGGAAACACAAAAATCAAATTCAAATAGTATAGCAGATGTCGAAGCACACTTTAATTAAAGAAAACGCGTTACAGTCAACATTAATTTGCCAATAGCAAGATAAAAAATACCTATGTCAAAAACTAAATTTCCGAACACTTGAGGCACCTGTAAGGCGAATGCCTCTGCCTCTTGAAATGAAACGAGCGACCATGAGCGCTGGCAAGTCCACACGACGCAGCAAGTCATCGTGTAATGGCATCACCATATTACGACATCATGACGTCACCGGTCGTTAAGAAGCTTGTGACGTCACCGTAACGTCGGGTCAATTGCTGATAATGATGACGTCATCGCATGACATTGTCGCTAGGTCTCATGTGGGCCTGGAAGCTTTGCGCATCTCACGCGGTGTACCGCTGCCTCCGGGATCAGCCCGCACTTGACCCAGCGACGACGTCGTGCGATGACGTAGTTATGTGACGTCAGGCTGTGTGATGGTGACATCACGTAACCCGGTGTCACATTCTGACGTCATCGGATGACATCGTCGCTAGGTGAAGCGTTGGACGATCCCGGAGGCCACGGAACACCGCGTGAGATGCACAAAGCTTCGGGTGCCTCCGATCACGGAAGCAGTGCAATACCGAAACCACGGCCGTATATAACTAGGAGGGTGTTAAGGGGGGTTCTGACACCCCCGAAATATTTGCCTGCTTTAACTTTTCTGGTGGTACTAAAACATTTACACGCCTTCACATAATCCACCAGTTGCCAAAGCTAGCCGTTCTTCACGAAAACACGACCCGAAAAAAAAAAGTTCCTGAGTACGACCGTGACCGAAACCACGTTGTGTGCCGAAAGATTTCTAGGGGGGGGGGGATGAATACAATCGACTGAGAATAAAAGGTTAAAAGATCGATTTCAGCTTTTCAGACCTATTTCAGAAGACGAATTTGTATGGGTTCGTGCGACATTTTAACCCCTCTCTGATGCTGCTTGTATGCGAGCAAACACGGGCACCGGCGCGAGCGCAAACACGCAAACGCGCCGCGTCGCTACCGAACAAACAGCACACGTCGAAGCAAGGCAGGCGAGGAGAGACCCACTGTCGCCGGCGGCAGTGCTCACCGCCAGGAGCAGTCCGAGCGGTTGTTGACTGCCGTTAACATGCTCCGCGGCGGTGGCGCCGTAGAAGAAGCAAGCAAGGATACATAAGCGAACGGAGGTGAGCCGCGTAAAAAATCCACTTTCCGCGATTTTCGAAAGGAGAGGGAACCTCTTGCCGCCGCCGCCCGCTAATGCCGCTCGCAAAAGAAACACGCGGTCTTTCTTTGCGCCGATGCCGCCGCCGTGGGGTAAGCAAGCGCGGACGGAACTGCACCGCCCCCTTCAGCCTTTAGGTATTCCCCCCCCCCCCCGTTCCGTAACCGGCTGTGTGGGGTCGGAGTGAGGAATCCCATATTCGGGATATAGTGCGGGATGTCAATGTATAACGAATACGACGCTAGAGATGATCTGGGAATAATAATAATAATAATAATAATAATAATAATAATAATAATAATAATAATAATAATAATAATAATAATAATAATAATAATAATTGAAGTCCACTAGGTATATGAGTCAGGCTGTAAGGTGGACGGGTTAAAAGTGCCAAATTATGATGGAATGGATTTTTGACGTGACTAGAGATCTAGTTTCGAGTCCTTCACCGATTTTAATATGGCAGTTCCGGCCCAATAATGCAAGACTTTCAGTAGACTCCCGCTGTGATGTGTTTTTATTCTTCCTTCTATCGTAATAATCATTGTCATCCTTATTCAGTCGTCAATCCGGCCCCTTATCCATCCATCCATCCATCCATCCATCCATCCATCCATCCATCCATCCATCCATCAATCAATCAATCAATCAATCAATCAATCAGAACACCTCTCCTATTTTTGTCACTGCCTTTCCGAAGGACGCTTCATGTGTTTTACCTCAAATGGGGGCTTCCACATGTAATCTCGTTTGACAATTGCAACCTCGTGACATTCGTGAAGAAAATAGGCCCAACAACTACTACGATTTTGTACAGTATTGCCAATAGGCCAACCTTCCTCTCTTTGCCACCCCTCCTCCTCTGGTTTGCCATGCGGCCTCCGCTGTGTGGGCTTAGTGCAAAGTGGTCCGTCGACTAAAAAAAAGGTAGTCATGGGCACGTTACCAATAAAAAGAACGTTTTACAGTTGCAGTTACCCAAACCAAAACAGTAACCCTGTTGCGGTTGCAGTAACTGAGCTTCCAAAAGTAACTTGTCAAAGTTAGTTACCATGAAAAAACAGCATTATTACTTTTTTTCTGTTACAGTACAAAGGCATGCATTACACGCCAAATGATATAATTAGTTTAATGAAAAGGTACGAAAAGGTATGAGAAGTGCGTGATGAGTGGACCATTGACGTTCCATTGACGTTCCATTGACCATTGACGTTCCATTGTCCATTGACGAAGTCCATGGACCATTGACGTTCATTCCATATGTTCTTCATGGTGTACCAGGCTTGCTCGAGGTAGCCTGAGTCTGCTAAGCATACAAACCATTGTGACACGTGTTCAAAAAAATCCAAATGCCACACACCTGCGCCCGACTAGTGCATGATCATTTCCAAGTACGAAGCGAAGCCTGACGATAGTTATAGCGCGTGAACAGGACGACGACACAGAGACAAGAAGGACACGAAGGACACCAGAGCTGGTACCTTTCGTGTCCTTCTTGTCTCTGTGTCGTCGTTCTGTTCTCGCGCTATAACTATCGTCAACTCATACCAACTAGCTTAAACTGCCACACTACGAAGTGGGGATTGCGAAGCGACATAATTACATCGGTGAAACAGGCAGCCAAGGATCAGGAAAGGACCATAAAAGGAAAGGTTATTAATATAAGGTGCATGCAACGCATTCTCAGACGGCAGGAGCGTAGCCAGAATTTTTTTCGGGCAGGGGTAGGGGCAGGGTCAACCATACTTTATGAATATTCGTGAGTGCGTTTGCATGTGTACTGGTTGCATAATAGTACTGGTTAGGATATAGCTTTGACTTGAACAATGCGACAACGCTGCCTCATGGAACGAATCGACAGATGAAGGTGTGGATGACTTCTGGAAACGTTTGCAACGCCTTGTGTGTCTGATGGACTGATCGACGTCCGCTCACTTCTTTCCCTTTTAGTGGTCACTGTACACTGAAGATGCCATCTGCCTAAGAGGTGAAACTTTTGTCAGCTTGCAAATAATTGTTGTGTTGAGTCGAAGTAGACCCATGAGAATCAGTTATACGGAAGTTTTAAAAGATTGCTCCGCCAGTTGACAGGCCTTTTACCTTTCAGCCACTTCGCGTTGCTGTTTCTTAGCCACCTATTGAACACAATTAGCCAGGAGACTCGGACGAAAGATTGCACCTCCGGCACACCAAGAACAGACTTAAAAGCCTTCCCCTCAGAAAAAAATAAAGGGAAGAGAGGGCATGAGCTAATAAGCTGTTCAGTTACAGCATGATTGTCATACAGCATGCAGCTTGCAAGCAAACCCCGAATATTCCTCTTAGTCACGCATTGTAAGCTGCTAGGGAAGCCCTATTGAAGAAAGCAAAAAAGTGGAGAGTACATGGTAAAGAAAAAAGTCTCAATAAGTGAACAGCATTTAACATAGGCGTTTAACAGAGTGTTGTAGTTGGATGCTTTTTTTTTTCAAAAAGCAAAAGTAAATTCAGCGGCATTTTCCGTTATTGTTACTCTGTAAAAACGTGTCACAGTTACAAGTTCTTCTTACTTAAAAGTAACAGGTAACTACTCACTAGTAATGTGTTACTAGTAACTAGTTACTGCCCAAGACTGCTGAAAAGGTTGCCGACTACTGCTCTAGAAGATCCCGACCGGAAATACAGCATGCCTAAATGTCACGGACGGCTATTTTCGGCGACACCGCGTCACGGCAATTAACGGGCGCCGTACTCCCCGACTGACCGTGAGAAACGGCGGCACATGAAAGGGAACCGATAAGTGCAAAATGGGGTGCTCTCCTTAGAACGTCGCCGCCGACGGTTAATCCTTTTGTAACTGTGGCGGCGTCTGCAAGGTCGTAGAAGGCCGCGGTATACCCCGAAAAAGGATTAGACTACAAGACGCGCCGACTGAGAGCTAAGTGGTTGACCGTTCCCACGGGGAAAAGCGTGGGAAACGCTCTGGTGGCCAAGCCGTATGACAACAACCCGACAGGTTGTCACTCTCGTTAGTTGCGGGCCCTCTCCCAATTAAAAAGGGGTGGGGTCGAAATATTTTGGGGCGGAGTTTCCCATCAATTAAACGCGCATGATTGGACCCAGGTAGAGGTCTCTTGTCCCCAAGGAAGAGAGCGAGGAGACACGAGGGGGATTTAAGCGCAGGTATTTGCCCTGCTAGGCAGACTAGTCGCTGACCAAGATGGTGTAGAAACAGATCAACAAGCATCTCTTCTAGAAGTTTTTAGTGTGGCTCTGTACCGGCTGGCCACCTAAACTTAGCCGTTCGTCTAGTTGTGACGCGATATTAACGTCTGCAACGTAGACATCGGGACTTCGCCTCGAGTTAGCTCAACCTGCTCGAAGTCACCTGCAAGCACTAGCCTCCCGGAGCCACCAGCGTTGCAACACCGCCGACATCGCAGTCGTGCCAGAACTCTCTTCGACTTCTCGCATCCGATCGTCGGGGACACAACGCTGCCGGTCATCACACGTATGCCTTCACCTGTTTATATCTTCGAACTTTCTCCTCCGTAGTTTCATTCTTGTTAGTTGTGTAGTTTGTAATAGTTCTCTCTCGTAAGCTGATTTATTGTTTCTGTTATATATCTCTGTAGATGTATCAAGTGCCGATGTATTTTGTTAGTTGTATTGAAGTGTTATATTAGATCCCGTGTGCTGCACTATCACTAGAGTAAAGTTTGTTTTGTTTTCTCACGTCTCTGATCTCTTCACTGTCTCTGCTTGCGTACGGAACGAACCAACCTGCTGTCATTCCCGTCGCCGACTTCGCGCTGGCGACGCTAGAGTGGCAGCTTGTAACACTAAATTAGATGTAAGAACTATATAGCTTTTTGAGTATGATTGATTGATTGATTGATTGATTGATTGATCTGCGTGGTTTAACGTGCCGAAACCATCAGATGATTATGAGAGACGCCGTAGTGAATGGCTCCGGACATTTCGACCACTTGTGGTTCTTTAACGGGCATCCATATCTGAGCAGACGGGCCTATACAGCATTTTCTCCTCCATCGAAAATGGAGCCGCCGCAGCTGCGACTCGATCCCGCGACCTGCGGGTCAGCGGCCACTGGACCACCGCCACTAGACCACCACGGCGGGGCTTTGTTGAGTATGATCGAACTATATTAACCAGACAGGTTCACACAAGAAAAACTTACACGTGACGAAAAATCAAACACTCATAGGGTCCGTCTTTTCCTTCCCAGTCGATGCACTGATCCGACCCGTACTGGCCAAGAGCTTTCTGCGACTAAGGAGGTTTTGCACGTATCGAAGCTATGGCAAAGCTACCGACACCTCACCTGGTTTTACACAAATTCCGGGATTGGCCCAGTTTGAATAAGCAACGACGTCATCAAGTGACGCCACGTTGTGACGTCATAGCGGCATCGTAATTATGTCACAAGCCTTGGCAATCTGTGACGTCTTCGTGTAATGACGACGTTGTTGCAGTATTTATTCGTATCACCGCCGACGGTCTATTTCCACGCTTCGTGTGGCATCCAAGGCTTTCTGGTATTCCGCTCTGGATACGATACGGCAGCGGCCACAGCTCAAGAACACCGGGGCCTGCAGCTGCGGCAGGGCACCTGAGCGAAAGCCATCATCGAATGTCCGCGCGACGACTAGGCTTGGAAAGAAGGACTGCGCGCGGTCCAAACGAGGAGAGAGAGCGGGGGGAAGGGGAACCATTTGTGCTGCGTCATTTTACGCCCCTCTTGAAGCTGACGATCGGCCCTTGCGGTCGTTTACGCGCCCTCCCACCGCCGCGACCCGGCACTTAGCTACGCACAACGAGCGCCGACCGAGGAAGAAGAGGAGCGTAGCACATACACGCTAGCGGTGCTACGAAACGCTGCGCGGTTGATACGCGGTGGGCAGGACGCCCCTTCTTCACCGCTGATGGGGACGTCGTCGTTGCAGACAACGGGGTGCCCCGCGACCGAGCCCGGACCCATACGTGGGTGCTTTGCTTTTCGGGAGCTCACCCCATCGTGGCTGCAGTATAGTTGCGGCCGACGTAGATGGTGCATCCAGGGGCCTTCCTTTGGGCCCCTCCCACCCCTCATTGCCGTCGCTGCATTTCGTATTCGGGCGTACAACGGAACGAGAGATTTGTCTTTTTTTTTCTTCCAATTTTTTTATTTATTACCCTTATTTCTTTTCTCTTGTCCTCTTATTCGTTTGCTTCTGAAGTCTCTCCCTTTCTCGTTTTTTTTTTCTTTTCCACACGAGTTCCTTGATTCTGCGTTGGCACTCTATTTGCCCAAGATCACGTCTCGCCTTCTCAGCGCTGTCCTGGCCACTTCTTGCTTTTTCAGACCAGCGACTCATGAAGTCTCTTTCTTTCTTTATTTATTTATTTCGCCCTCTGGTCTCTGTGATTCTCCGACACACTCATGCGCCCAAGATGTAGCTTCTTTTTATGCTTTATTTGTTGTGATTTTTCTGCAACCCTACTCAATGCTCTTCGGGGCTTGTAGGGTACAACAATAAATAAATAAATAAATAAATAAATAAATAAATAAATAAATAAATAAATAAATACAGCGACGCCTTACCTCCTCGGCCCTGTCCCGACTGCCCCTGGCTTTGTCAAACCACGGGAGCACTTCAGCGCACGTGTGTCTCTGCCTCCTGTCGTATCCCCTTCTCTCTCTCTCTCTCTCTCTCTCTCTCTCTCTCTCTCTCTCTCTCTCTCTCTTCATTCCTCCCTCAGCCGCTCTGTGTGTCGCGCAAGTGCGTACGACGGTTTGCTTTTGCGGGTGCGCTGGCATCGCGCCGCAGCTACTGCCCGGAAACCCACACGCAAGCGCACGTCATCCCAAAGAGCCACTGTGCGCGGCCCTAATGATTTCGCGGCCACTCGACTGGACGTGGGAAAAATAAAGCGGTATACGTGTTATTCGGCGCCAGGTGCCCCCCCCCCCCCCTCTCCTCCGCTGCATATCTGCGCCGCATCATAGCGAGAGAGAGAGAAAAAAAGGAAAACGTCGTTTAAGGCACATGCGCGGTGCTTCGGTGGGTGTGTAACTGGGAATATACGTGCGTGCGTGCGTGCGTACTTATACAGATGTGCATATGTGCTTCAGAGCACTAGCGTGCCCTTGGAGATGGTGGAACCTGGTCGGATTTATGCATGAGCACAATAACGAATGCACAGCCTAATGCACACGGATGCGAAAACGACCTTTATCTTTAGACAGTGGCTTAGGCTCCTTAGCCTGCCTCACGCAACAGAGAGGCGGGATGTAATTTCCGTTCACTTATTTACGTGGTATCGGTCAACTCGACAAACAGTTTTCGAGTCACGGCCACATGACACGTTTCAAGCAAGGGTTAGGTACAACAAACCTCCTCACTATGAACATCGACATTTAAAACCATCAAACTTTTCCTAAATCTTGAACAATAACCAACCGGCCCAAAGCACCATCCTCCTACACTACTTCCGCAACTCACCACCACGTCCACTGCGTTCAGGCCATTCCGAGCGACCGACCGACCGACCGAACGAACGAACGAACGAACGAACAAACAAACAAACAAACAAGCAAAGCAAACAAACAAAGAAACAAACAAAGAAACAAACAAACAAACACATTAGAATAATATTCACGGCCTTTAAGTTTATGAAAGAGTGGAAAGTGTCACATTTCGCTGTATGTTAACATCGTCTTTCCTAGAAACTACAATATAGAAATAGCATTACCCCATAGAAATACATTCCAAAAGTGGTTCTGTTGGTTTCTGGGAAAACTGTTTATCGCGAGAAAATTCTCCTGGATACTTTTCTGTCACACTATGAATAAAAAAAAAAGGGGGGGGGGGGGGGAGCGGAGGGAAAGAGCCTTTCATAGGAGTACGCCTACAGAGCCACTGTAGTACGGCTTTCACTATTTAAAGCTCCCGCCATAAACATAAAAAAAGGGGCAAAAGGAAGGTTCACACAAGTGCGTTGAGCCGTAGCGCCATCTACCTAGTATGAATCGCACTTTGCCCAAAACAACGAAAGCGAAACCAAAACATCTCGTTCTAGGTAGCGCCTTGAACCAAAGAAGAATCGAATAGACCAAAACAGCTTGAGCCGTGACACAGAATCTGAAAATTTGAAAGCAACTGTAAGTTTAACAAATTGAGCGCGTGCTCATTGATAACTTCACTGCATGCACGACACCTGCGAACGTGTCTCGCCTCTGAAGTTTTGCTGAGGTCTCCGAGGCTACCTTATTGTTAGCTTTTTCGTCAAGAGAGGGCAGCAGCTTGTCTAAGCTGTGATTTTTTTTTGCTTCAATAATTTTTATTTTGTCTATCTACCTCTCGTTATTAACACGCTTTAACGCAGTAGCAAATATAGAATGCATGCGGTCCGCGTCGCAGTATTATGCGGCCCTCAGCACGACGTCAGGCCCATTTGAAGCCCCCTCCGACAAGAAAATAACGCCTGCTAAGAGCAAAAAAAAACAGAAAATAAAATAAAACAAAAATTTTTATTAGAGAAAAACTGGGAAAGACAGCACTCTTTTAAGCATGGACCAACTCGCCCAAACTGACCCTTGCAAGCAGATTACACCTGCAGTGCTGCCACCTACCCTCCTTGCAGTAAAGCTGCATCAAGCCTCCGAGAAGTGCGAAAAAGAAAACCACCACTTGCTTCTTGGAATGATGGCGTTGCAAACTCTTCATAGATGGCAGCACCATTTTGTCTCTGCCGTGATAGTTGTTTTGCAAAGGGCAGTCACTGCGGATTTATCGATTCGTCCTTGACAAAATGAGGACTCTCTCGTGACATTACCCAGAATGGTCGCTGGTCGATCTGTCTCATCTTTTGTTTATTGTTTTGGTTGGGGGAATGTTCATTTGCGCCGAGCGGGGATACTTTTTTTGTGAATGCACCGAGCTGTCGTTTTCAGTCACGGCCGCCGCGCCGCTGAATAAATGAAGCTAGAATTATTTTTCTGAATGAACCAGCGAACGAACAAATGAATGAATGAATGAACCTCTTCAACAACTTAGGAGTGCGAGAAGAACAGTAGATTTCTAGCTAGAAGTCGTTTTTTAACCATTTATTTAATTAGTTCTGGCTGCTTAACCGAAGGCCGAGCACTTTATAAACGTACGTATACGTTGGACAAGATCTCATAACGATGAATTCGTCATTATATAATGAATAAATAACAGGAATCGTCAAATCTGCTATCCTCCATCGATCTTGCTTCTGGATAATTCATAGCAAAGCTTTACCGGTTGTTTTGAACTGGCTAACCTCCCTGTCTTTCCCCTACTCATGTTTTATTTTCTTTTGCTTTATTCTTGGGTCGTTTAGGTTAGAGTATTGCGTTGTATCAAAGCGGCATTTTTTTTTTTTTTTCAAGCCTGATCGCGTGATGAACGTCAACGTGCATATGACATACGGATGCAAAATATTTGGACGAGTCGGCGATGCCTGCGGAATTTCGAACGAGAATGAAAGGAAGCGGACAGCTGTGTTTCTCCTCTTCGATTGACACGTGTTTAAACATCCGAAGCTGCTCTCGAGAACATGACTGCTCAATATAGGACTCTTTGAAGTTACGAGTGCCCTTCAAAGCGTCCTACGAAAGGGACAAAGCCGGAAAGCAGAACAAAAACAACCTGGCATCTGTGTTGCACGGCCTATAGGTGCATACGCCTGTTGTTTTTTGGTTTTTTTTTCAATTTTTTTTCTTTGCCCACGACGGTCGGCATGCGTTGCTTTTGTTGCGGACATAGCGAGAGGCGTTTCTTACGCCGAACGTACTACGTGTCGACTATATATCGCAAGCATTTTTTTTTTCATTGCCGTGTCCTTTCGAGGCGACTACATCATAACTTTCAGTGTTTCCCTATCATTTCATCTTAATACAATGGTTTCCTTGCAAGCTATAGCTTGCGATTCTATACTATAGTATAGGCAATGCTAAATGCTGTACTGTAGTATAGCATTTATAGCGCTGCGCATCACTCTTCAATCAATTGTCTTGCTCTTTTTTAATATACCTTTACAATCATAACCAATCGTACATGTCTTTCAAAAGTATTTGTTAAGTATAGTGCATGTATTGCATACTCCAACTTCATAATAATATATAATAATATCTGCAGGTCTACGTCCCAAAACCACGATACAATTATAAGAAACGATGTAGTGCAAACTCCGGAAATTTTAACGCTATAGATCGTTAAGAAGCTCGTTTCGCAGAAATTCTTGCGTCGGCGTCGGTATCGACGTCGTTGGTTGTGAGCAAAAAAAATAATCATCTTAGAGTGACCGAAAAATCGAGGAAAAAGCAAAATAAAATAAATGCTAAAAATTACAGGTGTGAGTGGGAATTGAACCCACGTCGCTTGCGTGGCAAGCGAGTGTTCTATCATATATATATATATATATATATATATATATATATATATATATATATATATATATATATATATATATATATATATATATATATATATATATATATATATATATATACAGGAGACGTTTTTTTATATTGCGTTACCGTCGCATGTTCACATCACTCCGACGAAGGCCGGTCCCGCGGCCGAAACGTCAGTCCTTTACAAAACAATTTTTCCTACGTGCTTAATTTTTTTAACTATATATATATATATATATATATATATATATATATATATATATATATATATATATATATATATATATATATATATATATATATATTGTCACGGTACAGCGTGAACCAAAGGCAGATAAACGTTGACACAGGGACTCTCAGCAGCCAGACAGCAAGATCGCCTTCTTTATCTTCAATCAGCCAGAGCTCCACTACCTGGTGTCCGCCAAATCCCCTTATCGTCGTTTTGGTCCACCAGTACACACGCGTCATTTGCCCCCCCCCCCCCCCCCCCCCCTCTTAATGAGCATCGCCCCGATGCTAAACCAGTAGTGCAGTTTTTTTTCTGTTCTTTAAGAAGTGTCTTGCGCAGTCACTACCTTTCATAAGGCTTCATGCGCACAATGTGAACTAGTTCTGGACGGTGCTGGCGAAGCCTCGTACTATGTGAACTGTCGGGGACGACCTCGTAGGTAACATCACTCAGTCGTCGCAGTACTAGATATGGCCCAAAGTATCTCCTTAGGAGCTTTTCAGAGAGTCCTCGTTTCCGTATGGGCGTCCAAACCCATACTCTGTCGCCGGTCTGGTAAACGACTGTTCTGCGGCGAGAATTGTAGCGGCTCGCGTCGTACTCTTGTTGTTGCTGGATTCGCAGGCGTGCTAGTTGTCTTGCTTCTTCCGCTCGTTCTGTAAACATCTTGGCGTCCGGTTCGATGTCGTCGCATTCGTGCGCTAGCATCGCATCTAACATGGTTCGTACTTCCCTTCCGTGAATTAGGCTGAACGGGGTCATCTGGGTTGTTTCTTGCTTGGCAGTGTTGTATGCAAACGTGATATATGGCAAGATTTCGTCCCAATTTTTGTGCTCGACGTCTACGTACATAGAAAGCATGTCTTCAATTGTTTTGTTCAGACGCTCTGTAAGCCCGTTCGTTTGCGGGTGATAGGCGGTGGTCTTACGATGGGTTGTTCCACTTAGCATGAGGACTTGCTCCAAAAGAGCTGCCGTAAATGCGGTTCCTCTGTCTGTGATTACGACGCTTGGTGCACCATGCCGAAGGACAACGTTCTCGATGAAAAATTGTGCCACCTCCGCTGCTGTACCTCTCTGGATAGCCTTTGTTTCAGCATAACGGGTAAGGTAATCAGTCGCGACAATAACCCAGCGGTTCCCAGCAGTAGAAGTAGGAAGTGCGCCCAAAATATCCATGCCAATCTGGTCGAATGGTGTTCTTGGGACCTGGACGGGATGCAGGAGGCCAGCTGGTTTAGTCGGCGGTGACTTCCGTCGCTGGCAGTCGAGGCAAGTACGAACATGGTGTTTTACGGCTATGGTCAGTCTTGGCCAGAAGTAGCGCTGCCGTACTCTGGCCAACGTTCTTGTGTAACCTAAGTGGCCTGAAGTCACCTCGTTGTGGCATGCTTCGAGTACTTCGGAGCGAAGGGCTGCTGGGATGACGAGCAAATACGCAGATCCTGTCGAAGAGAAGTTTCTTTTGTATAGTACTCCGCTCCGTAAGCAAAATGATGACAGTGCTCTTACGAAAACAGTTGGTGCCTTCTGAGATCTTCCCTCCAGGTAATTAATTAGGGCATGTAACTCAGGGTCGCCACGTTGTTGCTGTGCAATAGCGGTTGAGTCAAGCACGCCGAGAAATGCTGTTTCCTCCTCATCAGATAGAGTTGCCGATTCAATGGGTGAGCGGGATAGACAGTCGGCGTCCATGTGGCGCTTACCTGACTTGTGTACGACAGTCATGTCGTACTCCTGCAGCCTGAGACTCCAACGCGCTAATCTCCCGGTAGGATCTTTAAGGTTTGTCAACCAACACAGTGAGTGGTGGTCTCTGATGACTTTGAAAGAGCGGCCGTATAAATACGGACGAAATTTTGTGACCGCCCATACCACGGCGAGGCATTCCTTCTCAGTCGTGGAGTAATTGGTCTCGGCGCGTGTTAGTGTTCGGCTTGCATAGGCGATTATTCTTTCTGTGCCCTCTTGCAGCTGCACAAGCACAGCTCCCAAACCAATATTGCTGGCATCAGTGTGTAGCACCGTTGGCGCTTTCTCATCAAAGTGGGCAAGCACTGGAGGCGTCTGTAGTCGGTGGCGGAGGTTCTTAAAAGCAGCTTCCTCTTCGTTGCTCCATTGGAAAGCAACGTCTTCTCTCGTGAGGCGGGTCAACGGTGATGCGATGCGTGCGAAGTCTGCGATGAATCGCCTATAATACGCACATAGTCCGAGGAATCGTCTGACAGCCTTCTTATCAGTCGGCACCGGGAACTGTGCAACAGCTGCGATCTTTTCAGGATCAGGACGAACGCCTGCGTGACTGACAACGTGGCCAAGAAATTGCAGCTCTTCATAGCAAAAGTGGCACTTTTCAGGCTTCAACATCAAGCCCGCAGACCGTATGGCTTGTAAAACTGCCTCAAGTCTTTTAAGGTGCTGGTCAAACGTTGTGGCGAAAACTACGACATCATCAAGGTAGACCAAGCAGGTTTTCCACTTCAACCCAGAAAGTACGGTATCCATAAGTCTTTGAAAGGTAGCAGGCGCTGAACATAAACCAAAGGGCAAGACTTTAAATTCATATAAGCCATCTGGTGTCACAAAAGCAGTCTTCTCGCGGTCTCTTGGGTCTACCTCGATTTGCCAATACCCACTCCTTAAGTCCATCGATGAAAAGTAACGAGCATGTCGAAGTCTGTCGAGAGAGTCATCTATACGAGGAAGTGGATACACATCTCTCTTTGTGACCTCATTGAGTTTTCGGTAATCTACACAGAAGCGCAGGCTGCCATCTTTTTTTCTAACGAGGACTACAGGTGACGCCCAGGGGCTTTTTGAGGGCTGAATGACGTCATCTTCTAGCATTTTGTCGACTTGCTCTTGTATCACTTCGCGTTCCTTTGCAGCCACGCGATGGGGGTTTTGGTGAATTGGTCTCGCCATGTCCTCGGTAATGATTCGATGCTTGGTGAGAGGTGTGCGGCCAACTCTTGATGTTGTCGAAAAGCAGTCTTTGAATTCGGCCAGTAGCTCAAGAAGCCTCTTTCGCTCGTTCTTAGGCAAAGCAGTGCTAACGTCAAGGACTGGTGTCGAATCAAGTTTTGGCGCCTCGTCGACTACTGCCAAGCAGCCTTCTGCGTCTGTGATATCGTCGAAGTAAGCGACGGCCATGCCTTTTGGAAGGTGCCGGCGCTCATCACTAAAATTTGTCAGAAGCAAGTCCGTGCGTCCAGCAGTGACACTGACGATACCTCTTGCGACGGAAATGCCGTGTGTGAAAAGGAGCGAGGTTATTCGATCTGCTACTCCTTCGCCGTCAAACTGGACAGCGGCTGCCACAGAAACAAGCGTGCATGACCGAGGAGGGAGAACCACATCGTCATCAGTTAGACGCAATTGGTTTGGTCGCGCCTGTGTACAATCAGGTGCGCCCGAACTGTTGCGGAATGTAATCAAACTGTCTGGGATATTGATGACGGCGCCGTACTCTCGTAAGAAGTCCATACCAATAATTAGATCCTTGCAGCATGCGGCGAGAACGACGAACGAGGCAACGAAAGAAGAACCTCCTATGTCAATTCTCGCTGTACATCTTCCAGAGGGCATCAATAACTGACCACCTGCCGTCCTTATTTGAGGGCCTGTCCACGGTGTCTTCACTTTCTTGAGGCGGATGGCGAGGTCCTGACTGATGATAGAAAAGTCGGCACCGGTGTCGACTAAGGCTGTTACTTTCTGGCCGTCAAGAAAAACACTCAGGTCAGCGGTCACAATGTCGTCGGTCTCACGTCTTGTCGGATTTACAGCGTCGTGTAATGGGGGCTTTTCGTCGTCATCTTCATGGCCTGCAACCTTACCCCCGGAGGTCGCCGCCCTCAGTTTCCCCGTCGCGGGCTGGGTGACCTTCTTGCGTTAAGGTCCGCGGAGTTACGTCGGTGTGACGAAGGTGAATGAGCAGGAGAAGGAGAGCGGGATTGACGTCCCAAACCTGGCTGGCGGGTAGGTATTGCCTCCTCGTCAGAAGTACGGTATTCGTAAAAGTGAGAACGGGCTCCATGGAAAGAGGCGTCCTCCCGGCGTGGTATGTATTCTTCGTTCGCACGTCGATCGTCAGACCATGTTCGAAGAGGGCGGAACGGATCACTGCGGTGCCAGCTATGACGGGCAATATGACCTGCACCTCCGCAGTTAAAGCATAGTGGACGTCGATCGATTGTGCGCCATGCGTCTGTTCTTCGGAGGGGTGGACGTCTGAACCTTCCTTCTTGCGACGATGTCCATGGTGTTGGTGTGGACGCCTGGTGGTACGTCGGTTGGCTTGGCGGTTGGCTCAGGGTCTGCTCGTGCCGTGGTGACGTAGGGGCCGTCGGCACTGGGTGATATGGCGGTGATGTACCAGATGGTGAACGTCGCAGAGCATCGGCATAGCTCATGGGACGGTGCTCGTCACCAGGACCAGTGGTAGAAAATGCGTGGCGGATTTCATCGCGTACCAGTTCAGCGACGGATGCAACGGGGGTTTGAGGAACTGGATTTCGGAACTTTTGCAGTTCTTCGCGAACTATCTCCCTAATGAGGTCTCGCAGGGAGCTTTGATCCTCAGGTATGGCGGCAGCATTGACTGGGGCGCTGCTAGACATTCGATGATACTGTCTGCATCGTTGATGGAGCGCCCGCTCGATAGCCGTAGCCTCCTTGATGAAGTCAACTACGGTACTTGGAGGGTGGCGCAGTAGCCCGGCGAAAAGTTGCTCCTTAACGCCGCGCATGAGGTAGGTCAACTTCCTATCTTCGCTCATGTTCGGGTCAGCTCGACGAAACAGACGAGTCATATCTTCAGCAAACATAGTAACGCTTTCATTGGGTTGTTGAACCCGTAGGTCCAACAGCTGCTGCGCACGGTCGCGTCGATCGACATTGGTGAACGTATCGACAAGCTGTTGTCGGAAGTCGCCCCAAGTTAACAGACTGGGTTCTCTGTTCTCATACCAAGTTTTCGCACCGCCGTCCAGGTAGAAATAGGCGCGTGAGAGCTTTTCTTGTTCAGGCCACAGATTAATCTTGGCGACACGCTCATAGTGATCAAGCCAGTCGTCCACGTCTTCATGTGCGCCGCCACTAAAGTGATAGGGAACCAGCGGTTGAAAGATGGTTACCTGTGAAGGCTGTGTTGGCGGGGGGCCTTGGGGCGCCGGTTGCGGACTGGTGTTGGCCATTTGGAGAGGTAATCGGCACTTGCGAGGTTCCGTGGAAGGCGTGAACTCTGGAGCGAGGCCTATCAGTCGCCGACTGAACCGGTGCACGGGAGTTGCAATGGGTGACAATGCGTCCGAGCTAGATGAACGGCTCCCAGTGGGAGTATGGAGCATTAGGTAGGGTTGCGTCCCAGCACTTCCACCAGTGTCACGGTACAGCGTGAACCAAAGGCAGATAAACGTTGACACAGGGACTCTCAGCAGCCAAACAGCAAGATCGCCTTCTTTATCTTCAATCAGCCAGAGCTCCACTACCTGGTGTCCGCCAAATCCCCTTATCGTCGTTTTGGTCCACCAGTACACACGCGTCAATATATATATATATATATATATATATATATATATATATATATATATATATATATATATATATATATATATATATATATATATATATATTATGAAGTCTTGGTAGTCTGGGTTGCGACAGCGTTTAATTGAGGAAAGACCTCGCAAAACGAACGGGCAGAGCCAGTACACAGACGATGACGATGATGATGAACCAGAGTGGCAATGAGGACAAAGAGACAAGCGGATGATGGTGATTGCGATCATGCAGGGATGAGGACAATGCAAGTAACAAATGCCCACACTAATTCCCCCCACTTGGAAGCGGACATCCTGGCCGCCGTAAGTCAAAGTGACGGGGAACGTCGCGTGAAGGGTTTCATGCGACAAACGTGGACAATCTCTGTGCTGCGGTAGCGGCGGTCTGTTGGGGCGACGAGTGGTGTCACACGATAATTAACTGGAGAAGTCTGTTCTAAAACAATGTATGGGCCGATGAAGCGTGGTTGGAATTTGTCACAGAGACCAGGAGTGCGAATAGGTGTCGAAAGCAGCACCTCGTCACCAGGTTGGAAAGACACAACGCGGTGGGATTCGTCACAGGTGATCTTTCGCTCGTGCTGTCTCGCTTCAGTATTGATGCGAGCCTGATGGCGAGACTGAGCCAGGCGGGAAATGTATTCTTCGCTAGAAGACTGACACGAATTCCCATGGCTGCTAAAGAAGGAGACGTCGAGAAAGGTAGTCGGGGTGCGTCCGTACACGAGGTAAAACGGTGAGTAGCAAGTTGTTCGCTGAACGGCGGTGTTGTAAGCGAATGTCAGGAATGGTAAAAGAGTATCCCAGTTTTTGTGGTCGGGTTGGACGTAAACGGCTATCATGTCTGCAAGGGTTCGGTGAAATCTTTCTGTGAGACCATTTGTCTGAGGGTGGTAGCTTGAAGCTGTCTTGTGAGTAGTTCCAGAAGCGCGGAGTACTTCATTTACCATTTGTGACAGGAACACTTTGCCGCGATCACTAAGCAGTACACGAGGAGCCCCATGACGCAGTATTATTGCGTGAAGAATAAAGTCTGCAACTTCCACAGCTGAGCCTGTGATAACAGAGGAAGTCTCAGCGTATCGTGTCAGGTGGTCCACGGCGGTCACTATCCATCGTTTGCCAGCAGATGTGATGGGGAGAGGCCCGTAAAGGTCAACACCTACAACCTCGAAAGGCATTGACGGGCACGGAAGTGGCTGTAGAGGTCCAGCAGGTGCAGACGTGGGGAGTTTACGACGCTGGCATGGGTAGCAGGAACCGACGTACCGCGCTACACTAGAAGAAAGGCCAGGCCAGTAATAACGACATCGAATGCGGTCAAGAGTTTTTTTAAAACCAAATGACCAGCAGTCAAGTCGTCGTGGAAGGCTTCGAGCACCTGAAGTCGAAGAGAGCGTGGCAGTACAGGAACCCAGCGCTGACCGTCAGGGTGGTAGACGTGGCGGTAGAGAACCCCATTGTCCAGCTTAAAGTGCAGGAGTTGACGACGGAGTCGCGCGTTTGGTGGATGAGAAACTCCCGAAAGGTGGTGCATCATGCGTGTGCAGTATGAATCGGACCGCTGGTGGGAGATAAATGTTGCCTGGTCGTCCGAAAAGGGTTGCGTTATTGATGCGAGCGTATGAACTTTGGTAGATGTGGCGTTTGAGTTCACACCAACGCTGATATGGGTAGTTGGAAGCGGGCAACGAGATAAAGCATCGGCGTCTCGATGTTTTCTGCCTGACTTGTAAGTTATGTCAAAGTCGTACTCCTGCAAGCGTAGTATCCACCGACCCAAGCGTCCGAACAAGTTTTTCAGTGTAGAAAGCCAGCATAAGGCATGATGGTCCGTAACGATTGTGAAGTGACGGCCGTGGAGATAGGGACGGAACTTCTGGACCGACCAAACCACAGCCAGACACTCTTGCTCAGTTATAGTGTAGTTCTTTTCAGCAGGGGTGAGTACGCGACTGGCATATGCAACAACTTTCTCTAGGGAAGACTTGTCACGTTGTAGAAGAACGGCTCCTATACCAAGGCCGCTAGCGTCGGTATGAAGGATAGTCGGTGCGGCTTCGTCAAAGTGGCAGAGCAGAGGTTCAGACGTGAGTGACCGCTTCAACAGCTCGAATGCCGTTTCACATTCTTGAGACCACAGAAAGGGGACGTTCGAAGCGAGTAGTTGGTGTAATGGAGCAGCAATAGAAGCGAAGTTCTGGATAAACCGGCGAAAATAGGAGGCGAGGCCAAGGAAACTGCGAAGCTCCTTTGGTTTTTCGGGACGCGGAAAGTGAAGGACTGCAGAAATCTTGTCCGGGTCGGGCCGGATGCCATCTTTGTTAACGACATGTCCTAAGACCTTGATAGATTTGCTAGCGAAAGAGCATTTCTTAGTGTTTATTTGAAGCCCGGCGCCGGCAAGGCACGTCAGAACTTGATCCAGTCGTTCTAGGTGCTCAGGAAACGTTGACGAAAAGATAATAATGTCGTCCAGGTAGCACAGGCAACTTTTCCATTTCAGACCGCGCAGCACGGTATCTATCATGCGCTCAAAAGTCGCGGGTGCGTTGCAGAGCCCGAAAGGCATCACGTTGAATTCATATAGCCCGTCGGGGGTTGCAAACGCCGTTTTATGCTTATCGTCTTCATGCATGGGAATCTGCCAGTACCCAGAACGCAAGTCGATGCTTGAAAAGAATTCCGCGCCTTGTAGGGAATCAAGGGCGTCGTCAATGCGTGGCATAGGGTACACGTCCTTGCGTGTGATCTTATTGAGCGCCCGGTAGTCCACGCAAAAACGCACAGAGCCATCCTTTTTGCGGACCAAAACAATGGGAGACGACCAAGGGCTAGATGAAGGACGGATGACTTCCCGTTTAAGCATGTCCGCAACGTTTTCTTCTATAATTTTTCTTTCAGTCAGAGACACGCGGTAGGGTCGGCGGTGTACGATAGATGTCCCAACAGTTTGAATTCGATGTGCTGTAGTATTAGTGCGGCCCAGCTTAGACGAGCAAATGTCGAAAGAATTTGCATGTTTCTGTAATAATGCGAGCAGCTGCTGCCTCTGTGAATATGTCAATTCGCTGCTGATAGTGGTGGTAAAGGCAGAGGAAGAAACATGCTCATCGAGGCAAGGCTCTTTGGATGCGATGGCCTGAAGTGGCGTGACAAATACAGGCTCGAAGTCAGCAACATGGGCCACAGTAGTGCCCTGTGGCAGTAAGATCTTCTCCGGTGTAGAGTTGACAGCGGTGACAAGTGCCGAGCCATTGCAAAAACGAACGACACCGGACGGAAGAACTATACCTTTGCGAACGCAAAGTGGTGACGGTGAGACCAATACATCCCCGTGATAGATGTCGTTGGACGTAATGCTGACAATTTGCTCTTGTAGTGGCGGCAGTTCGATGTCTTTCGCAGCGACCAGACGAAGTGGCTTCTGATTGTCGTCGTCAAGCATGTAGTCCGTGTCAGCGAGGTGAACGACGCGTTGTCCACAACAAATCGCCGCGGAAGCAGATGATAGAAAATCCCACCATAAAATTAGTTGGTGAGAGCAGCGGGACAGGACAGCAAACTGGACATGATGGCGGATGCCGTCGATGAAAACACGCACAGTAGAAAACGCGGAAGGGCGAATGACGTTCCCCTGGGCAGCAACTAATGTGGGGCCATCGTAAGGCGTCATTACTTTCCTTAAATGTTCACACAAATCAGCACGTATCACAGACAATGTCGCACCTGTGTCCACCAAAGCATCGACTCGCACTCCTTCCACTTCCACAAAAACCATGTTACACGGGCCCGATGGAGGAATTTCAGTTCTGATTCCGAATGCAGTTTTTCCTCCACAAACTGCATCACTTAGTTTTCCGAATGAATTTCAGAGGTGAATGAGGCGGGCCGAAGTGGAGAAGTGGAACGGCGGAAGGGCGAAGGCGAGCGGCGTCTCGTGTTTCGGCTGTTTCGTGGTGCAGTCGATGCAGGAGGAGATGGAGAACGGTGCGGGGGAGACGAATAACGCCGACCTTGATAAGACGCCCCGGCGTGCAAATCCCGTTCACGCACGTCGTTCCGACGCTCATCTTGCTGGCGCTTTCGGCAGAAACGAGATATGTGGCCGCGATAGCCACAGTAGTAGCAAACAGGGCGAGACGAGCGCCACGGTATGGAATAGAAGACATTCGGGGCACCTGTAGATAGCGCGGTCAGGTGGGCCGGAGGGTCAGGGGGTACGGAATGGTAGTTGACCGGGGGAGCGGCAGCAACTGACGCGTAGGATGGACGCGGCAATGTCGCGTGGGCGTCGCTGGGAGGCACGGCAGCAACTTCAGGGTACGTGGGTATGGGGCGTAAAGCATGTGGCTGTACGGGCGCAGAGCCAGTCAGGGATGTAAGTTCCTCCCTGATGATGTCACGTAAGGGCATTCCCGAAGGCTGTGTAGGTCGTGGTGTAGGAGGTGTGAAGCCCATGGACCGCAATTCTTCGCGTATAATGTACCGGATGAGGTCGCGCAGGTGGCCATCTGACGTGGAGTGGTGGTCGCCAATGTCTGGTTGGAGGCGAACGGAGTCCAGCGCATCAAGACGCTGGCATGTCGTCACGACATCAGCGATGGTAGCTGGGTTTTGCACAGCGAGTGCATTAAAGGCAACAGGCCCAATGCCTTTCAATACGTGGCGCACTTTGTCCGATTCCGGCATGGATTGATTGACACGCCGGCACAGTGCGAGGACATCCTCGATGTGTGATGTGTACGATTCACCGGGATGTTGTCGGCGAGTATCAAGTGTCCTCTTCGCGACGGCGGATCGAATGTCCGGGGTGCCAAAAACGTGTCGCAGCTGCTGCTGGAAGGTAGCCCAGTCGGGTAAGTCAATGACGTGGTTAAAATACCATGTCTTTGCGACTCCGGTCAGATAAAATGGGACGTAACGCAGTTTGGCGGCCTCGTCCCACCGATTAGCGACACTTACGCGGTCGTAGTCGTCGAGCCAGTCTTCTACGTCTTCTCCACGACGACCAGCGAAGAGCGGGGGTTCCCGCTGATGTCCGTGTATGTAAATAGGAGGGGCAGCTTGCGTCGGTGCTTGGTTGATGCCATGAGCGCCGGTAGGCTCGGTCTGGGACATGCTGCCTGACAGTGGGCGCAATCGGCGGCCTGAACGAAGCTCCAGCGGGTAGAGCGGGCTGCGGGAGGTAAAAGGACCGAAAATCCACCTCCACCACGTATGAAGTCTTGGTAGTCTGGGTTGCGACAGCGTTTAATTGAGGAAAGACCTCGCAAAACGAACGGGCAGAGCCAGTACACAGACGATGACGATGATGATGAACCAGAGTGGCAATGAGGACAAAGAGACAAGCGGATGATGGTGATTGTGATCATGCAGGGATGAGGACAATGCAAGTAACAAATGCCCACAATATGTATATATATATATATATATATATATATATATATATATATATATATATATATATATATATATATATATATATATATATATATATATATATATATATATATATATATATATGTAACAGTCACGCATCTGCTTGTGAACACAGTCAAAATAACTTCCTCTGCTTAAACGCGGTGGATGGGACACATTAACGGTCTCGTGGGGCACGGATATTGCCGTACCACTTGAGGCCGTAACATTCGCCACAATCAAGCCGGAGAGGGGCCCTGCAACACTTTTCGAACATGGCCAGAAAAGGCTACCAATCAGCAGTCGATGATGGGGTGAACATGCGACCTAAATAAATACAGCTCTGCACGGGAGCAGAGATTTAAACTTACGTTCTTACGACAGCTGATAATCGCTCGCTCTTCCCTCGGAAAATTACATTATCGACAGGCTGCAGACTGAGTCATTGGAGGCAGGGTAAATTGGCATTGGCTCGTATGAGAAATCGTGCGCCGCAGAACTATATATAGCGCGATACCGCCACCGATGTCGCCACCTGCCGGCCCCACGCCC